>JARQOC010000004.1:598242407-598291925 GCA_033576535.1 Allobates femoralis
CAGGGTCCCCACATAAAAAAGGGTTACAAAAAGCTGATGGGGCCGGGGTCTACTATACACTTACATGTTATGGGGCTGCACAACAACCAGTCTATAAACCTCCTGTAAGCGGCAGCATCGGGGTCCGGGTGCTTTACCTGCACCCCTATCAGTGCAGGTAAAGCATCGGGACATGAGTGGGACTGCAGGTTCTAGTGTCTTAGACCCAATAGGCAGGGCCGTATTTGGAGTTCCTGCTGCCCTAGGCACTCTCAGTGGCCTGCCGCCCCCCCCCCCCCCCGTCACGGCTCCTCCCCCCCATTGTGGCCCCTCCCCCTGTCACGGCGCCTCCCCCCTGTTGAAGCCCCTCCTCCCGTCATGGCTCCTCCCCGTTGCAGCCCCTCCCCCGTCACGGACAATCTTCCCATCAGTCGCAGTCTTCCCCCCCAAGCTTTGTGTAGCTTCTACCCGCACATTTCATCATGTAGTACATATAAAAGGTTTGTCCAACCACACTCCAGAGACCTACTGACAGGATGTTTAAATTGTGAGCCCCAACAGGGACAGTGTTGATGATGTATGTAAAATGCTGTGGAGTTCATAGTGTAATATAAGTGCAAAAAATATTATTCTTAAGATGATGTCACAATACCGGGATCAGAGGATCTTGTATTTCAAGGTCAGGGGCTCTCTGATGCCGTGTTGCTGTCTGCCTCGCTGTCGTCCTCTTTTGACACTGCAGTGCGGTGGATAAGAGAGCATTAACTGGTTAATAACAAGAAGTATGGAGTGTACTAACAGCCATAAATCCTCCCCGTACCATGTCCACCAGACATTGTAGGATTACTATATGGATTTTATTATTAGGGTACGGACACACTGGCGTGAAACTTGGATGAGTGCAATGTGTGATTTCATCTCATTGCACTCGGACCAATGTTAATCAATCTCTGAGAGCAGATTGTCGAGTGTCGGACGCTTTTTTCTCAGCCAGATTCAGGATGAGAAAAAAGTCGCAACATTCTGCGACAGTCTGCGATTCACGACCGAGACTCACCAATGCAAGTCTATGGGTCTGACAAAATCACGGACCGCACACTGACAGCACACGGACCACCCGAGAGGCATCAGTTTTTATTTCACTGATACATTATCATTCTGTTACTGAGAACACTTTAAAATGTTCCTGTAAATGATTCTACAGTAATAGCTGCTGAGGAAAGAACAGATTGCACACGGATGTGATCTGAGAGAAATGTTGGCCACTCGCACAGCAGTTGCCAAATGGACCAAAAACCGATGACACTCATCCGACTCTCCTGGATGAGAAACAGACCGATTGTAAGGCGGCGGGAGACAGTGTACCACCGTGTCCTCAGCTCCGTGCTGTGCATACAGTATACCACCATGTCCTCAGCTCCGTGCTGTGCACAGCTCTGTGCTGTGCACAGTGTACCACCATGTCCTCAGCTCTGTGCTGTGCACAGTGTACCACCATGTCCTCAGCTCTGTGCTGTGCACAGTGTACCACCATGTCCTCAGCTCTGTGCTGTGCACAGTGTACCACCATGTCCTCAGCTCTGTGCTGTGTACCACCATCTCCCCAGCTCTATGCTGTGCACAGACAGTGTACGGTACACTGTCGGTGCCCAGCACGAAGCTGAGGACATGATGGTACACTGTGCACAGCACGGAGCTGAGGACATCCCAGAAGAGACAGACAGACCACAGACGGGCGGCGGGACAACACTGAGCCCACCTGGAAGAACAACAACACCCAGCACCCAACACACTGCCCAGAAATCATATAGGACAGGCAGGCAGGAGAACTACAACTCCTGGCATGCCACACCCTGCAAACTCAGGAAGGTGGCGGCAGCTGCATGGAGGCAGACACACGGTACAGCCGCCATTATCACCATACACAGCGCCAGCCACAGCCTCAGTCCTTATGCTGCTCCTGGGCCTCTCTTCCACCTCCGTCCTCCTCTCCTCTGCCCCTCCTGCTGCTCCTCTATCCTCCTGCACCCCGTCCTCCTCTCCTGTCCCTCCTGCTCTCTCCTCTATCCTCCTACTCCCCCCCCCCCCTGCTCTCCTCTGCCCCTCCTGCACCCCCCCTGCCTCCTCTGCCCCTCCTGCACCCCCCCTGCACCCCCGTCCTCCTGCACCCCCGTCCTCCTCTGTCCTCCTGCACCCCCGTCCTCCTGCACCCCGTCCTCCTCTGTCCTCCTGCACCCCCGTCCTCCTGCACCCCCGTCCTCCTGCACCCCCGTCCTCCTCTGTCCTCCTGCACCCCCTTCCTCCTCTCCTGTCCCTCCTGCTGCTCCTCTATCCTCCTACTCCCCTCCTTCTCCTCTCCTCTGCCCCTCCTGCACCCCCGTCCTCCTCTCCTCTGTCCTCCTGCACCCCCGTCCTCCTCTCCTCTGTCCTCCTGCACCCCCGTCCTCCTCTCCTCTGTCCTCCTGCACCCCGTCCTCCTCTGTCCTCCTGCACCCCCGTCCTCCTCTCCTGTCCCTCCTGCTGCTCCTCTATCCTCCTACTCCCCTCCTTCTCCTCTGCCCCTCCTGCACCCCCGTCCTCCTCTCCTCTGTCCTCCTGCACCCCCGTCCTCCTCTCCTCTGTCCTCCTGCACCCCCGTCCTCCTCTCCTCTGTCCTCCTGCACCCCCGTCCTCCTCTCCTCTGTCCTCCTGCACCCCCATCCTCCTCTGTCCCTCCTGAACCCCCGTCCTCCTGAACCCCCGTCCTCCTCTGTCCCTCCTGAACCCCCGTCCTCCTCTGTCCCTCCTGCACCCCCGTCCTCCTCTGCCCCTCCGTCCTCCTCTGCCCCTCCTGAACCCCCATCCTCCTCTGCCCCTCCTGAACCCCCGTCCTCCTCTGTCCCTCCTGCACCCCCGTCCTCCTCTCCCCTGTCCCTCCTGCTGCTTGGCTGTCCTCCTGCACCCCGTCCTCCTCTCCTCTGTCCCTCCTGCTGCTTGGCTGTCCTCCTGGACCCCGTCCTCCTCTCCTCTGTCCCTCTTGCACCCCCGTCCTCCTCTCCCTCCTGCTGCTTGGCTGTCCTCCTGCACCCCGTCCTCCTCTCCTCTGTCCCTCCTGCTGCTCCTCTTGCACCCCCGTCCTCCTCTCCCCTGTCCCTCCTGCTGCTTGGCTGTCCTCCTGCACCCCGTCCTCCTCTCCTCTGTCCCTCCTGCTGCTTGGCTGTCCTCCTGGACCCCGTCCTCCTCTCCTCTGTCCCTCCTGCTGCTCCTCTTGCACCCCCGTCCTCCTCTCCCTCCTGCTGCTTGGCTGTCCTCCTGCACCCCGTCCTCCTCTCCTCTGTCCCTCCTGCTGCTCCTCTTGCACCCCCGTCCTCCTCTCCCCTGTCCCTCCTGCTGCTTGGCTATCCTTCTGCACCCCAGTCCTCCTCTCCTCTGTCCCTCCTGCTGCTCCTCTGTCCTTCTGCACCCCAGGCCTCCTCTCCTCTGTCACTCCTGCTGCTCCTCTTTCCTCTCCTCCTGTCCCCTTGTTTCTGGCCCCCTGCCCCTCTGTCCTCTTCTCTGTCCCCCTGTTTCTGTCCTTCTGCCCCTCTGTCCCCCTGTTTCTGTCCTCTTCTCCTAGGACCCCTGCTCCTTTCTCCTCTTCTCCTCTGTCCCTTGCACAGTTCCCTCACACTTTCCTCACCTGGTGCTGGCTGCAGACATTGGCGGGCTCCCTCTGAGCACAGTGATGCGCCAGCCGCACCATCCTCCAAGTGCCTCCAGGCGGCTGCTTCCCCGTTTCCGTGAGTCTGGAGTGGGCGGCTGGGTGCCGTGCAGGAGCCGCCAGAGCCGCCGGCGCCATCAGCGCAGTACTTGGGCACACGGGAGAGGAGGGAACAGAGCGGGAACTTCAAGTTTCCCCTCCGTTGCAGGCCCCTCCTTCTCCCTCGTCTCTTCCGGGTCTTCACTGAGGTGGGTGGGCGGGAAGGCAGGAGGGGCGGCAGGCGGGGGCGGCCCTGATGATGAAGGGAAGGGGGGGGGGGGGTATGGGGGCGGGGCTTGCGACCCGGCTGGCCCGGAGTCGGGGAAAAAAAAAAAAAAAAAAAAAAAAGAGAACACGCTGAGACGCCGCCCCCTATGAGAATGGCCCGCCCTAGGCACGTGCCTACGAGTGCCTAATGGGAAATACGGCCCTGCCAATAGGGCGATAGAAACCCCTGAATAGTTTGTAAATGGGTGTCCACTATGTTTACTGGACACATGAAACAGGTGAATCTAGGTTTTCTGGCACCCGGGGGCAATCCTTCAGTTTGGCACACCCCCCCCCCCCCAGAGGTCGTCATGTGACCAATCATTCATATACAATTTGCACACTTAGAGGAGCTCATCAGCACGTGACACTAATTCTCTCAATGTTCAGTGAAAAACAAAGTATATTACACACTGTTAGGATTGAGCTATGGGGCTTAATGTTTGAATTAAAGGGATTGTCCAGGTGTGAGGTGAGCCTATCATCCCTTTAGGTGATTGAGGTTAAGGATGGCTGCCCTTATTGGGGGACATTAGAGTTTCCCCTTCCTCACTGAAGTGACCATTTTCTGAGTTTTCGGATGTTTTGTGATTGTTACCTTCCAGTATCACCTTTTGGTGTTTACGATTGTCTGCTCCATCTTCTTGAAATCTGAGGGACCTTTGTGTATGATTTAGGCTCGATAGTAAGGTCACAGGGTCCCAAATGTGGATTTAGAAGACTTTTGCCAGTTCGTATTTGGTTGTAAACCTGATCAACACCTGTTCTACAAAACCTAACCCAGAGATGATGGTAGACTGAGAGTTGAGTCTTCTCTTCAAGACAATGAAGGCGCTTATCACACATGTGATTTTTTTTGTAGTAGTTGCCAAGACAAGGTTTTTGAAAAAAAGTTTTATTTAAGCATTTAGTTGGTGCTTCTTACTTTGTGTTCTACAATGAAACCAAACACCTAAAAATACAACAAACACTGACGCAACTACCCCTCCAGCAGTGATTGCCCTGACTACATCCAACGTAGAATATTCAGAGTTAGTGTGACCTAGAGAAAAAAATAAGTTAAGTTATAACCTTCACAAGATTACCATGGTTAACCCATATTGTCCCATGTACAATTACCTTGTAGACTTAAGGCTTCTCTCCCAATCGGGAGGAACTCAACTGGTCCATCTGAAGTCACCACGTTCATTAAAGGTTCTGGTTGAACGCCTTCAGCCATACGTCCTAGAAAATAAATCTCAACATCATTTCAATGTACAATTAGAGAGACCATTACACAAGGTGGCAAGAGATTCTGCTTCTATAATAACGTACTACTTCTTGAGGCACATGACGTCACACAGTTGTCCATGGCTGATGGGACACAGACAGACGCACTGCAGTGGAAGTAGATCTGGGGATAGAGATAGAGTTGGATGACATATGATCCATTTTGCAGAGTAATGTAGGAGATTTAGCATATTTACCAATCCTTCGAGAACAATTTGGGCCTGTTGGTCCACAAACGTAAAGGTCTTGACTACAAAACGCTTATAGTGATTTGGGTAGGGCAGGCTTTGTGTAGGGCCTCCAACAGGTACACTCTGGGAAATGTAGTTGTCACCATCAAAGGGGCATCTGTAAACATACTTACGTTAGTCGTGTGTAAACCTATAGTGAGGGCATCTCATTTGTAGCTGCTAAGTCACCTATTCAACAGGATAGGCCATTGAGGAAGGCGTGTGGAGTCTCCCGAATTGGTAGCCCAGCAGTCATTTAACACTAGGACAAGATTGGGATCGGTTCTATGTAAGAGGTGGACTTCCAAGTAGACTGGATCTCTGAGTACTTTAACCACAGGGTACTGATCTTCAGAGAAGTAGGACGAGTAGGACACATCTGCGGATAGAACAACATTTAAGATGCCAAGTTTATCCAGCTACTTTCTTTGCAACATATGGTTTCTCTACCTTGTGCAATCCTCATCTCCATAAGTAGTGGTCCAGAGGTAGAGATGGGAAGTGGCGGTGGCAGAGTTGATACACCAATTTGCACAGGAATGATGTCGGTTTGGTAATAGCTGCATCGTACGGTCACCCTGGAAATATAGGTCAATATTGTTACAAGTCAGCCATGAACACAAGTTTATTCTTACGCTACAATTGTGACTTGTCTTACCGCATTGTGCTGTCTCTTGTGATGGTGGATCCTCGCCAGGAGATGGCATTTCTTACAGCCTCAATGGTGCTCTCATAGACTATTGGGCCACCAACAACCTACATTGGATATTTGATTTGTTACTTCACGTTGGGTCTACTTTGCAGCAGTAACTTCTAGGAAACATTAACGGTCTGGCCAAATAAAGTTGTAGCCATGTTCTAAATCTACACTTCAATTGAACAGTGTTCCACAAAGTGAGATATTGTAGCCATATTCCTTTAACAGAAAAGGCTAGACGTTGGCCCCTTTTCTACATCTCCTTACTCAATGGAGACCATTGTTTCCCCCCCCCAGTATCCTTAAAAAAGGTAGTAGCACTCAAAACTTGGCTTTGCATACACTGAAGCCGATATATACTGTCCAACTAAATCAGGTGGTGGGTACACAGGTCATAGTCATATTTTAGTTTGCTGCTCATGAAACACTGGCCAATATGTTTCTGTGCAAGAGAACCGAAGGAATAGCTGTACATATGAAGTAGATGCTCAACAAACCTGACTAGAGCCAACACAGGATAAAGGGAACTGGAAGACTGCAAATGAGGCGCTCATGACCACCGACAACCGAGCACAAGATGTTGAATCCAAACCAACCACATGGACAGAAGACAAGTTTAGTGATGGCTTTGTGAGATCTTTGGAAACGGCAACCGTCATGAGATTGTCACTTGTGCACTGTGTGGTCACTGCAAGAGTTAGGAAGCATCATAAGGCAACGCTCCTTGACCTTTCAATAGGGTATGATACCGTTGGCTCTATAATATAAAGGGTGCATGAGGGCCAGATACTTACATTTCTTTCCATAATAACATGGCACTGTAAAGTCATTTGAGAAACAGCACCCGACTTCCTCGCAGACCTCTCGAGACACCGGTGCCTTCACGCAAGAAAGCTTGTCTGCTTGACTCATGGCAGAACACTCACTTGGGCTTGGGGCATCCATAACTAAGGGGCAAAACAAAGCGTAAAAGCGATATACAATGGTAGAACTAGATGAGTTGCTTCAAATTGCTGTCCTAATTTATTGGGGAGGGGTGGGGGAATATGAAGCCACATCTAGCCTAGGTAGAACGCCTTTCGGCACGCCATGATCTCATGGGATTGTAGCTCGAAAGTACTTTCTGGACAAAATATTCTAGATGTAGATTGGAATTTCTGGATTACCAGTCTTCAGATTTTTAATAAGTATAAGACGGAAAGGCCATAACTAGACTTTAACATTACAAAAAAGGCAATAAAGTCATGAACACACTAGAACGTTTACCTGTTATAGCAGGACATCTCTTTTCCACCTTATATTGCTCAACTTGGCCATTTACAATCTCTTCTAAAATGAGAGTCATCACATATTCTTTATCCTATGGACAGATGAGATTCATGGTCAGCTGTTGAACCAAGTTAAATTCAGAGAACCCCATGTTTGGTAGCACAACACGTTCCTCTGACTTCTGACATTAGATGTTGTTCACTAGAGACTTCAAGGCTCAAGAGACACCAATGTTCCCATAATGCAAAAGCTACACGTCCCAAAAGCAGCCTTTTACATCAAAGCATTAGGACAATGGGAAAAGGAGCAAAATCATGTCCCATTCTCTAGTGCACAAAGTCAAGATATGGGGGGGAAAAAAAAAAAAAAAAAAAAAGTTAAATTGATGCCCTATGTAGAAAAGGGGCATTGGGTTCGCCTACATCAACAGCGCCCATGTGCAAGGGGTGGAGGAGAAACTAAAAATACAAGCCCTACAATATTGGATTGACCCATGCTGCCATGTATATTTAACTCAGTTCTCACCTCCTCAGTCATGTAGCATCCATCATAAGCAGCACTAATGAGCATTGTGCCATTCAGTTTCTTGCTTATCCAGAACCCACAAGCAGAGTTATTGCCAAGGATGTGAGGCTCCCCCTGAAAGTCTACAAAAAACAAAAATATAACAGTTCAGATTAAAGAGACAATGTCCATACACCGTAAACCCTAATTTAGAACTTATTGGCCAATGGGTACACAGACTAGCCATCCACGATGATCAAAGATCAAAGAAGGAAAAGCAGACACTGATCCAATTACAATGAAATGTTCATGCGAGTACCAAAGAAAGAAGAACATGTCATTGGAATTGGATCAGTGTGCCGGCTTTTCCTGCTTTGATAGTCTACCGACTTGGTGGATACCAAGCACCTGAATCGGATCACTGGAGGCGAGGGTGAGCTAGCCATTTCCCCATTCTCTTTTCTACATGCAGCCATCTATGATATCTCCCATAGAAAGTGCACAGATGAGCAGCAGAGATATGAAGGAAGTCAAAGCAGTGTAGCTGTGAATCCAGCTGTGGGAGAGTTTGACTAGAACCACACTGCCCTTTCATCCCTCCCCTTCCCTATACAGTTTGATACACTATGAACTGTTTTAGTGAGATAGTATTCTTTTGGTCAGGAAATAAAAAAATAAATTACAGATGCCCCTTCCCTTTCCCATTTTCCAGGGAAAATGGCTCATACGTGGAGTAAGAAGCAGGTTTCTCTGTCAATATAGGAAACTGTATTATGACAAATGTTATACACATGTGCTGGTCAGGGTCATTTATTAATACCCACCACTGGAGTGTAATTATCCTCAAATTGCTACTGTTAATCAATTCTTAATTTTGAGATAGTGGAGCATGGAAATAAGGTTATGTCCCCAGTAGTAAAGGTGAAGTGCCAGTTTCTACCAGTGGCAGAAGAGGCCACTGTGCAAAGATTATATGGGCCCTTGCAGCCCAAAAGTTCCTCCTGCGTTGCAGGTGGAAATAGGCCCCTGTGCTGCCACGCCAATAACAGTTCACCACCATTGTCCTCTGACCATAATTCTCTGTTAAATGGCCAATTGGTGGAAGGGACTGTCACCATGTTTTTTTGCCATCTCATCTGACAATATGATTTAGAGACAGACCCTGATTCCAGCGATGTGTCACTTACTGGGCTGCTCAGTAGTTTTGATACAATCATTGTTTAATCAGCTGGAGATCATCATTTGGATTAGTCCCAGCATATTTAATTTCTGCCAAATCTGAAGCAGAGAAAAACAGTACTTTATGAAAATGACAAGGAGCAGCTCAGTGATACATCGCTGGAATCAGTGCCCATTCTCTACATTGTGCTGCTGTCAGAGGAGATGGCCAAAAACTGGTGATTGTAGTTAAAGGGAAAACAGGCACAACAAATTGCTAGGAGCATCATGTTCAACTTTCACATGGCAGATCCTTTAGTCCGGGAGCACAATTCCAAGTCCTGGTGTAGGTTTTCTGGAATGCCCTAGTACAGTGTTATGGCGAACCTATGCACGCGTGCAGGGGTTGGCACGCAGAGCCGCCTCCGCTGGCACGCGGCCTCGCACACTCAAACTGCCGCTTTGAACTGCCGCGCGCGGCGCAGTGCCGGCAGATCAAAGCTGTGTTGGAGCGAGGAGGAGACATTTCTCCTCTCTCCGACACCTCTTCCTAGATGGTTGGCGGGACATTTTCCCTATGGGGCCGCGCCACCTGTAGGTGTGCGGGGGCCGCCCTCTCCGTTCCAGCCTCAGTACTGCTCTGTCACCGAGCGGCCACGGACGTGAAGGGGGCGGGGCCACGGCCGTGAAGGGGCGGGGCCATGGACGTGAAGGGGCGGACCGTTTCCCCAAAGCAGTGCCCTTCTCACAGCAATCAGGACGACAAGGGAAGTTCTAAGGCCCTCCCAGCGTCTTCATCTCATTCTGATCTCTCTGAGATGATCATGTGCCCCTGATGCCTCCCCTGATGTGACATCATCACAGGTCCTACTGGTATATGTGAGTATCATGTCTGTGTGTGTCTTTCTGAGTGTCGTTCTGTCTGTCAGAGTGTCTCTATCTGTGTGTTTGACAGTGTCTGTGTGTCTCTCTGTCTCTACACAACACTATACAGTATATACAGGTCCACACTACATGCTGTACTAGTGTGCCTATATACTGTATATATAGTGTGGACCTGTATATACAGTATAGTGCTGTGTATACAAGATATAACCAACAGTCTCAGATGTGCCCAGGGTCCGCAGCGTGTAACGTGCCCAGGGTCTGCAGCGTGTAAGGTGCCCAGGGTCCGCAGCGTGTTAGGTGCCCAGGGTCCGCAGCATGTAAGGTGCCCAGGGTCCACAGCGTGTGTAAGGTGCCGCAGGGTCCGCAGCGTGTAAGGTGCCAAGGGTCCGCAGCGTGTAAGGTGCCCAGGGTCCGCAGCGTGTAAGGTGCCCAGGGTCCGCAGCGTGTAAGGTGCCAGGGTCCGCAGCGTGTGTTCATAAGTGCCCAGGGTCCGCAGCGTGTAAGGTGCCCAGGGTCCGCAGCGTGTAAGGTGCCCAGGGTCCGCAGCGTGTAAGGTGCCCAGGGTCCGCAGCGTGTAAGGTGCCCAGGGTCCGCAGCGTGTAAGGTGCCCAGGGTCCGCAGCGTGTAAGGTGCCCAGGGTCCGCAGCGTGTAAGGTGCCCAGGGTCCGCAGCGTGTAAGGTGCCCAGGGTCCGCAGCGTGTTAAGTGCCCAGGGTCCGCAGCGTGTAAGGTGCCCAGGGTCCGCAGCGTGTAAGGTGCCCAGGGTCCGCAGCGTGTTAAGTGCCCAGGGTCCGCAGCGTGTAAGGTGCCCAGGGTCCGCAGCGTGTTAAGTGCCCAGGGTCCGCAGCGTGTAAGGTGCCCAGGGTCCGCAGCGTGTAAGGTGCCCAGGGTCCGCAGCGTGTAAGGTGCCCAGGGTCCGCAGCGTGTAGGGTGCCCAGGGTCCGCAGCGTGTAACGTGCCCAGGGTCCGCAGCGTGTAACGTGCCCAGGGTCCGCAGCGTGTAACGTGCCCAGGGTCCGCAGCGTGTAACGTCCCCCCAGGGTCCGCAGCGTGTAAGGTGCCCAGGGTCCGCAGCGTGTAAGGTGCCCAGGGTCCGCAGCGTGTAAGGTGCCCAGGGTCCGCAGCGTGTAAGGTGCCCAGGGTCCGCAGCGTGTAAGGTGCCCAGGGTCCGCTGCGTGTAAGGTGCCCAGGGTCCGCTGTGTGTAAGGTGCCCAGGGTCCGCTGTGTGTCACGTGTATACAGCAGGCAGTTTCTAATGTTTTTACAGTCTGTAGTCTCTAATGTGTATACGGCCCGCAGTCTGTAGTGTGCAGCATCACAAAATTTTCCTGAGAGTTCTCTCTGTGTTCTTCACGGTGTCTCCATGGATCCTGTTCCTCTCTACGCCCAGCACTGGACTTTCTGCCGCCACCTTTCATCTTTCCCCATCTTTAGGATCAGGCTGAGTCTTGGCTATCTATATACCACAGCCTCCTGGGTATGCTGGGTATAATTCTCCTGTTTACTGAGTGTAATCCTCAGTATCTGTAGTATTCTGTATATATACACTGCATAGTACCACTTCTCCTGTCCTGTATACTGGGTGTAATCCTCAGTATCTGTAGTATTCTGTATATATACACTGCACAGTTCCTCTTCTCCTGTCCTGTATACTGGGTGTAATCCTCAGTATCTGTATCATTCTGTATATATACACTGCACAGTACCACTTCTCCTGTCCTGTATACAGGGTGTAATCCCCAGTATCTGTATTATTCTGTATATATACTCTGCACCTCTGCACAGTACCACTTCTCCTGTCTTGTATACTGGGTGTAATTCTCAGTATCTGTATTATTCTGTATATATACACTGCACAGTACCACTTCTCCTGTCTTGTATACTGGGTGTAATCCTCAGTATCTGTATTATTCTGTATATATGTACACTGCACAGTACCACTTCTCCTGTCCTGTTCTATTTGTACATGGCAAAAAATGGAACAATGTGTCCATGATTTCATTGCAACCAGTGAGTTGCAAGCAATGTCTCCCAGAGATATCTCTGTGTGTGACAGTACCTTAAGGCTCCTTTCACATCAGCGGTAAACTGATGTTTGCGGCCAATCCATCAGGTGGCACCGCATCTGCCAGATCAGCCGACTTGCAGCCCAGATGCGGCAAGCCCCATGCATTGTGTATGGAGCTTGCAGTCTGGTGCGGCAAGTGGTGTTCTGCCAGGTGCGGCAGATCCGGTACTTGCGGCCGATGAAAAACAATGCTGTAAGTGGTGGGGTTTTTTTCCGCCGTCGCAAGGGCTGGATCTGCCGCACCAGTCTGCAAGCTCCATACACAATGCATGGGGCTTGCCGCATCTGGGCTGCAAGTAGGCTGATCTGGCAGATGCGGTGCCACCTGATGGATTGGCCGCAAACATCAGTTTACCGCTGATGTGAAAGCAGCCTGCGAAAGTGATGAGGGAATGACAACGTAAAAGCAAATTTCACTGTTAAAGGCTGATGGGTGATATAGTGTGTGGGCTGGTGGGGCTTGTTTTTCAGGGCTGCTTTTTGGTCCCAGTCCGGCCCTGAAGGTGAGTATGACTTTTTTTTTTCTTTCTATTTACAGCAGGATGGAGCATTACTGAGGGGGCAGGATGGGCATTACTAAGGGGGCAGGATGGGGCATTACTAAGGGGGCAGGATGGGGCATATTACTCTGTGCTGGGGGCAGGATGGGGCAATAGTAACAGGGGGCAGGATTTGGCATATTATGTGATGGGGCATATTATTATGTGATGGGGCTGATGGGGCATATTATTATGTGATGGGGCATATTATTATGTGATGGGGCATATTATTATGTGATGGGGGCTGATGGGGCATATTATTATGTGATGGGGCATATTACTATGTAATGTGGGCAGGATGTGGCAGATAAATATGTGATGGGGCATATTAATATGTGATGGGGACAAGGATGGGGCAGATTACTATGTGATGGGGTCAAGGATAGGGCAATACTACCAGGGGGCAAGATGGGGCATATTACTATGTGATGGGGACAAGGATGGGGCACATTACTGCTGGATGGGGCATATTACTGCAAAGGAATAAGGATGGGGCATATTACTGCAAAGGAATAAGGATGGGGCATATTAATGGCAAGTGGACAAGGATGAAACACATAACTGCAGGATGGGGCATATTACTTCAAGGGGACACGGATGGGGCATACTACTGCAAGGGGAGAAGGATAGGGCATTACTGCAGGATGGGGCATATTACTGCAAGGGGACAAGAATGTGGTATATTACTGCAGGATGGGGCATATTGCTGCAAGGGGACAAGGATAGGGCATTACAGCAGGATGGGGCATTACTACATGATAGGGGCAGGATGGGGACATTACCACAAGGGACAAGGATGGGACATTACCGAAGAGGACAAGGATGGGGAATACTACAAGGGGATAAGGATAAAGACATTACTACAAGAAGGGGGTCAGGATAGGAACATTACTGCCAGGAGAGGGTCAGGATGGAGCACAACTGCAAGGAGAGGGTCAGGATGGAGCCATAAATGCATGGAGATGGTCAGGATGGATCATATAGCTAGGAGAAGATCAGGATGGAGCACATTGCTACAAGGAGAAGATCAGGATGGAGCACATAACTGCAAAGAGAGGGTCGGGATGGAGCACATTACTGCAAGGAGAGGGTCAGGATGGAGCACCTTACTGCAAGGAGAGGGTCAGGATGGAGCACCTTACTGCAAGGAGAGGGTCAGGATGGAGCACCTTACTGCAAGGAGAGGGTCAGGATGGAGCACATTACTGCAAGGAGAGGTCAGGATGGAGCACATAGCTACAAGGAGAGGGTCAGGATGGAGCACATAGCTACAAGGAGAGGGTCAGGATGGAGCACATTACTGCAAGGAAAGGGACCAGGATTTCAGCATGAAATCTGCTTGCATTCCATGATAAAATCTATCTCCTATCTGTCTAATATTCTGCATTTTTTCCATACAGATCAATCCACCTGCTGTTTCTAGAAAGGGCAGTGGCAGCGGCTCAGCTTCAATGTGCAGTACACATGAGCTGGATGACCACTGCCGAAGAGAAGAGAAGACTGCAAAGGTAAGTTTAAAATCAATTAATTGTTAAAATAATTGAATTGATCATCAATGTTTCAGGACTACAAGCCCTGTACAGGGAAGAGAGTTAGCATCTGCTGGCTCTCCCCCCTGTGCAGCGCTTATGATTACTACTGCTGTAATTTAGGTTATATTATCGTATTGGCACTTCGCCATAAATAATTTCGTTTTGGGTTGCGGTTTGGGCACTCGGCCTCAGAAAGGTTCGCCATCACTGCCCTAGTATTTGCATAGATGATTTTAATTACCTGCACAGGTAATAACTCCATCTGTTTAATACTAGAAGAAAGCCACTAGCTATGCACTGTTGGTGGCTCTTGATTGGAGTTGTGCTCGCCTGCTTTAATAGTCCCATTGGAGATAAAGCACAGCAAAGCATTGAGCTCATTTCCCACTATACTTCTGTACACATAGTTGCATTTTTTTTTTTTTTGGGCTACCAAAGTGGTCACAAAACTGCAATTGCAAGAAAGTCCTGATGTCAGCAAAGTCAAATCCTGAAGTATAGTGCAAATGTTCAGGATATGAATGCTTTGAGTTTTTCACCCAGTCACTTAACTATTTAAATAAAAATACCCTATGAATAAATTAATTCAAATAGCCTCATCATGGCTCACATATACAAAACACCCATATAGAAACAAAAGGGTGTGGTAGTATATAGAAATCTTAACTTTGAAGACTTACCCAGAACAGTCAGAGAAAATGCAATATCCTCAATTGATACAGGGAAGGACAGTTCCATCCTTTCCACACCACAGTGAAGTTCTGATGATGCGTCCCATAAATTCTTTGCATCACTGGAGAGAACACACCATGTCCAGACCACCAAGCCAAAGCCCAAACCAGTTGTCCTGCTCCCCATTTTCCCTGTGTGCTGAATACTGACATACACCCAATACCAAGCATTTATATCATGGAGAGGGGGCAGGTGCAAATGGGATTGGTCAGCTTATAATGAGGACACCTGTGTCTTGCAGGTGCCATGGGAGGCCTGTTTGGTCTGTTTCAGGCCTCATTCACATGTCCGTGCCTCCTTGGGGGCGGGGCATAGACCCATGTGTCACGGCCGTGTGACAAGATGAGTGCTGTCCGTGTGCTATCCATGCATCCACGGATAGCACATGGACAGCCTGTTACCCGCACACTCACCTCCCTCCAGCGCCGTTGCTGCTCTCACTTCCAGGCCTCTCTAGGGCTCAGTGAAGTGAATATTCATGAGCCCTAATGAGCGGCATCACAAGTGAGAGGAGCAGACACCGTTGGAGCGAGGTGAGTATAAAATTCTTTATTTTGAAGCATTTTCCTTTTGTCTGTGGTCCGTGCACACAGATGTCACAGTGTGAGCATCCATGTGCAGGACGATTGGACAAAAATGCAGTCCGTGGCTCCGCATAAAAACGGACTTGTTGCCGTGTGGAACACACGGACATGCATGTGCTTCTCATGGAGACACGGTCCGTGCGGAATCACGGACGTCTGCATGGGTCCACAGGGAAACATGTGTCCCCGTATGTCCGTGCCTCTGGCATGTGACGGCACGGACTGCTTACGTGCCGAAGGCATGGAAATGTGAATGAGGCCGTAAGCAGTACGTGCCAACACATGCTGGAGGCACGGACATACGGGGACACATGTTCCCCTGTGGACCCATGCAGACGTCTGTGATTCCGCATGGACCGTGTCTCCGTGTGGAGCACATGCGTCTCCGTGTGTTCCACATGGCTACAAGTCCGTTTTTTGCGGAGCCACGGACCATTTTTTTGTCCAAACGTCCTGCACACGGATGTTCACAGTGTGACATCCCTGTGCACGGACCAAAGGAAAAAGCTTCAAAATAAACAATTTCATACTCCCCTCGCTCCAGCGCTGACAGCTCCTCTCACTTTCAGTGCCGCTCATTAGGGCTCATGAATATTCACTTCACTGAGCCCAAGAGCGGACCGGAAGAGAGAGGAACTGTCAGCGCTGGAGGGAGGTGAGTATGCGGTGACAGGCTATCCGTGTGCGATCCGTGGATCCACGGATAGCACACGGACAGTACCCATCGTGTCACATGGCCATGACACATGGGTCTATGCTCTGCCCCCAAACGGCCTTGTTCCACACGTCCGTGGTAACACAGATATGTGAAACCGGCCTCAGGCCTGTTTTACACATCCGTGCCTCCAGCACATATGCGGTCCGTGCTGACACATGATCCCCTTTCCCCCCTTCACATGTCTGTAATTCCGCACAGACTGTGTCGCTGTGTCGAACAGATGTGTGTCTGTGTGCTCCACACGGCGACATGTCCGATTTTCTGTAGAAGCACGGACACTTTTGCTCGAAAACATCCTGCATACGGATGTTCACCGTGTGACATCCGTGTGCACAGACCACGGATTAAAGTTAAAAGTGTTAAAATATAGAATTTCGTACCTCCTTCCAGCGCTGTCTGCTCCTCTCTCTTCCGGTGCCGCTCATTAGTCTCATCTATTATTCACTGCACTCAGAGCTGCAGCGGCCCTGGAAGAGAGAGGAACAGGGAGCACTGGAGGGAGGTGAGTATGAAATTGCAGGCTGTCCATGTTCAACCCATGGATCCATGGCTAGCATACGGACAGCACACGTTTGTCACGCGAGTCATGACACAACGGAAGCACCGCCCCCAAAAACAGCCTATCTCACATATCCATGTTTTGCACAGATGTGTGTAACAGGCCATACAGACAGCAATGTTACTCTATGGCCCCCCTTCACATGTCCGTGATACTGCATGGACCATATCTCCATGTTGAGTAGATGCGTGTCCGTGTGCTTCACATGGCGACATGTCCATTTTTTGCCGCCACCATGGACAATTTTTAGCCACAAAACGTCCTACACACGCATGTTTACCGTGTGACATCTGTTTGCACGGACCAGAGCCAAAAGTTTAAAGCTTATAAAAACAAATAATTTCCTCCTCTCCTTCCTCCAGCGCTGGCTGCTCCTCTTAGGCCAGCCTCACACCATGATTCTCTGGATCCAGGGCTCTCCGGTGTGAACCGGACAGCCCCGGATCCGATTTTGCCCCTATTGTATCCCTATGGGGCCGAATGGCAGTGATTTACCTTTCGTTTTTTTTGCTGTCCTGGAGGATCCGTCAGATTTCGTTTTTCGGACAAAATCGGATCCTCCCGGATCCGGTGCAGTCCGGATCCCCCTAACATGGGATTCTATGGGTGCCGGATAGCACCAGATCTGACAGAAAATCGTTCCAGTTCCCGGACACTGGGTGCTGAACGAGCAGCAGTTCTGACATTCAAGCTGCGCTCGTTCAGCACCTGGACAGCGCAGCTAAAAGAGCCGCCGGCTGAAATTTCAGCACCTGGAGAGCTCCCCTCCAGACGCTATGCTGACATTTAAGCACTTGGACAGCAGCAGCGGCGCGCAGGGAGGATTCCGGCAGAAAACAGGATCAGAGGGCATATGTGCCCTCCAGTTCTGTTAGCCAGGGTCACACATAAAATTCGTTTTTGCCTTAAATTCGTTTTTGGGGACAGTTTGGGCATTTTTTTTTCAAAGTCCAAATACGCATATGCGTTAACATGTGTGTGCGTGTTTTTGTGCAGCATCCCAAAAAGGCTGCTAGCAGTGTTTTTGGGGGAATTTAAAGAACACATGCGTTTTTTTAACATGGGGCCCTATGGGAGACGCATGCGTTAATGCATGGCACATATAGGCACCATGTGCTAACGCATGCGTTTTTGATGAAAAAATGACTAAGTCCCAAAAGTTCCAAAAAAACGTCCTGGACCTCAGGGGACACTATTGGCACCCTTAGAAAAACTGAACCGTTTTTCTAAGGGCTTAACAAAGCGGATTGGGATGTGTGACCCTAGCTGTATTGTCCGAGGCTGTCAGGCTCTGTCCAAGGGTGCCTGCAAAACAACGGACAGAACATGACAGCAAATAAACGTGGTGTGAAGCCGGCCTTAGTTCCAGAGCCGCTCATTAGGCTCATCTAATATTCACTATACTGAGCCCAACAGCGGATCGGAAGAAAGAAGAGCAACCAGCGCATTTGGTGAAAAATTACTTAAGTAAAGTCAAAGTATGGACCTCAGGCCTCTGGGCACCCGACACGGATCAGTTTTACACGAGGATGTTCCTAGTGTTTGCCAGGTGTCATTAA
Source organism: Allobates femoralis (assembly GCA_033576535.1). NCBI lineage: Eukaryota > Metazoa > Chordata > Amphibia > Anura > Aromobatidae > Allobates > Allobates femoralis. The sequence goes on from JARQOC010000004.1 coordinate 598,260,677, forward strand.
TGCTCCTGCAACTGGCATGATTCGCAACTCTGTGAATACCAGGGACTATCCTGGGACCAAATCAATGTCACTAGTGATGCCCCTCGAGGCGGAGTCCCCACACTGGGAAATAATGAGAATAACAGGCTGTCCTGTGCTATCCACGGTTAATACATGGACAGCACACAAATGGTCGGGACACACGGATACACACCACCTTCCCTCAATAACGGCCTGTCTCACATGTCCATGTTTAGCACGGATGTGTGAAACAGGCCGGAAAGGTAGAGTCTGCAATTCTCATATGATGGTATATAGTGGTGGGAATAATCAGTAGGTTCTCACTCCCTTATTAGGCCTCATTCACACATCCGTGTCTCCGGTATGTGTGCCGTCCATGTAGCCACATGCCGGAGACACGGACACACATATACAAATGTTACTCAATGGTTTTCTTTACACGTCCATGTTTCCGCACGGACCGATGTGCTCCACAAGGCAACATGTCAGTTTTTGGCCAGCAGCATGGACATGCGGACCTATTCAGGTCAATGGGTCTGTGCCAAAAATATCCCACACAGATGTCATTTGTGTGACATCCGTGTAACACGTCCAGAAGCAAACATATGTCAGCAAAAATATATTGATTTTTATACTTACCAGTCTCTGGTGATGCTCCTGTCACACTCTCTTCTGGTCCCCGCTCATTAAGCTCATGAATATTCACTGCTTCTGAGTCCAACAGTGGACAAGGAAGCAAGTGGAACAGCAGTGCTGAAGTCTGGTAAGTATACAAAGGGATTGGAATGGCTCGAGCATGTTTGGCCTCCCCTGGCCCTGCGGTTCCGGTGTTAACTGCCCTGCGGTTCCAGTGTCAGCTGCCACTTCTCAGCCCACGACAGTGATGATCTTCGGCCAGATCGGGTCAGGAGCTGTCGGACCAGAGAACGGAAGATCGGAGCAGAGGAGAGGATGGCAAGCCAAGATCCCCAGCAGTCCCCAGTGAGGCGTCGCCGTGGCGGTGGTCTCGGTGAGGAGAATAGTAGGAGCCAGTTCTGTGAGCATCCCAGTAAGTGGGGGAAAGAAGTCTTGCGAGAAGAAAGGGTCTGCCCCGCCGCCGGGTCCTGTGACTAAACAACTGGTGCAGCCCGGGATCTGGTAAGGTAACCGGGTTTTGGGGGGTCACGGCGACAGTATTGCTGCAGCTCATTGTGTGCAGGACTATTTTAGATGCCAGTGGGACTAGGCATGTGGGAGCAGGGACAGCATTGGCCCCTTCTCTTTTGCCCATTGCCCCGGTTCCCCAGGCTCCTATTGCTAGTTATGCTGCACAGACTTGGGCATCAGCGCCCCTCTCTTCTGATAATGAGGCAGGGCGGTCGATCGGACAGAGTCCATACGAAGTCTGTGGCTCATGAGCATCAGGACCAGCTTTACTTGACTCATCTTGCTGGGCTGGCAGCTAGCATCGCTCCTTCCACTGTTAATTTGAATATGGTTCCAGATCGGTGGGAGGCAGATGCACTGGCTAGCATTGCCTCGGTGCAGGCTACAGTCTGATTCCCTATTGAAAGAAGTATTTTGACCAATGTGGAGAAGTGACATCACACAAATACATGATATGATGTGATCCATAGGTAACATCCATGCAGTATCGTACATATGATTGGTGGGCAGGGCTACAAGCCGAAATTTTAGGACCTCATACTGGCAAAATATTCAGGCCCCCTTGTGACTCCACCCAGGGCTTCACCCCTTGGATGGGGGAATGGGAGGTCAAACGAGACAGGCAAGTGGTGTTGGTAGGGCACTCACTCTCACTTTTGGGCCCTCAACTATAACATGGTGCAAGGGCAGCTTAGGAACAGAAGGTGAACCTCAACAATGTTTATTCTGCAGAGAGCATATCCTGCGGAATTCATGAGAACATGAACCTGGGTTTAGAAATGGTTACGCTATTGTTTGTATGTCTCTGTTCTTTCCCCCTCCCTCTTTTTATTTCTGACATGGTGTTCCTATGTGGTGAGACATTAATACTACTGGATTTGGTTGGTGAGTTTTGAAGTGATGGATGATGCGTTGGTTACTACCTCTAATACTGGACGGTAAAAACCCAGGGACATGTTGGTGTGATTGTGGTTATTCTCCGTGAGGTTTGTTAGATCAGTGTGATTTGATGTGGAAAATTTAGCCAGAAAACTTGGTGTATATCTATATAATGACTTCTCCAGTTTCAACCTGCCCACCCCTCCCTTAATATTTTATCTTCCCCTTGGACGGTCACGGTCGGGTGAAGCTTTGAAAACAGGACAATTGATTGCCTCATAATCACTTGGGTAGAGATTTCAGCCAATTTTTGGTTTTCTTGGGTTTTGGTTTATCGTAATTAACAGGATGAAGTAAACTATTTCAAGTAATTTTTTTAATAAAGTTATTTATGATTGGTTAGTTTATTTATGTAACCTGGAATAAAGCTTCACGGCCATTTTTAACCAAAACCTTCAGTCGTCTTTTCTATTAATTTATTACATATACGGTAAGTTATAGTTGGGATAGGTTTTATGTTGTCATGCCAATGCTGCCGGCTCCCTCTACCATGGACTACAATGTATATAGCTGTGGCTGTGACTGGGGCTTCAGGGCTTAATAAAAGTAAAGTAATTACCCCGGGTGCCAGGGAGCCACACAGTCTGCCAGGCTGTTTATACAGTGGATTGGCTGTACAACCTCACCTAGTCAGGTCCATCCTGTTTGCTTTTGCTCACTGGGCCCATACACTAGTAATGGCAGTGGAAAGGGCAACAGGGTCACGGTAGTCTTTGGTGAATATTGTTCTTCGTAACGCATCCTGCCACTCTTACATTGAGTGCACCAGGTCTATCAAACACATCAGGTGACACTCCATTGTTTTATATATAAAAGAACTTTGACACAGTATCGGGTACATTCATATAATACAATTCAGGGCTATTCTCTTTTTCCCATCCACGTGTCATGGTCTGAGCACGGACTGTGATACTCAAACATCACAGCTTTATTTTGAACACAGACAGTTAAAGCCTGCTTCACACATCCGTGCCGACACATGCTGGAGGCACAGTATTCTCTATGGCCCCCTTCACATGTCCGTGATACTCGCATGAACTGCGTCTCTGTGTGGAGTAGACATGCGATACCCACCAGGGCCGGGGGGTATTTGGAGACCCGGCCAGTCGATGCTTGGGAGCTCACGGTAGCAGTGACCCAGCTCCGTAGCCCTGGGCATGCAGTAAAGGGGATATTTATAAGGGATAGTTTGTGATGCCACCTGTGGTACTCGGCCACAGACGGTCATAGCACTTATATTTACATAAATGTGTAATGATCATAAGCAACGTAAACTTGATATTGGCCAGTAGGATGCCATCAAAGTAGTCATGTGTCATATTAAGTCGAAGCTAAAATCATAACTGAAAATGAGAGCCTTGCCTTCCACCTATGACATGCCCAAGCAAAGCTATGGCAAATTATAAGTTTTGTACATCTCCACTTCAAAGGAGGTGGGAGTTATGGAACATCCCTGAGGTGTGAGATGGGTGTGGAACAGGGGAAAGCCTCAAACTGTATACAAACAGGCTGCCCCTTATCCATTTGGTATTTCTTCTGAAGAGGCATCATTATTGTTTCAAAGCCAAAGAATACCACAGGAACAGATTGGCATCATGCTGCCCATGTGGTGTCATCAGCGCTAAGGTAACTGACTTCATTTGCCTGTAATTCTGTGTATTTTCCATTATCTTTGATTTGCATACCTGACTAATATCTAATACATGTAAATATATGTAGTGTACCAATAGGGTAAGTAAATTTATATATTAATCTTGAGCTCTTTTCATCATGATCCCCACATCTAGGTGCTCATTTAATGCTACCTGGGTTGGTTACTGACCCAATAAAAAGCCCGACCATGGACTGGACTTATATTAAACGAGGAACTGGTGGAGCAATTAGTTCATGAGGTTATTCAGGCCTTTAGCAGTGACAGGGTGGCGGTTATTATATGTGCTCCTGGTCACAAACCAGAAGGCATATACCACACTCACTGAGAGGTGCCTTAACCAGCACAGATAGGCAGCTGCAGCTCTTCTAGCTTCAGGTAGTTCCATTACTGCGTGCGTTTAAGAGATGCTGTAGATCTGCCAGGGTCAGTGGCAGATTCACCACAACCCCCTCTCAAAAAAAAAAAAAAAAAAAAGGCACTTTTTGCAACATGTTGAAAAAGTGCCAAAGTCAGGAGACCATGAACAGTGTGAATCATGGTCCATGCCGTGACCATGACACATGGATGTGTTGAGAGAGGAATAGAGGAAGCAGATCAGTTGAAGCCTAAAAGAACTGACAGTCACTTTGTACAGATCTGGTCGAGTCCAAGAACAGATCATACAAAGCGTCCTGTCTGACTGCAAAATTGTGAAACGCATTAGACTGGGCCAGCCAACAGCATTGCACGAAACTGAGCCATCAATAATTGGGACACTAGTGTACTGTCTGAATGTAAACCAATATCCTCAGTTTCTCTGCTGCAGCCATTGGCCACCAGAGTATGGGAGTTGTTTTTTCTACTGCTGTTGGCCACCCTGCTCTGGCCTCTGTGTCCTTAACTGGGGCAAGAGCCTGTTCTGGCCCTGGCTGTTAAAAGTCAACTGTCTTGGGGGACTTCGACAAGCGGGACCGGGGTCATTTACCCTTAATAACTTGGAGTGCATGTTAACAGACTTAACTGATGTATACCTTTGGGGTTTACAGGCTCATATGGTTGAGGACAACAATGTTCAAAGAGGGGAGGAATGTCAAGACGTAGCCGTGTTCCTGCCCCTGAAAACACCCACCACACTGTCATAATATAGTGTGGTCCTGTAACATGTAATGGATGGTTTGTTGGTATAAAGATGTATCTAGTATATAATGGAGGTTGTCTAATACTGTCATTTAGGTATGCAGTTGAAAGGGTAAATCTGCCTGGCAGACAATTGGGATTAGCCTATAGGGGAGGAGTAGTGTGTAAGGAGAGATCTTGTTTTTCATGAAAATGTTAGGTTGCAGCCAGTGGTAGAGACAAGACCTCAGGTTTGGAGGAGCAGCAGGACCACGTGTTATGGGCAACTTGTGAAGGAGAGGTGGGCTTCCTGAGAAAAGTAGCAAGTGAAGGCCAAGTTGTTCTGGTGAGGACACCATGTTCTGTGTAATAGTGCTAGAGTGACGCCACTGTAAGGGAAAATTGGGGCCAACAGCAGTGAGAATCAGCCTCTGTGGGAGAATGGGCGAGTGGCTGTAGCAGAGAGAAAATGGGCTGTGGTCCCAGAAGTAGGGATCTGGCTACTGAAGAGAATTTGCCCTGAAGGGTATCATGTCACAGAAAAGTGAGTGTAACCATTACTATGTTTGGGTCAAGTGGAGACTTAAACAACCTTGTGTAGAAAACTGATGTCAGCCTTGAGGATATTTTGTGCATATGCCACCTGCAAATTCTGTCTGGAAGAGCACCGAGGCCAAGTCAGTGCACTTAGACTTATTCCTCCAAGTGCACTGACAACACCCCAGAGAACGTCCAGCTTAATTTGTAAATTGTCTCTACAGGACATTTCCAATGACTGCCATCATTTGTCATGTGGGGACTTTCCTACCTTATGACTAGTAGCCTTTACATGACGTAAGCTCAGCCAAGGGATTGACAGAGGTAGCCCTTATGTTTAATAGGTTGTGCTTGTATCTCTTAACACCCTTCTCTCGCCTTTTACAGTATTTGGATTCCTTACTACTCCTTTCCAGTATTAACCAAGTAACGTGGTGCATATTTGATATCCAGTTAGTCCTATTTTATGAAATTAGGAACAAGACAGTTTCCAGAAGATGTTACTTTATTCATATTTTTACAGAATACATTGTGGGCCTCTGTCTTTTGTGACACCGCCAGACACCAAGTAATGCAACTGTTACAGCAAGGATCCCTCCTCCTACTGCCACCGCCTTGAGCCATACCAGGGTGGATTCATCCGAGTCAAAGTCTACAAGGAAGATAAATTACATAAGACACATAACTAAGGTAATAAACAAGGCAGTGTTACCACCCATTACCTTTAACTCTTCTGGGGAAGTTATTGGTTATGTCAATTAAGTCTCCGTCTATAGGATCTTCTTTTTCAGCACCCATGAAGTCTGGTATAGATGTTTCATTGTGGGTATCGTAGTCCAAGATGTCTCCTGGTGGCAGATACAAGTCCCAAAAATTATATGGTGCGAGTGTAGACCCCAATTCCCAACTACAAATAGAAGTGGGGTGTTTTGGCAACACCCAAGTTCCCGATAGTTAATGGGCAATGTACCTTCTATACCAACAGACAAGTCAACTGTAGTCTGTGGCTGCATCTCAGGGTCAATGAAGTTAACTGGACCTTTGCTCACCGTGATCTTCTCATCACTTTCCCTCAGTGTCTCGTCCTGTAGGTTGAACAATTAAACTTGTTGGTCTTGCACTAATCCAACAAATGGTCAAGTCCAAAAGTTATAACCCTTACTTTTTCTTTGAAGGCATGAGGTTCTGCAGGACTCTGTAGCAGATGGGACACATACAGCTGCACTGCAGTGAAAGTAAAGCTGGGAAATGTAGAAAGTCAATATCTACAATTATGGCATTTGTTTGGGTTAAATATTGTAACCTCATTCAGGATAAGGCGGTACCACATTTCAGACCCATTTTCATCACTTAAACTCCTACAAGAAAGGCTGAAGACATTTTACCAGTCCACCAGGAGAAGGTTGGTTATTAGCATCCAGAAACGTGAAGGTGTTGACAATGAAACGCTGGTAGTGTGTTGGGTTTTGCAGGGTCTGGGAGGGAATCCCTACTGAATATTGCTTCGTCCGGTAGTCATCTCCAAGAAAGGGGCATCTGAAAGAAAAGTTCCATTACTTCTGTGTAAAGTTACTCCCCTCCCACCCAAGAAATTATATTATACCCGTCTACAAGTATAGGCCACTGGACATATTGGGTGGGATCTGGAGTAGAAGTGGCCCAGCAGTCGTCCAACATTAGGACCAGGCTTGGATCTGTTCTTCTCAGTATGCGAACCTCCACGAAGACTGGGTCCCTTAGAACTTTAGTTATTGGATACTCATTGTCCATGAAGTATACGATATATGCCTCATCTGCAAGATAAGAATGTCATTATGTTTAGGATATTAATATAGCATGAAAAGGCAAGATGTAGAGCCTCAACAGGTTGGCTTCATACATGCCATCATAAGATTTTAGCGACAGCCATCTTATAGGTGGCGGGCATAGTTTGACTACAGCATTTATGGGGAAGGGGGGGGGGGGGTTGGGGGTGTGCGCACGCACTATGGGACATCTACAGTGTTGTACCGTGGAACTATGTAGCATCCAATAAACATGCTCCTCATCTACCCAAAACCCATGTCACTGCAGTGCCACCACTGTAATTGTTACCTACTGCTTGTGCAGTGATAACTAGCGCTATCTGCCCAACGTGGAACCCATACCCAACTACTAGCCTCAGCAGTCTTGTACCAACATCATATGACAATCCCTAGCATCAAGGAAGTGGCACCAAGTTGCCATACTGGCAGGGACCACAGGTGCATTGGCGCTGAACAGGTTTCCTTTAGCAGTTTCTACCACCTCCCTCAATTTTGGACCAAGACTTTCAGTGACATTACCTTTAGCTATTCTCATCTCCAGCATCAGAGGTCCAGTAGTGGATACAGGTAGCGGCGGCGGCAGAGTAAGCACCTCAACATGCAGTGGGAGGTTACCAGTCTGAGAATAGCTGCAGCGAACAGTCAGTCTAAGGGAGGTAAACGTTAATTCATGCATCCATTAGTAAAAGCCAGTCTCCCATTTTCGTCGGTCATACATTATGCTGCCATGTTGCAAGTGAAGCCACAAGCACTAGCGAGATAGTCAACACCATTGAAATGGCCATTTTAATTGGCTTCTATGACATTCAGGATCTTACCTCAGTGTACTGTCTCTTGTTATGGAGGAGCCTTTCCAGGTCCTGACATCCCTAGTGGCTTCAACTGTATTTTCATATACAATAGCATTATTCAAGACCTGCCAATGGATGATAAATAGAAGTCATCATGACAAGTATCCCTGTTCAACTGAAGATATGAACTATTGAGTTACTACAGAATTCCAAAGTTCTATAGTTGGTTATATTTTGAGAACCTACAAGACATGAAGTCATCAAGGGGTTGTTGACGAGTTTGATTACTTTACTGCAGTCTCACCTGATATTTTCCACCACATGACAGGGGAAACTGAAACATTAGAAAAGCCGGATTCTTTAGAGTTGGTCAGCGCTGGACAGGATGAAGAATCCACACCATGGACAAAGGCAGAGTCAAAGACCAAAGATGGTGCAGTCAGTTCTTTAGAGAGGACAATCAGGACTTTACCATCATCGTACATTGGGCAGTGACTGGAAGAGGAGTCAGATTATGAATGACTTTTGGAAGGTTTCTTTGAATGTCAATTTTAACATTAATTAGCACCATGCAAGTCCATGGGGTACCTCAACCCATGCCCTTTATTGGGGCGAGTAGCGTTACCCAAGGACTTCAAGACATATGCAAAGCATGATGTTAGAAAGGAACATTTTAGTTCTTAATACTTACATTGGTTCCCATAATAACATTGGGGCTGGGCTCCAGGAGCGAAGCAACACCCTAGTTTACTGCAGACATCCCTGGGCACAGAGGAATTGGCGCATTGCAAACGATCAGTTGTCGTGATAGCAGCACAGTCACTTGGGCTTGGAGCATCCAAAGCTATGAAAGTAAAGTAGAGTCAATATTTCTTTAGTTGCGGAAAAACTACAACCTCTGAGAGAAGGTGTTCAGTGTGGCAATACCAACCAAGCCAATTATGGTCACTCGTGTACAATGGTTTTTTGGGAGTATGAACATGACCACAGTCACTGCAATCATGAGTTATGTATGGAAGTACTCAATGATCAGGTCACCCCCCTGATATCATTGAGTACTTCCATAATGTTCTTGTCCAAATGCCCGTCCAAGAACCTCAATAGAACTTTTGTAGGCACCCCATTATTTTGCGTTATACAAAGAATCCCAGTGATTACCAAGAAAAAGCATTTGCCAGCTTGTAACGAGTTTTACACAACTGCTATGCCTAAAATGAAGGCAAAAGGGGGTCTACAGAATGTGTGGTCCCTGCATTGTTGATGTCCATAGCATGAACAAGTGGCATCAATCATCTTAGCCGCTCAATGTTGCGAAAGTGCGTTCCTAAGCTCCAGTGCTCAGGAGCCACCAACAGTAGGTTTTCCTTTGCATAGATAATTTGATTCCAGCACCTGGTTAATTCAAGGAAACATGCACTGCTGGTGACACCAGGACTGAGACTACACTGGTCTACAGAGACCTGTGGTCAACTGGTCAATTATATTGCCGATTTCACAGCTACATGAATTCAGACTATAGAGTTACCTGGTAATGAAGGGCATCTGATGTCTTTTTATCATATGTCATTTCACCATTTTCGTTATGTTCCACAATCAGAGTCATCACATACTCTTCACGCTAAAAAACAAGAGCCACAGATGTGATGAGAAATTGATCTACTCTATACCCAATTAGTGAAAGTCAAGATAAAAAATTAAAAGCAAAGTTTGCACACCATGTTTAGAGGCATTGGATACACTTATTGCAGCTCATTGAGCAAGGTCATAATTTGGTAGATTATACAAGATGTGGTAGGGAGAAGGGGGGGGGGGGGGAACAAAAAAAACAACCATAAGCTAATGAGCGGTTAGCATCCAATTCATCATCCAGCACAAGCCACTGATAGTTGGCTATTTGTCTACTTGGAATGGCTGTGGGAGATTAGTAGTCCTGTTCCTTATGGCCACTTTACACGTCCAAACATCGATCAGATATTGGATACAACGCCGCGGGAGAATTCCAAGATTGCATAGGAGATGTTACACAGCGCGATATCGGCAGGCAACGCAACTACGATGTGCACGCCCCCTTGTACGAGCGACCCAGGGAACGACCATTTAACATGGGAGAGAATATGGGAAGTTGTTCTCCACATGTTTTGGCTTTCACACAGCACGATCCGCACATCAACCATCCAATATCGGCAGTTGGAGAGCACGCTCATTATATCCCAGATATCGTTTTGGCATCGTATTGGACAGTTACACCATACAACGCACGAACGATATCGGGGCCAACGCACGAACCACGTGACTTTTTATCGGAGTTGGACGCCGATATCGGGACGTTTAAAGTGGCCATTAAAGTTCGTACATTAAACTTCCCTTGAATGAAGTATGGGCATTCATTGGTGCAACCCATGTAGCAGCACCAGGGCCCATATCCATCTCTAAAACAGGTGGACCTGTGCATTTTCATGAGCCATTTGACTGCCTGTGCAAGGACAAATGTGCGGGCCCTTAGCAATCTGTGTCCACCAGTAGGCACACATGTTTAATATTTGGCTTGTAGAGGCTATTCATATCGTGAAACTCAACAAGTTACCATATGGTTGAGTACAAGATATTTTTTAGAAGGTACCCAATAACCGTTTTAGCACTACTCAGTCAGTCAGCTCGCCATAACCCCACTATAAGATGCTGGGAGCATAATGTAGCCGTGTGAAACCCACCATTGCCTCCATATGGGAAACAAGTTTTCATACATCTTACCTCTTCTCTGACATAACATCCATCATATGCAGCATTAATGGTCACTGAAGAGTCTAGATTTTGTCCTACCCACAATCCACAAGTAGAGTCATTGTGCAGATCTTGGGAGTTTCCCATAGAGTCTAAAAGACAAAATACAAGCTTAGTGCACAAGACCATATACAATGGGAGCTGCCAATCACTAGGCATCACCCAGCCCTCAATAGTCAAAATTTGGAAGAAGGGGGGGGCGCACGCAAAAAAAAAAAAAAAAAAAAAAAAAAAAAAAAAAAAAAAAAAAGGGTGGAGAGAACCCCACAACAGCACCACTCATGTATAGAGGTTGTATATGGTACTGCAGGTCATTATGGCTTTATCATTTAAGATATAGCAGCACAGACAGTTCAAAAGTGAAGTTACGTCACATTATGAAGAGGATACAAATGGGAGGTCTTTGCTTTAGGTGCTCATTTATATAGCGGGAGCAAAAAGTAAATGGGGTCAAAAAACACTGGCACAAAACAGCCAAAGGGTGCAACAGATTCATGAAGAGCACCAATCTGGCACATTTTACTCCAACAACCTTAAAGTTTGCTGGGCAAAGTCACCAGAATGAATGATTAGGATCAATACTCCAAAAATGCTTGTGTAATCAAAGAACAGAACAAATCTACTCACCCAACACCAACCAAGAAGGAAATGCATTATGTCTGACAGGAATAGAAAATCTCATATTATTGGGCTGACATTGCAGATTGGAAACTTCATCTAAAAGTTGATCAAGGCGGCCACAGACTAAACATTGGAAACTACAGCACCAAAGCCAAACTGCCAACCCCAGGCCCTGCTTGATCAAACCCATTGTGGCTGTAGCCCCTAATACCCCACTAACCTCACAGCTGTCCTTTATATGCTAAGGAGGAGGAGAGGGGAGGGCCCTGGTGTGGTTGGCTGGGGATGGAAGCACCTACAGGTGTCTACCATCAGGGTCCAATACTCCCAGATTCAGGCCTCTTTGCCTTCATTCACACATCCGTTCCGACACATGCTGGAGGCAGGGACATAATGGGGACACATGTTCCCCTATGGCCCCATTCACATGTCCGTATTTCCGCATGGACCGTGTCGCCATGTGGAGCACACAGAGACATTTCCATTTTTTTTGCGGAGGCATGGACCGCTTTTGGCCAAAAACGTCTATGCACACAGATGTCATCCATGTGACATCCATGTGCACGGACAAAAGATACAACCCTAAAAATAAAGAATTTCAAACTCACCTCGCTCCAGCGCTGACAGTTCCTCTCACTTCCGGTGCCGCTCATTAGGCTCATGAATATTCACTTCACTGAGCCTGACAGCGGCCCGGAAGTGAGAGGGACAGCGCTACTGGAGAGAGGTGAGTATGTAGTGTATTGTGTCACACGTCTGTGACACATGGATGTACGCCCCACCCCCAAACGACCTTGCTTTACACGTCCGTGGTGTAACGGATGTGTGAAACAGGTCTTTCACATATCCGTGCCTCCAGCACATGTGTGGTCCATGTGGACACATGCCGGAGGCACGAACATATGGGGACATATGCTCCCCTATGGTCATCTTCACAAGTCCGTTATTCTGCATGGACCGTGTCACCGTGTGGAGCAGACCCATGTCCGTGTCCTCTACACGGTGACATGTCCATTTTTTTGTGGAAGCACAGACCGCTCTTGGGCGAAAACGTCCATGCACACAGATGTCATCCGTGTGACATCAATGTGCACGGACCACGGACAAAAGTGAAAAACTTAAAGATAAAGAATTTCATACTCACCTTCCTCCAGCACTGACAGTTTCTCTCACTTCCGCTGCCACTCATTAGGCTCATGAATATTCACTTCATTGAGTCCAATAGCAGACCGGAAGTGAGAGGAGCAGCGGCGCTGGATGAACGTGAGTATGCGGTGACAGGCTGTCCGTGTGCTATCCACAGGTAACACATAGACAGCATGCAGGTGTCACACATCCATGACACATGGCTACATGCACCTCCCATAAACTGCCTTGTCTCACACGTCCATCGGTTCATGAATATGTGAAACAGGCCTCACACATCTGTGCCTTTGGCTCGTGTGTGGTTCATGTGGACACATGCCGAGGGCACAGACATACGGGATATATGATACCCTATGGTCCTCTTCACAGGACCGTTATTCCACTCAGGCTGTGTGGAGCTCCACACAGCACCATGTGGATTGCACAGACCGCTTTTGGGTCAAAACATCTATGCAGACAAATGTAATCCGTGTGCACGGACAAAAGTAAAAAACGTAAAAATAAAGAATTTCATACTCCCCTCCCTCCATCGCTGCCTGCTCCTCTCTCTTCTGGGGCCGCTCATTAGGCTCATGAATATTCACTTCACTGAGCTCAACAGCGGACGGAAGTGAGAGGAGTAGCGAGGGAGGTGAGTGTTCAGTGACGGGCTGTCCGTGTGCTATCCACAGATAGTACACAGACAGCACACATGTGTCACACGATCCATGACACATGATACAAGCCACATACGGCCTTGTCTCACACGTCTGTGGGTTCATGGATGTGTGAAACAGGCCTCATCCTGAGATATCATCACATACATTATTTTTATTTTATTTTCCTTCTAAGCAATTTTATTATCATCTTCATCATCATCATCGTCATCATCTATAAACAGTATAATGTATTTTTCTTCCATGCATTTTGGATGTATTTTTAGGCTTTTCTTGTTATTTTTTTTGGTGGAGAAATCAAGGCCTGTTTCCCACATCCGTGCAAAACACGGACGTGTGAAAAAGGCCATTTTTGAGGGGGCGTGTATCCGTGTGTCACACATGTGACACATTCGTGTGCTATCCATGTGCTGTCTGGGCAATATTCAGATAGCACTGGGACAGCCTGTCAGTGCATGGTTACCGGCCTCCAGTGCTGCTTATTGTCTTTCTTCAGGTCCGCTGCAGCTCTCAGTGCAGTGAAAATTAGATGAGAGTAATGAGCGGCCCTGGAAGGGGGAGGAGCAGACAGCGCTGCAGGGAGGGGAGTATGAAATTTATTCTTTTTAAGCTTTAAACTTTTGACTCTGGTCCATGCTCACGGATGTCACACGGAGGACCGTGTGCAGGAGATTTTTGACCAAAAGTGGTCTGTGCTGCCGGTCAAAAACGGACATGTTGCCGTGTGGAGTACAGGGACACGCGTCTGCTTTACACGGTCCGTGCAGTATCATGGACATGTGAAGAGAGGCCATAGAGAATACTGTGCCCCCTGGCATGTGTTGGCACACATGCTGGAGGCACGGATGCGTGAAACAGACCTCACAAGAATTGTAGCGTTTGCATGTTAGGCTGGCTTCACATCACGGTTCTATCAGATCCGGGGGCTGTCCAGGGTGAACCTGACAGCCCTGGACCCGATTTTACTGTAGTGCAGCCCTATGGGGCCAGATGTAGCCTGATAGCAGCTATCTGTCATCCGGTTTCCATCTGTCCGGGAGGATCCGGGTGTATTCGGATTTTTCTCCCAGACACAAAAATGCTGCTTGCAGCATTTTTTTGTTCGGGAAGAGAAATCTCCCCAAATTGGATCCTCCCGGATCCGGGGCAATCCCGCGCTCCCTAAAGGTACTGTTATGGTACCTTTACACGCCGCCACAGGAAAGGAGAAACCGCCAGGCACCGGACACAATTGTGCCTGTTGCCATGAAATCACTACGAAATGGCGGCGTGTAATTCAGGGAGTTCCTTCCCGTGTCTGGCAGTTCCTTCGGATACCTGTTTCTGAGCTGTGCTCAAAAACAGGAATTACCATTTCCTATGGTGGCGGCGTGTAATTGGGGCACAGGCACGGTATTTGCGTGGCCTAGTGAAAACCCAGGGGCGTGCCACAGCGTCATGGATACCACGCTCCATAAGCTATCATTGGTGGGGGCTACTGTGTAACCATTGGCTCTCCCAGCACAGGGCGCCATATTCAACAAGCTGACCAGTTACACTACACATTTGCAATAGCGTCATGTATTAGCTAGCCTTCCTGCGCAGGCTGGCCAATCATGATGCTATTGCATTGTCCAATCACCGTACGAGCGTCACGTAATACACAACTCTGTCACGCCTATTAACTTACGGCGCACAATATGTACGCCCATATTCCTTTGTGGTAGCGGCGTGTAAACCAGGGAAGGTACTCCACAGGAGGTAACCCGCGGCACCCGTTGGCACTTGCGGGGAACAAAAATACCTTCTGTGAAGCACGTTGTGGCGGCGTGTATATGCGGCATCGGCGACCGGTATCCACCGTTAAAAACACGCACGTGCGGTGCCTACCGGTTGCTGCACTCTGTGGCGGCGTGTAAAGGTACCATTAAGGTACCTTTACACGCCGCAACTATCACCTGCGATCGGTATCAACCGAACGTGCACGTTTTTAACGGTTGATACCGATCGCCGATGCCGCAAGTACACGCCGCAATTGCGCCCTCAACCTAAGGGAACGTGGTTCCCCGGAAGTTAAAACTGATCCTGTGGGAAACATCCGGTTTGCACGCCGCAACCACTAAGGAAATGTGGGCGTATATCTTCAGCACCGCAAGAACATAGGCGTGACAGAGTTGTGTATTCCGCGCCCCAAACACGTTGATTAAACAACGCAATAGCGTCATGATTGGCCAGCCTGCGCAGGAATACATGACGCCATTGCAATTGTGTAGTGTGAATGGACAGCTGTTCATATATGATGCCCTGTGATGGGTCAGCCAGTGGTTACACAGTAGCCCCCACCAATCATCGCTGATAGGGCGCGGTATCCAGCACGCTGTGGCACGCCTCTGGGAAATCACTAGGCGACGCAGATTCGAGCCAGATACCCTGTTTACACGCCACAACCAGGGTACTTCACCTTCTGGGTTGACTCTGATTTTAGAACAATACTCTCTGAAACCGGGATCAACTTCGAAAATCACGAGCAAGTTCAACATTTACTCGCCGCAATTTCGTCGCAACTACAAAGCAAATCCCAATTGATGAAAATCCCGATTGCGTAGCAGTTGCGGCGTGTAAAGGTACCTTTACACACAGAGATATCTGTGCAGACATTGCTTGCAACTCACTGGTTGCAATGAAATCATGGACACATTGTTTCATTTTGTTGCCGTGTACAAAATGGAACAATGTGTCCATGATTTCACTGCAACCAGTGAGTTGCAAGCAATGTCTGCACAGATATTGTGGCGCCCCTGCGTCCAGGAGGCCACAAAGGGAACTGCAGCCAGGCAGGTAGGACACTTGTTGCACAACAACACCCTCACAGCCCACACAACCCATGTGTAGGAGAAGGCAGCATCCAGCCCTGAGATTAGATACTCTATGAGATTGAGGGGTGGTGGATTTGGAGGAGTGGGTTGGGCACACACGTAGTCAGGTGACTTGACAGTAGAAATAGGAAGGGGGAGGAGGAAGGAGTTCAGTAGGCCCAGGGTGCCGAGCTGCAAAGACCAGAAGCTGAGGAGCACGGGCCAGAGAACAGCAGAAGGTTGAGCTAAGCTGAGCAGGAGAAAGACACACGTCATGGAAGAGTGAGGGCATAAGGAGCGCAGAATCTGAACTGAGCTAGGGAGAGCCGGAGGAGAGAGAAAGCCTATCCGGAGCCGGATCCCCAGGAGTGTGAGAGGACAGAGAGGGACGGTGATACCCGGGCCCTAGAAACACAGCTGAAGCTACCGACTGCAGGCGCAGTAGCCCTCCTATTATACCGAGAGACGCAGAAGGAAAGGAGCCTGGTAGAGCCTCAGACTTGAGGACTGCTGGAGGCTGGGCTGAGTAGAGTGTCGGCTATAGAGGGAACCGTAGTTTACCCGGCATTCCCAGATACCGACGGGGGACCACAGCTACACGTTAGGGTCCCTACCCCAAAGGACAGGCAGCTCAGTGACAAACTGAAGGACCCACAGGGGTCCGAGTCACCGCTATACTGTCCGGAGACACCCACTAAGTGTATAGAGAACGTAATAGCCCGGAAAGGACACTAAAGACTGTGTGAGGGGTCACAGAGTGAGAGGAGCCTGGCTGCAGGGAGCAAAGGGAACCCGGAGAGGGAGAATGTGCCCGTGTACTAAGAACTGTACTTGAACTTTGTAAGAACTGTAAATGACCTGTAAAGTGACTTGAAGAACTGAGAGTAAACACGGAAAACCCTGGAACTGCTTCCCTTGTGTTTCTGCATGAAAGTGATTCTTTCCATACAGGATACAGCCTGTCAGCACCAGCAAAGAGGAGAGATCCCTGCAGCATCTGCAAAGTAAGTGTGCTACACACTCCACAACAGACTTAACCCTTACTGCCCCGGGGAATACAGTTCTACCCACTGGAACTATTACACCTAAACTGCTATCCTATCATCCCTGGAGGTTCTGCAGCAGCGGCGGCTCCATCACTAGCCGCATATAGTGGGTGGGTTCACGACTAACAACCCCTGTAAATATTCCCTTTTATTGCCGAGCCCGGGACACGGACTGGACCAGGACCACCCGTGACTTCCCCAGCAGCAGACCGGTCCGGTACCGAGTACCCCCGTCCCAGTGGGCCCGACAATATCTCTGTGTGTAATGGTACCTTAACATGGGAGTCTATGGCGCCGGATTGCCCTGATCCGGGAGGATGTGGGAACCAGACGCCGGCTGCTGAAGTTCAGCGTGAGCTACGCTGAACTTCAACACCAGGGAGCTGTCCCCTGTGAAGCGGTTCAGCACTATTTCGCAGGGGACAGTTGCACTCGGCTGCATCCGGCTACAAACAGGACCAGAGGGCATATTAGCCCTCCGGTTCTGTTTACAAATCTGATCCGAGCTGTCAGGTTCACCTCTGACAGACCTGGATCGGATTGTGCCATGGTGTGAATTCAGCCATATTTGGAGGAGGTTTGTTTTGTTTTTTTGGAATAATTTTTTCTCACAAGGTTTGGTTTGACATTTAATGAGGAATCCACCTTAGGCATCTCTTACACATTTGTGCAAACACATATGTGTGTGAGGGGCTGTTTTTTTTTTTTTGCCCATGTGCCGCATCACGGGATATTTGTGTGCTGTCCATGTGATATCCGTGTGTCATGTGGATTTCACACGGACAACATGACTTTGTATACTTACCCGGTTCCGGCGCTCCTGTCTCTCTTGCTCCCTGTTCCGCTCTAGACTCATTAAAGTGAATATTCATGAGCTTAATGAGTGGCCCTGGAAGCAGAGGGACAGGAGCATCACTGGAGTCAGGTACGTATAGAATTCTTTTACTAAAATCTTTTTCCTCTGGTGACATCCATGTGCAGGTCATTCTCTGCACGGACCCAGTGACCTGAATGGCTCTGTGTACATACCCAAAAAATGACATGTCGCTGTGTGGAGCACACGGACACCTGTCTGCTCCACACGGAGACACAGTCTGTGCCGAAACACGGATGTGTGGAAAAGAGCATAGAGTAAAATATGTCTTCATGTCTCTGGCATGTGGCTACACAGGCGGCACACGTATACCAGAGACACAGACATGTGAAAGAGGCCTCAGGCTGGAGACGCACTGAGTGAGATGCATGCGATATACTCATATGAGGCTGGGTTTACACATAGAAGTCCGTTTTTGGAAGTGATTTCCATGACCAATCCGTTTTTTTTTTGGTGCTTTTTGAGCCTCCTGCACCTCTGAACGTTTTTGGACGTAGTCATTTTTTCATTAAAAACGCATATGCGTTAACGCATGCGTTAACGCAGGTGCCTATATGTGCCATGCATTAACGCATGCGTTTCCCATAGGGCCCCATGTTAAAAAAACGCATGCGTTTTTTAACTGATGCCAAAAACGTTGCTAGCAACGTTTTTGGCTCAAAAACGGACAGAGCAATGTTTTGAGGTCCAGAAAAAAACGGACAGGGTGTTTATTACATCCAATGCGTTTTTCTGTCAGTTTTTGGACTTAGAAAAAAAAAATGAAGCCAAAAATGGACTAAGGGCTTATGTGTGACCCTAGCCTGAGTCTCACATGACTCCCCTGTCACAGCCGCCAGCTCTCTGGACAGGAGCTCATTAGCTGCATAGAAATACATGCCACTGACACGCTGCGTCCAGAGAGCTGGCAACCATTTCGGATGGGTCATGCGAGATTCATACGAGTATCTTGCATGCATTTCGCTTAGTGTGTCTCCGGCCTAAAGAAGTGACATGCTGTCCAAACTATAAGGCCCTGTGCACATGTTGCGTTTTCATTGCTTTTTTAATGTGTTTTTATGTGCATTTTTGACACAAAACTTCAAGCAAACCTAGGGCCCTGTGCCCACAGTTGTCTGCTGCTTTTTTGATGCAGATTTTGAGGCTCTGCGTGAAAAAATGTGAATGTGTATCCCGAAGCCGGCAAAGTCTGAGAGTTCTGTGCTGTGCTCACATTGTTTTTTTCCTTGTAGATTTGGTGCCGTTTTTGGACAGAAAAAAAGAAATCTGCTCCAAATCTGCAAGGAAACAAAAAGTAATATGGGCATGTAAGAATGCTGAAATGTATTTCTAATATGAAGTTCAACACTGTTAATGTAAATGTTCTGCAGTAACTCAGTTCGGCCACTGGAGGTCATCAGTGAACACGAGTAGAAAGATCTGGAACCAGGAAGTAATTTTTAGTCAGTCTCCTGAGGTAAATTGACTGAGGCGGCCGTCACACGGTGCAATATTGTGAACGATATCGTTTAAGTGATCTGCTTTTTGATCGCTTAAGCGATATCGTTTGTGCATCGTTACGTGCGATCAAGCGATTTTACACTGTAAAATCGCTTGATCGTGACACATCGCAGATATGAGAGCCGGAGCTCATATCAAGCGATAATCGCTTGATCAATCTGCTTCATCATGCAGAGCCTATGCTGGGAGATGGTATCTATGGTAAACGTCGGGTTACTAAGCGCCGCGCGGCGCCTAGTAACCCGATGTGTACCATAGTTACCAGCGATCTCGCTGCTCCACATCGCTGGTGAGTCTGTCTGTGTGACAGCTCACCAGCGATGTGAACGATATCGTTAGCGATCGCGCGTGCATGTGATCGCTAACGATATCGCTCACGATATTGTAGCGTGTGATGGCCGCCTCAGACAGATGTCTAAGATCTTAGGCCGGTTTCACACATCCTTGCCTCCGGAACGTGTGCGGTCTGTGCGGACACATGCCGGAGGCACGGACATACGGGGACACACGATCCCCTATGGACCCATGCGCACGTCCGTGTTTCACACGGACCGTGTCTCCGTGTGGAGCACATGTGTGTCCGTGTGCTCCACACACGCGGAGCCACGGACCATCACATAAGTCACATGTGTAACACTAAACTGGTGTTCTGTGCCGATTTATAATAGGTTTATCATATTTCCAGGGTGACTGTACGATTTCCAAATTGACTTTATATCTGTGCAAATTGGAGTATCAACTCTGCGGCTACCACCTCTGGGCCACTGTTGATGGGATAAGAATTGCACAAGGTGACTTCACGGGAAAAATAAAAAACATTTCAAATTTTGCAAATAATGGGAGCTTCTTCCCATCATCTTTGTTGTTCTACTTGCAGATGTGTGCTACTCATCCTACTGTTCATTACTATGTAGTTAAAGTACTCGTAGATCCGGTCTACTTGGAAGTCCGCATCTCGCATAGAACAGTTCCCAGTTGTGTCCTAGTAGTATTAAATGACTGCTGGACCACCAACGTGGCAGACTCTACACTCCTTTCCTCAATGGCCCATCCTGTTTAATAGGAGGTTTATCAGTCTCAAAAGAGATGCCCACTATGGGTTTATGAACCCAACTAATATAATTATGCTTACAGATGCCCCTTTGATGGTGAACCCAGATTTACTACATTTCCCAAGTGTACCTGTTGGGAGGTCCTACACAAAGCCTGCCCCTACCCAAATCACTATAGGCATTTTGTAGTGAAGACCTTTACATTTGTGGACCAAAAGGCCCAAATAGCTCTTCATGGATTGGTAAATATCCTACATTGCTATGCAAAATCTTATCGTCTTGGATCATCAAGCTTCCACTGTGGTGCATCCATCTGTGTCCCATCTGCAATGGACAACTGTGTGACTTCTTGTTAGTACGTATACGGTACTTAACCTTGTATAATGTCATCTCCTATGGTAAATCTACATACAAACTACACTGAAATTTATTTTCTAGGACGTATGGCTGAAGACGTTAAATCAGAACCTTTAGGGAACGTGGGAACTTCAGATGGACCTGCTGAGTTCCTCCCAATTTGGAAAGAAGCCTTAAATCTAAAAGTTAATTGTACATGGGCCAATGTGTAGGTTAACCATAGGAATCTTGTGAGAGTTTTTAAATTTGTTTCTTTTTCTATATCCCTCTAGGTCACACTTACCCAGAATATTGTAGATTAGATGTTTCACTGCTGGAAGAGTAGTTATGTCAGTGTTTGTTGTATTTTTAGCTATTTGATCTTATTGTAGGACACACAGTGAAGAGCACAAATTAAATGCTTTAATAAAACATTTTTCAAAAACCTTGGTCTTAACCATTACTACAAAAAATATGTTGTCACCTGGGTGGAATAAACTAGTTTGTTTTCTCGTAACCAGACTCAAGCTCTTAAGTGCATAGGTAAGAAGGTTTAGAGCAGGGGTCTCAAACACGGCTGGGTTGGTGGGCCGCACATAGAAAAAAATTTATATCAGGGGCCGCATTGTTTGTAGGACTAAGTGACATTTTTAGTAATTCCAGAATTTTTCACTTAATTAGTAATGTCCAAATACTGATCTCATTCTTTTAGGTCCCCTTCTTGCATTAATGTCCCCATCCTGTTCTCTATCTTGTAGTAATGTCCCATCTTGTAGTAATGTCCCCATCATGGTACCCTTCTTGTAATAATGTCCTCATATTGGTCCCCATCTTATATTAATGTTCCCCATTCTGGTCATCATCTTCTTGTAATGTCTCCATCCTGGTCCCCTTCATGTAGTAATGTCCCCATCCTGTTCCCCTTCTTGTAGTAACATGTTACTAACCTGTAGTAATATCTCCATCCTGGTCCTCCTCTTGTAGTAATGTCCCCATTCGAGTCCCCATTTTGTAGTAATGTCCCCCATCCTCATCGCCTTCTTGTAGTAATGTCCCCATACTGGTCTCCATCCTATATTAATGTCTCCCATCCTGGTCCTCATCTTGTGTAATGTTCTCATCCTGGTCTTCTCCTTGTAGTAATCTCCCTATCCTGTTCCCCATCTTGTAGTAATGTCCCCATCCTGGTCCTCATCTTGTAGTAATGTTCTCATCCTGGTCCCCATCTTGTAGTAATCTCCCTATCCTGTTCCCCATCTTGTAGTAATGTGCCCCATCCTGGTCCTCATCTTGTAGTAATGTCCCCATCCTGGTCCCCATCTTGTAGTAATGTGCCCCATCCTGGTCCTCATCTTGTAGTAATGTCTCCATCCTGGTCATCCTCTTGTAGTAATATCTCAATCCTGGTCCCCATCTTGTAGTAATGTCCCCATTCGAGTCCCCATCTTGTAGTAATGTGCCCCATCCTGATCGCCTTGTTGTAATGTCCCCATACATGTCCCCATCCTATATTAATGTATCCCATCTTGGTCCTCATCTTGTGTAATGTTCTCATCCTGGTCTTCTCCTTGTAGTAATCTCCACATCCTGGTCGGCTTCTTGTAGTAATGTCCCCATCCTGGTCCTCTTCTTGTAATAATTTCCTCATACTGGTCCCCATCCTATATTAATGTCCCCCATTCTGGTCCTCATCTTCTTGTAATCTTCCCATCCTGCTCCCATCTTGTAGTAATGTCCCATCCCGATCCTCATTTTGTAGTAATTTCACCATCATGGTCCTCATCTTGTAGTAATTACAATTGTGAACCGCCGCGACACTACTATGTTCAGGGATAAAGTGAATAATGAGTAGCACCAACAAGACAAGGATCTGTGAATATGTTTCAATTGTGTGCTGCAGAAACTGCCCTTTGCTATATATATAAAATCGGAGAACTTAGTCTCATTAGTAGCTACTAGGGATTAAGCTTGGCATCCACATCAAGGAGTCTCCATTGCCAAGTCCTATCACTATGCCTAATGAAAATGGTATGAGGTGGATGGATTTATATGTCCTAGGTGTGATTAAAAACGACGTATAGGTGTGAACTAGGATCTAGCAATGGTGTCCTATGTGTGGTTACCAAACTAAAGAAAATGTAGAATATGGGAAAAAATTATAAAGTGGGCGCTCAGTCAAAATAAGCAATATATAAGAAGAGTTAAGACTGGCATCGACCACAGGCGTAGGTGCTAGCAGAAAAAACATTATACTTACAATTGTGAACCGCCGCGACACTACTATGTTCAGGGATAAAGTGAATAATGAGTAGCACCAACAAGACAAGGATCTGTGAATATGTTTCAATTGTGTGCTGCAGAAACTGCCCTTTGCTATATATATAAAATCGGAGAACTTAGTCTCATTAGTAGCTACTAGGGATTAAGCTTGGCATCCACATCAAGACTCCTTGATGTGGATGCCAAGCTTAATCCCTAGTAGCTACTAATGAGACTAAGTTCTCCGATTTTATATATATAGCAAAGGGCAGTTTCTGCAGCACACAATTGAAACATATTCACAGATCCTTGTCTTGTTGGTGCTACTCATTATTCACTTTATCCCTGAACATAGTAGTGTCGCGGCGGTTCACAATTGTAAGTATAATGTTTTTTCTGCTAGCACCTACGCCTGTGGTCGATGCCAGTCTTAACTCTTCTTATATATTGCTTATTTTGACTGAGCGCCCACTTTATAATTTTTTCCCATATTCTACATTTTCTTTAGTTTGGTAACCACACATAGGACACCATTGCTAGATCCTAGTTCACACCTATACGTCGTTTTTAATCACACCTAGGACATATAAATCCATCCACCTCATACCATTTTCATTAGGCATAGTGATAGGACTTGGCAATGGAGACTCCTTGATGTGGATGCCAAGCTTAATCCCTAGTAGCTACTAATGAGACTAAGTTCTCCGATTTTATATATATAGCAAAGGGCAGTTTCTGCAGCACACAATTGAAACATATTCACAGATCCTTGTCTTGTTGGTGCTACTCATTATTCACTTTATCCCTGAACATAGTAGTGTCGCGGCGGTTCACAATTGTAAGTATAATGTTTTTTCTGCTAGCACCTACGCCTGTGGTCGATGCCAGTCTTAACTCTTCTTACATCTTGTAGTAATGTCCCCAGTCTGACCTTCTTCTTGTAGTAATGTTGCCATAATGGTCTCCTTCTTGTAGTAATATCCTCATCCTAATATTCATCTTGTAGCAATGCCCCCATCATGGTCCCCTTCTTGTAGTAATGCCCCCATCCTGGTCCCCATCTTTAGTAATGTCCCCTCCTGATGCCACTTTGTAGTGATGTCCCAACCTGGTCTCTCTTCTTTTTGCGTGCACACACATAGTCTCTCATACACACTCCCTCATACACATGCACACTCATTCATTTACACTCATACACTCTTCCATACACACTGTATGACAGCACGATGCAACTGCGAAAAGTCGCTGGTTGCAAGTTGCCAGGTTTATGAAGATGTTCATAAACCTGGCAATCTGGCCCCAGTGATTTGGCTGTATTGTGCCATCTGACATCACAATAGCAATGCAGCCTATTCTGCAGTATTGCTGCGGATCGCTCACTGGGTTGTTCCCAGCCCAGCGAGCGATGACTGCGCCCACATCGCAGTGCCGTCACGCTCACCCGTGTCATCACTTCCGACATCGCAGCCTAAGTTGCCGCGTGTAACAGTACCTTTACTGTGCAGAATTATTAGGCAACTTAATAAAAACCATCTCACTTGCTTATTTTCACCAGGTAAACCAATATAACTGCACAAAATTTAGACATAAGCATTTCTGACATGCAAAAACAAAACACAAAAAAATTAGTGACCAGTATAGCCCCCTTTCTTTATGATGACACTCAGCAGCCTCCATCCATAGATTCTGTCAGTTGCTTGATCTGTTTACGATCCACATTGCGTGCAGCAGCCACCACAGCCTCCCAGACACTGTTCCCAGAGGTGTACTGTTTTCCCTCCCAGACACTGTTCCCAGAGGTGTACTGTTTTCCCTCCCTGTAGATCTCACATTTTAGGAGGGACCACAGGTTCTCTATGGGGTTCAGATCAGGTGAACAAGGGGCCATGTCATTATTTCTTCTTCTTTTAGACCTTTACTGGCCAGCCACACTGTGGAGTAGGTTGGATGCATGTGATGGAGCATTGTCCTGCATGAAAATCATGTTTTTCTTGAACGATACCGACTTCTTCCCGTACCACTGCTTGAAGAAGTTGTCGTCTTGAAACTGGCAGTAGGTCCGGGAGTTGAGCTTCTCTCCATCCTCAACCCGAAAAGGTCCACAAGTTGATCTTTGATGATCCCAGCCCATACCAGTACCCCACCTCCACCTTGCTGGTGTCTGAGTCGGAGTGGAGCTCTCTGCCCTTTACTGATCCAGCCTCTGGCCCATCCATCTGGCCCATCCATGTTTCTTGTTCAGAGGTGGTCGTTTTTCAGCTTTCCTTGCCTTGGCCATGTCCCTGAGTATGATAGAATTCAGATAAAACATGCGGTTCTATAGTAGAGCGCAGGGATAATACGGGATACTTTAATCTTAATCTCCGTAACTTTATTCATAAAAAGCTTCAGACCACAGTGGTCTGGAGCTTTTTATGAATAAAGTTACAGAGATTAAGATTAAAGTATCCCGTATTATCCCTGCGCTCTACTATAGAACCGAATGTTTTATCTGAATTCTATCATACAAATTCCCTTGGGGAAAGCGGTGACAGAGCTGCAGGCGGGATAGGGTTAATGGATCAACCTGGAGTTTCCTAACCCAACCCTGGAGTGAGAGCGTGGACTACACGAGACCAGGAGCAGAGGGGATTGAGGATACAGGAGCACTACAGATCCAAGGCTGGCGGCCTGAGCCACAAACTACACTCACAATCTGGTTGTGCGGATCTGGCACAACCTTAAAAGGTTAGTTTATTCTTAATACTACCGCTTTTAAGGCAGGAGAGATCCACAGGTGGCGCAACACTATTTTTTTTCTTTTTATGTCCCTGAGTATGGCACACCTTGTGCTTTTTGATACTCCAGGAACTTTGCAGCTCTGAAATATGGCAAAACTGGTGGCAAATGGCATCTTGGCAGCTTCACGCTTGATTTTCCTCAATTCATGGGCAGTTATTTTGCACCTTTTTTGCCCAACACCCTTCTTACGACCCTGTTGGCCATTTGCCATGAAACGCTTGATTGTTCGGTGATCACTCTTCAAGAGTTTGGCAATTTCAAGACTGTTGCATCCCTCTGCAAGACAGCTCACAATTTTGGACTTTTCAGAGCCAGTCAAATCTCTCTTCTGACCCATTTTGCCTAAGGAAAGGCATTTGCCTAATAATTAAGCACACCTTATATAGAGTGTTGATGTCATTACACCACACCTCTCCTCATTACAGAGATGCACATCACCTGATTTACTTAATTGGTAGTTGGCTCTCAAGCCTATACAGCTTGGAGTAGGACAACATGTATGAAAAGTATCATGTGATCAAAATACTCATTTGCCTAATAATTCTGTACACAGTGTACACACGCACACACATACACACTCTCATTTATACACACACTCATACACACACATACTCGTTTAAGTGCTTTAGGGGGACACCTGACTGGAACATGTATTGTGGGGACTACCATTCCCTGCAGTGATATTAACAAGGCAATCACATAGGAATATTTAAGTGCAATGTGTAACCACAGTTATCACTTGAGCTAATCAATATTGCTTAAAATAAGGAACCTGATTTTTACTATCCTTGTGAGGACCGTTTCATGAACAATGACCATCTGGGGACATCTGTAAATACACACATCTCAGGAACAATGACCATCTGAGGACATCTGTAAATACACACATCTCAGGAACAATGACCATCTGAGGACATCTGTAAATACACTCATCTCAGGAACAATGACCATCTGAGGACATCTGTAAATACACACATCTCAGGAACAATGACCATCTGAGGACATCTGTAAATACACACATCTCAGGGTTTTAACCACCTGGGGACTAAGATATTTTTCTGCTGTTAGGTTACTAACAATGGAGGTCTATAGGAGAAATTACATTTAAGGCTCGCCCACACAAGCGTATTTGCCCATCTGTGCAGTGTCTGCAAATAGGGACCAAAGCTTTGGTCTCTAATTGCGGACACTGCACAGACGGGCAAATACATTCGTATGGGAGAGTCCTAACTTGTTGAAAAATAAAATCACCACACCAAGACCATGCTGTTTTTTTAAACAAACTGCCAATTACCCAAGAAATACAAAGTGAGAAAATGCTCCATCTACAATACTTTTCATTTTGTGGTTATTATACTTTCCCTGTTCAGTTCTAACCAATCTGTCAGCAGTATTTTTCTGCGAAAAAAAACAGGTATAAACATTTAATGATCTGTTTGAGAACAAAAAATGTTTGATTTGCCCATAATAACCAATCACAGCTTTGGTATCAACCTCTGATTAGTTGCTATAGGTGATTAAGACAGAGTGAGAAGTACAGGCCAATGGATTTTTATAGAAAATGGTGCATATAACACCAGCCTTACCAATTTTACCATTGATGTTGCATTCAGGCCCTTAAAGTTCATGTATTATTTCCTTCCTGCACAATGACCTAACTCTACATTAAAGGGGTATTCTGGGAATACAGAATTCCCAGTACCTGGCAGGACACCTGTATGCAGAGAAGGGGGACTGGTGCTTATAGTCTCGTCACCGGCGGCCTCCCATGCCATGCAGCAGCCTCCATCACCGGCGCCGCAAAGTCCCAATGTGTCGGGCCGGCATCTATCGTTCATGTTACTGGCGGCTACTCACGCTTCACTGGTTAGGCTCGATCTGCTTCTGAAGCCTGTGAGTGGCTGGCAATCACGTGTACAATGACGTGGTGCCAGACACTTCCGGTTTTTGTAGCACCGGTGATGGGAGCCCCTGCTCAGGACAAGAGACCGCGGGTGATGGTAAGTACCAGTCCGCCTCCTATCCCTACAGGTGTCCTGCCGACTGACAAGAATTCTCTATTCCCGGAATACTCCTTTAAGAGACTAGTTTACAATTGACATATGGTAACATAATTTGGATGAAGTGAGCACAAAAGCAGTACTAATATACAGTGTAGGTAAATTAATAAATAAATGTGACAGACAAATATTGAATGCCAAAGTAACAAATTTATTCAACATTTTATATAAAATACATACCGTATATACTCGCGTATAAGCCGAGTTTTTCAGCCCAAAATTTGGGCTGAAAAGTCCCCCCTCGGCTTATACGCGAGTATATATATATATATATATATATATATACAGCAGCAGCCCCGGAGGTATACAGGCCCCCCCATCAAGCTCCAGGGCCCCCCCCCCCCCTTGCGCGGCAGCCTGTAAAGTAAAATCATACTTACCAGTGTCCTGTCGCGCTGTCCCGCCGCTTGCCGACACACGATCCCGGGCTTCATTCCGCGTCTTCTGTGGTCGCGGGCAATGACATCATTGCCCGCGACCACAGGAAGCCGGAAGACGCGGATTGAAGCCCGGGATCGTGTGTCGGCAAGCGGCGGGACAGCGCGACAGGACACTGGTAAGTATGATTTTACTTTACAGGCTGCCGCGCAAGGGGGGGGGCCCTGGAGCTTGATGGGGGGCCTGTATACCTCCGGGGTTGCTGCTGTATACAGCCCTGGGCTGCTGCTGTATACAGCCCTGGGGCTGCTGCTGTATACAGCCCTGGGGCTGCTGCTGTATACAGCTTTGGGGCTGCTGCTGTATACACCCCTGGGGCTGCTGCTGTATACACCACTGGGGCTACTGTATACTACCTAAGGGCTGCTGTATATACCTCTGGGGCTGCTGTATACACCACTAGGGCTGCTGTATATACCTCTGGGGCTGTATACTACCTCTGGGGCTGCTGTATACTACCTCTGGGGCTGCTGTATACTACCACTGGGACTGCTGTATACTACCTCTGGGGCTGCTGTATACTACCACTGGGGCTGCTGTATACTACCACTGGGGCTGCTGTATACTACCACTGGGGCTGCTGTATACTACCACTGGGGCTGCTGTATACTAACCACTGGGGCTGCTGCTGTATATACCACTGGGGCTGCTGCTGTATACTACCACTGGGGCTGCTGCTGTATACTACCACTGGGGCTGCTGTATATACCTCTGGGGCTGCTGTATACCACACTGCTGGGGGCTGTATACCTGTGCTGGGGTCCACCCTCGGCTTATACACGAGTCAATAGGTTTTCCCAGGTTTTGGGGGCAAAAGTAGGGGGGGTCGGCTTATACACGGGTCGGCTTATACACGAGTCAATAGGTTTTCCCAGGTTTTAGGGGCAAAAGTAGGGGGGTCGGCTTATACACGGGTCGGCTTATACACGAGTATATACGGTATGTAAAACAACTGAAGTTGCAGGGTTGAAACAGAGTGGAGTAAGAACAGTTCACAAGTTCTGGAAGGAGGGCGAGTACACGGAGGTCACAAAAAGCCTTTGGTAAAACAGATCAAAATCTTGGAGTTTCTTTTAGTAATACCTTTGTTGGTCCTGGGTTTCTGGGAAACCTTCTTTCCATTTAAAATTTAAGTTGAAATTAACCCAAAACTATTTAGGCATGTTGACCTATGTATCATCAACTAGACACAATGTTAGCAATGGTAAAATGCTTTAGAGAAACCGAGAACAAAAATAATTTCATTTTATCTAATACTTACCATTCAATATGTCCAAGTAAAAGCTTATGTACCTGAGCAACATAAGCATACAGCACTATGAAAATAAGTGTGAAAAACAAAACGCACAGTCAAGATTTACAGGTGTGCTATTCATATAATAGGGCCTATTGACATCCCTATTGTAGCATATCAAATAAAGGACAAGCGGCTATATTGCACACCTGCTTGTACTATACCACTTTCAGACATGCAGGTACAAGTCTTTTATCATTAAACCTAAAGGGGTTCTGGAACCAAACAGGTGTACTCGCCTATTGTTGCGCCCCTAGGTCCTGGTCGGGACAATAATGGTGTTCCCAGAGCAATTCTGGCATCCTGGCTCTCCAGCACCTCTGTTAGAAACACTCTTCTTGAGCGTTTCTAGCCACTTGTGGTTGAAGGACTAAAGGCCGGAAGGTGCAGTGTATCCGAACATCATATGATGGCGTTCCAACCCATGAGATTTGCTCCACAGCACTCAAATGCTCCGCACCAATGCATCCTGGAATACCTGCCAGTAAACAACGGCAAAGAGGACCGGAGAAGACCTGGAGGAGCGGTGGGAGGAGGTAAGTCGCATTTCTGCAACATGCTATGGCACACCGATTACCATATCATATTGCAGAAAAAAAGTTGTGACAACAGAACCCCTTCAACAACTCGACAGTTATTGTTAGCCCATATTGATCATCATGTGTGACACACACTTTTGGGATTATAGTTTTTTTTTTTTTTTACACAATTGCTACAAATGTTTTCTGTAATAACTGTTTCCAGCACCTTAATCTTTTATAATTTTACTTGCCCTTTGTATATTGCCATACATTTTTGTTGTTTTATTGACTAGGGATGACTTTGAAGACTGAAGGAAAAAAAATGTTTTTCAAATTAATGCTGGAGAGAGAAAGATCAGATTTGGGCATCTCAATCCTGATTATAAGTGAAATCAGGTCAATCTGGTTTGACCTGAACATCAGTGGGGTCGCTTGTTTTTATTGATCACTTACAAACATTTCATTATCATGGCGGCAGTTGTCCTGCTGCTGGGTAGGGCCAGCTGTTCAATAAAGGGACATTAATTGGCCTTATCATATCAATAACTCACTTGCAATGCTTGACTGTGTGTATTTGCTATTTATATTGGTTCATTTTTGTAGTTATTTTTATGTTGCCCAGGTACATGGACTTTTATTTGGAAATATTAAAGGAGCTCTGTCAGCTATTATGAATCCCATAAAGTAACATATAGGGCTTAAAGGGGTACTGTCATTTGACAAGTAAGATAGAGAGCTGGGGCCATGCCGTACTGGTTGCAATACGTATGGCCCCGTTCTCCGCCCGCCTGCTATGTGTTGGGTTGTAATACCCAGGCGCATACTCTCTGCCTAACACAGCAATGCAGTACCCCTTTAAAGTAGGGGGACCAAGGATTCTGGGGTTTTATACTCATATGGTCACCCATTCTTGCACTGTTCTAAAACAAAAATAGTTGACTAAAAAGGAAGGAAAGTCTGGTGCCACTTGGGGATGACCAAAGCAGTAAAAAATATATACACACACAATAACCCCCTGGAAGGACTTGGCCAAATTAAATGGCTACCCCACACTTGGTGGTGGGACCGCACAGTGTATACTGG
>JARQOC010000004.1:598292025-598309919 GCA_033576535.1 Allobates femoralis
GGCAACACCCGAAACAGCTGTCTGTGGATGGATACCTGGCTTTGGTATTCCCTTGTCATATCTTTAAACTCGTAAAGAGATGGATATTGACTGAAAGGGCCACTTAATAGGGTGTATGGTTCTCCTCAAGGGGCCACCCTTGGCTAGGGTCCTTCCCTGGAGGGATATCTGGCTAGTCCTGTGTTGAGACTCCTAACGAGGCTCCACAGACTTTATTTGCATATTTGTAATTCCCAGGGGGCAATGCGCCTAGGAATTCACTGTGTTGAGCCTTTAGCCGGCTGCCCGCAGTGTTTTCTTGGACTGGTCTCCCTGAGATCAGTGATCCTAAACGAGGCTCCACGGACTCTATTTGCATAATTGCAGGCTGTGGGCTGTTCTGAAGAGATGGGTTTTCAGGTTCCACTTGAAGGTTACGAGTGTGGGGACAGTCGGGCGTTTTGGAGTGCAGAATTCCAAGAATGGGAGAATGCTCGGGCGAAGTCTTGCAGGCGGTTAGATGAGGAACGTACAAGTGTGGCGGCAAAATAGGAGGTCTTGGAAGGATTGAAAGCGTTGGATGATATCAGGAGATTAGTTCAGAGGTATATGGGGGGGACAGATTGTGGACAGCTTTGTAAGTCAATGTTAGTAGTTTGAATTGGATACGCTGGTGAATTGGGAGCCAGTGGCAGGATTGCAGAGGGGAGAAGAGGAGGAGCAGCGAGGAGAGATGGTTAGATTAGTCAGGCAGCAGAGTTAAGGACAGATTGGAGAGGTGCAAGAGTGTTAGCAGGGAGGCCACAGAGGAGGAGGTTGCAGTAGTCGAGACGGGAGACTATGAGGGAGTGCACTAGTAGTTTAGTAGATTGAAGGTCGAGGAAGGGACGGATTCTGAAAATATTTTTGAGTTGGAGGCGCAGGAGGTGGCAGAGCTTGGATGTGTGGTCTGAAGGATAAGGCAGAGTCAAGGGTTACTCCAAAGCAGCAGACTTCAGGTACAGGGAAAGTGTGATGTCATATATTGTGATAGATAGTCTGGTAGGAAGTGTGTAGAGGAGGAAAGATGATGAGTTCGGTTTTGTCTACATTGAGTTTTAGCAAGCGAGAGGAGAAGAGGAAGATATGCTGATAGACACTCAGGGATTCTGGACAGGAGAGAGGTGACACTGGGCCAGAGAGGTAGATCTGAGTGTTGTCAGCGTACAGGTGATACTGGAAGCCATGGAAGTTTGAGTTGTCCCAGACCAAGGTATAGATTGAAAAAAGGAGGGGCCCCAGGACAGAGCCTGAAATGGTACCTCCAACAGAGGGGGTATGGGGCGAGGCGGTCGTATGGGAGTGAGAGACGCTAAATGTGCTTTTGGAAAGGTAGGAAGAGATCCAGGTGAGGGCAAGGTTAGAGATACCAATGGAAGAGAGGATCTGTAATAGAAGACCGTGGTCCACTGTGTCAAATGCAGAGGACAGGTCTAAAAGGAGGAGGACGGAGAACTGTCTGTTAGCTTTGGCCGTGAGTAAGTCGTTAATAATTTTGGTCAGGGCAGTTCAGTGGAGTGGTGGGGCGGAATCCAAATTGAAAGTCGTCAAAGAGAGAGTTAGATGAAGGTGGGATGAGAGTACAGTGTGGACATGCTTTTCGAGAAGTTTGGAAGCAAACGGGAGCAGGGATATGGGCCGGTAGCTGGATATATAAGTGGTGTCAAGGCATGGCCTCTTTAAGATAGGTGTAATTGTTGCATGTTTAAAAGCAGAAGGAAATGTACCAGAAGTTAGTGATAGATTGAAGATGTGGATTATGGCTGGGATAATGTTGTGGTGAGGTTGGGAAGGAAGTCGGATGGGGGTCAGTGCACAAGTGGTGAGGTGCGATCTGGAGAGGAGGTGTGCAAGCCCTTCTTCAGTGATGGAGGGGAGGAGGGATACTGGGGGAGAGGAGTGGTTTGATATAGATGGGGGTTGTGGTGGTTGGGTAGCAAAGAATTGTCTGATCTGGTCGATCTTGTTGGTGAAGTATGTTGCAAAGTCTTCTACAGAGATATAAGAAGTAGGAGGGGGCAGTGGGGGACGGAGGAGGGAGTTAAATGTGTTGAATAACTGCCTGGAGTTGTGAGACAAGGAGGATATGACAGTAATGAAGTAATTCTGTTTAGTGGTGGTGAGTGCTGGACTTGAATTTGAGAAGTGCTTGTTTGAATGCTGTGTAGTCTTCATGCGAGTGTGTTTTCATCCAGTGCCGCTCTGCAACCCTAGACGCTCGCTGCAGATTTTTAGTGGAGTCTGTGTGCCAGGGTTGTCTGTTGGTTTGTCTTGTTCTGCCATGAATGAGAGGGCAACTGCATCAATAGCTGATGTGAGTGTAGAGTTGTAGAAAGCGTGGCATTATCTGTGTCGTGGAGTGAGGATATGGATGATAGCGGTAAATTGGCGTTGGAGAGTGTGTGAGCATCAAGATGTGTGAGGTTCCTGCAAGGAACCAGACCCTTCAGTCAATATTGACTTTTAGGATTGCTCCTAAGGCTGATTTCAGACTGGCGTTCCCCTCCGCAGTGTTCTGAGGAGGGGAATCGCCATATGTGCGCAGCCAGGCAAGCCCCTATGTTTAGAATGGGGACGCACATTGCTGCGCTTGACTTGTGCATGACCGTGCGCACCCATTCACTGCCATATGTGATTTGTACGCAGGCGGATGCCTGCGCACAAATCACACACTCTCGTCCGCACCAGGGACGCGACATGTTGCATTCCTTGTGCGGACGAGAGTGTGTGATTTGTGCGCAGGCAGCCACCTGCGTACAAATCACATATGGGAGTGAATGGTGCGCATAGTCATGCCAGCAGCCAGCACCGGGCATCCCATTATAAAGATAGGGCTTGCGCTGGCTGCGCACACATGGCGATTCCCCTCCGCAGAACGCTGCGGAGGGGAACGCCGGTCTGAAACCAGCCTAACTGGCCCTAGATTTCCTCTTGAGTCTAGAATACTAATTGTATTGTATTTATAGTCACACGTCCTGACAGCCATATTCCATGGACCTTCCTAGTGTTCTCTCCTATATGCTTCACTATGCAAACGCCAATACTGATCTCTTCAACTCCACAATCACTCCAGCTCCTGACACTTCTTGCCAAATAAAACTGGACAATGAGGAGCTCTAGATGCAAATATTGTCTTCAGAAAGAAAGAACAAGAAATCTAGTGCCACCATTGAGAATTAGCAATCCTAAAGCTACATTCACACACTGCATAGTTTCCTTTTTGCGCAGCGCTAGTGCTTTTACACTCTGCTCTTTTGTGGATGTGCTTTTCCTGAGCCCATTTTACTGTACAGTGTGGGCTATGGAAAACCGCAGCCCAAAAACGAATTGACAAAGTCATACTTTTTCGCGGATGCCTCTCCAGTGAAGCGCATCCCATAAATAGGACGATGTGAATGCATTGCATTTGCTGATGCCAAAACGACACTGCATTTGCTATCCTAAGTGGCGCTTAAATACAGAAACTATGCAACATGTTGAAGTATGCCTAAATTCAGTGTTCCAATACACTAAAGCCAGAAACTTCCAACAGTGCTCAACTTCAAGTCAGCACTAAGTTCAGCTCAAAAGGAACTAATGTTACATTAATGCCTCACATTTAATACACTAATGCTCTTCCAAATGTCCACCTTGTATCATTCATCACGCAAAGCGCTAAAATAAAAGAGCCTGTACTCACTTCCTGTGCTCCCGCCGTTCCAGCACCGTTGGTAATCGCGCTTCGGTGCTACGTGACATCGTCACATCACGTGAGCTTCCGTCCATCATGGCTGGCTTCCTTCTCTCCCCGACTTTGGACTAAATAAGCTATAAACCGGAAGGGAGCGCTGCGGCTCACTTCCTGTGGGTCCGAAGGTGGGGAGAGAGAAATAGGTGGTGCTCTTGCATGACGACAAAATGTCACGTGAACACCGAACCGAGATTACCAACAGTGCTGGAACAGCGGGAGCACAGGAAGTGAGTACAGGCTCTTTAATTTTAATTGGGGGAAACAAGTGGATTCAAAGGGGTTGTCCTAATAGTGGACAACTCCTTTAATAGCTCAACATTTCAATTTCTTCCACTGCTTTAAAGTAACTTTTGATTCAGGCATGTCCTTGAATACCATTTTTTCCACCTTCAACTCAAAAATATTTCTCAAGCTCACTGATTCAGCAAAAATGCTAGTTCATGCCCTTATCTCCACTGTAGGCTACTGCAACATCCCATCTTTACAGACCCTGTTCTTAAATTGGCCATAAAGATAAAGTATTGTTAGCCGAGATCGATCACTTGGCCAACAGCCCTAACTCCCCCATGCACTGGGGCTGGCGACTCTAACTCGGGCGGCAGTTTTGTTCTGCCAGCCCTTAGGTGACGACCAAGGGGTTGTGGGGGGTGTGGGTGCTGTCAGACTTTTTTGGTGGCCGGAGGGGGGGAAAAGGGGTGCTATCAGACTTCTTTTGGTTAGGATGCTGCTGCCGGTCACTCACTGTGTCATCCACCGTGTCTACTGCTGTATCACAGCACCGGCAGCAAGGCGCACATCTGCTGTACTTTCACAGCGCCAGCCAAAAAGCACCGCCGCCATTTCTGTAGGAGGGGGGGAAGGGCGGCCCTAGATGAGGGTTATACCACCAGCCCAGGGGGCGCTTGCTCCCCTGCCACCTGGGCCAGTCCGCCCCTGCCCATGCAATACATCTCTCAGCCGGACACTCCTGTATTCTCTACAAGAGGTACTGCTAGATCTCTCTGATGGTGGCTTATCTTCCCACTGAACAAGAGGACTGCCAACTGAAGATCCAATGGCCAGATTTATTTCTTCAACAGTCAGGAGAAAAATTTGGCATATTTGACCAATTTTAATCCCACGTGTATGAGGTAAACCTTAACATTATTAAATCCGACCAACATTTAGCTGCCTGGTAATCCAACTTTTCATGTTACTCCTCACCTCTTCAAGTTAACTGGGATGTAGCAAACCTTAAAGGGGTGGTCTGAAGTCAAAGTAAAGTTCCATCTAAATCCCTATCTATTTAGGGCCATAATCATTACTAATATACTTGCATTCAAAAATTTTACCATTCCCTAACAATGCTAACTGCTATTGACATTTAGTTTGAGAATCCTGGCACATGCCTGATTACTCAACAAGCATCATCAGAGCAGGGGGCAGAGGCTGTGGTCACTGTCACAGTCCCTGCCCCCTTACCGAAATGGAGCAGATTGCACAGTGCACCATTGACATGGATGGTAACAGGAGGAACACAGCAGCTCCAGAAATGAGCATCACTGATGACACTACGGAAGGAGGCTAAGTCTGTGGCAGTGACCGCAGCCTCTGCCCCCTGCTCTGATGACACTTTGATTAAGTATCCCAGCATGCACTGGGAATATCAAATAAAGTGTGATCAGACAGGAAATAGGAAAAAAATTAGAATAGCAGTAAGGTAACGTATTTAGGGAATTTTTAATACAACAAGCTTAGATTACGGCCCTACGTAGAGACGGATTTAGATGGACATTGACTTTGCTTAGGGCCATCCTTTAAGCCCATTTGTAAGATTAAGGAAGTCTTCCCAACTGAAAATGAATTCCCCAGCATGGGTGGATTGAGTGTTAACTAAACTGAACATCGAAGAACTAAACTGTTGATCACATTTCTTCTGTGTTGGTTTCTGTCTTTTATATCACTGTAACCGACATGCGCAATTTCTCAACACTGTGGTGGATTCCATATCCGAAATATATAGCAAAACCTGCAAAAAAAAAGTGTATATAGTAATATGGCAGAAATTATAGCTCAGTTAATGTGTGAATTATATACATTTTTTTAATATTCTTAGGGGGGAAGGTGGCAGGAGGGTTTGAAATAAAAAACTGTTTCTAGATAGAAATAGGCAATTACCAAATATGCTGTTATACAAAC
Source organism: Allobates femoralis (assembly GCA_033576535.1). Classification (NCBI taxonomy): domain Eukaryota; kingdom Metazoa; phylum Chordata; class Amphibia; order Anura; family Aromobatidae; genus Allobates; species Allobates femoralis. Next base: position 598,297,952 of record JARQOC010000004.1, read on the forward strand.
GGGTTAAGATGTCAAGCAATGTAACGTTATAGAAGGTCTTAAAGGTGTTATCTACTAATCTGTCAACCGCTTTTACAAAAGAAGGCGGGGGGGGGACAAAATGATTAAAATGGTAACAGTTGGAAGGGGTAGAGAATCGAATAGATTATGCGAATGACACTCAATGGAACTCTGATCGGCGTTTGACCCGATTGTCAGCATGGTATACTCTGATTCTCTCGGATAACAGAAATGTAGCTCAGGTGAGCAGAACATGGAGAACAAAATTTCTCCATCTTCTCCATTTTGCGGGGCCGCGGAAATTGGATGTCATCTAAGCGCAGTCCGATAATTTCCATGCACCTATAGACATGAATGGGTCCTTATACTCACTTCCAACACCATTCCAGCGGTGTCAGGACTGGATCTACTGGACATCGTGTTATTGTCAGTTGGTCCCCAATCAACAGCCGTTACACTCCCCTCCTTCGGATGAAGAAGTGAAACAGCAGTAGCTCTTACTTCCTCCAGCTGTATGTGATTTATCCAAAGCCGGGGAGAAAAGGCTACTGATTAGCCGCAGTAATGATGTCAATTGATTTCCTGGAGATGCAGTGCAGACACCGCTGGAACGGCACAGAAGGTGATCATAAACGTTATTTTCTAGCGAGAAACATAGGGATTGAGAAGGGGTTGTACAAACAGTGGACAAACCCATTGCCATAAAAAGTTTAAATATATACCCTTGTTGCTTATTAGTGTTTCCACTTACCAAGTGCCATCCAGACCATGTATCGAAGCCATGTGTCAGAACTTAGTTGGACCATTAGGTATATGTTAACAAAGATGCTAAGAACTGGTAGAAATGGCAAACATGGAACCTACAGAAAGAACAAATGGAATTCCAATGTAAAAGAAGCCAGAAGACAAAATTCTTTAAAGGGAACCTGACCCCTCCAAATCGGTCCCCCGCCTCTAAAAACCTGTCCCTGCACCTTCCTATAAGGTTTCAAGCTATCCCTCTCTTTCCCTATAGCTATTCTGTAAAGTGTAATTATCACCTTTATTACCTGAGAAATCTGCGGCTTCTGAATCCCCGAGGAGTCACAGCAGGTGTTCCCTCTGGCTCCTTATCGCCACTTCCACTGTTTTTCATGCCCCAATGGGCGTGAAAATTAATGTTGATGATCCTGTGTCAGATCACTGGGCGGGCTTAGCCGAAATGACGCAAATTGCATCATCTCCGGCGCTGTGACGTCGATACACCTCACGCTGCGCATTGCACATGCGCGAGTTGTAAATAACACCTTGCGCATGCGCAGTGAGGTCCGTACATATCGATGTCACAGCGCCGGAAATGACGCGATTTGCGTCATTCCGGCTAAGCCCGCCCAGTGATCCGACACAGGATCATCAACATTCATTTTCACGCCCATTGGATCGTGAAAAACAACAGTGGAGATGGCGATAAGGAGCCAGAGGGAACACCCAATGTGACTCCTTGGGGATTCAGAAGCCGCAGATTTCTCAGGTAATAAAGGTGATAATTACACTTTACAGAATAGCTATAGGGAAAGAGAGGGATAGCTTGAAACCTTATAGGAAGGTGCAGGGACAGGTTTTTAGAGGCTGGGGATCGTATTGGACGGGTCAGGTTCCCTTTAAATGAAAGCTGTCATGTCAAAAATCCATATGTAACTGCTATCATTTTCTAATTCCTTTCTCTAAGCTCTCTCTATGATGTATTTCTTTTATTTATGTTTCCCTTCTATCCTCTGTAAACTTCAAATAAAGAGGTTCACTTCATCAGTCAATCACAGTAAGTGATCCACTTAGTTCTCTGCTATCTACTCCCCATCTGATGAATATGCATGTCACATCACAGCACAGGACATCAGTGGTAGGGGGCTGTATTCTCCTCTCTGCGTCTGCAGCCAGGAAAGAGGTCAAATACAACACAGAAACTGTCAGAGCAGAGATGCCTGCTTACAGAAACAAATGGAGTGTAGATAAGATAAGGCAGACCTGCAATAATTGCACCCTCCCTGTGTCCTCAGCAGAAAAGAACTACTAAAAGTGAAACCACAGTGCCCGGAGAGCAGAGGAAAGAGGGAGGAGAGAGCTGCTGAGAGGGAGTGCATAATTACACGACAGTTTAACACAGCCACGACTAATTGTCTCTGTTTATAATGAACAGGACTAATGCAGCAGCTCTCTGCAGGGTCTGACAATGCTGATAACATGGAAACTACAAAGAGTACAAGAATGATTTTACATGTTTTTAAAGGGTCTGCCCAGGACCTATTCAAGGGTAATATTAGTATCATACTGAAAAATAACCTGACAGTGTCCTTTTAAAAGTTATATCCTTGAAGGACTTAGGATGATGTAGTACCTAGATATTTTAATAGCCTAGTATTTTCACACAACCTAATGACAATATCCTAAATACCGCAGCTACAAAAATGAGCTATGAACACCCTAAAGTGAAGGCAGGAGACACAATATTAAGATAAATACAGTATATGATGCTGAAAGCCACTCTTGCAAAAGAGCTACACAAAAGTGGCTTTCAGTGTTGTACTTTGGCTCATGTAAGTAGATCACCTACTCTGTCTATGGTGTTGCCTGTGATCAGTTCTCAGTATTGCACCCCATACACACCGTGTTTCCTCTCAAGAATCTCACTATTGAAACACCTGCATATAGTGTCTTCTGATGTCAGTACTGGACCTCCTGCACATGGTGTCATCTGTTCTCAGCTCTCAGTACTGGACCTCCTGCACATGGTGTCTCCTGTCCTCAGCTCTCAGTACTGGACCTCCTGTACATGGTGTCATCTGTCCTCATCTCTCAGTACTGGACCTCCTGCACATGGTGTCTCCTGTCCTCAGCTCTCAGTACTGGACCTCCTGCACATGGTGTCATCTGTCCTCAGCTCTCAGTACTGGACCTCCTGCACATGGTGTCTCCTGTCCTCAGCCCTCAGTACTGGACCTCCTGCAGATAGTGTCTCCTGTCCTCAGCTCTCAGTACTGGACCTCCTGCACATGGTGTCATCTGTCCTCAGCTCTCAGTACTGGACCTCCTGCACATGGTGTCATCTGTCCTCAGCTCTCAGTACTGGACCTCCTGCACATGGTGTCATCTGTCCTCAGCTCTCAGTACTGGACCTCCTGCACATGGTGTCTCCTGTCCTCAGCTCTCAGTACTGGACCTCCTGCACATGGTGTCATCTGTCCTCAGCTCTCAATACTGGACCTCCTGCACATAGTGACTCCTGTCCTCAGCTCTCAGTACTGGACCTCCTGCACATGGTGTCATCTGTCCTCAGCTCTCAGTACTGGACCTCCTGCACATGGTGTCATCTGTCCTCAGCTCTCAGTACTGGACCTCCTGCACATGGTGTCATCTGTCCTCAGCTCTCAGTACTGGACCTCCTGCACATGATGTCATCTGTCCTCTGCTCTCAGTACTGGACCTCCTGCACATGATGTCATCTGTCCTCAGCTCTCAATACTGGACCTCCTGCACATGGTGTCATCTGTCCTCAGCTCTCAGTACTGGACCTCCTGCACATGGTGTCATCTGTCCTCAGCTCTCAGTACTGGACCTCCTGTACATGGTGTCATCTGTCCTCAGCTCTCAGTACTGAACCTCCTGCACATGGTGTCATCTGTCCTCAGCTCTCAGTACTGGACCTCCTGCACATGATGTCATCTGTCCTCAGGTCTCAGTACTGGACCTCCTGCACATGATGTCATCTGTCCTCAGGTCTCAGTACTGGACCTCCTGCACATGATGTTATCTGTCCTCAGCTCTCAGTACTGGACCTCCTCCTGCACATAGTGTCATCTGTCCTCAGCTCTCAGTACTGGACCTCCTGCACATGGTGTCTCCTGTCCTCAGCTCTCAGTACTGGACCTGCTGCACATAGTGTCATCTGTCCTCAGCTCTCAGTACTGGACCTCCTGCACATGGTGTCTCCTGTCCTCAGCTCTCAGTACTGGACCTCCTGCACATGGTGTCATCTGTCCTCAGCTCTCAGTACTGGACCTCCTGCACATGGTGCCATCTGTCCTCAGCTCTCAGTACTGGACCTGCTGCACATAGTGTCTCCTGTCCTCAGCTCTCAGTACTGGACCTCCTGCACATGGTGTCTCCTGTCCTCAGCTCTCAATACTGGACCTGCTGCACATAGTGTCATCTGTCCTCAGCTCTCAGTACTGGACCTCCTGTACATGGTGTCATCTGTCCTCAGCTCTCAGTACTGGACCTCCTGCACATGGTGCCATCTGTCCTCAGCTCTCAGTACTGGACCTCCTGCACATGGTGCCATCTGTCCTCAGCTCTCAGTACTGGACCTGCTGCACATAGTGTCTCCTGTCCTCAGCTCTCAGTACTGGACCTGCTGCACATAGTGTCATCTGTCCTCAGCTCTCAGTACTGGACCTCCTGCACATGATGTCATCTGTCCTCAGCTCTCAGTACTGGACCTCCTGCACATGATGTCATCTGTCCTCAGCTCTCAATACTGGACCTCCTGCACATGATGTCATCTGTCCTCAGCTCTCAGTACTGGACCTCCTGTACATGATGTCATCTGTCCTCAGCTCTCAGTACTGGACCTCCTGCACATGATGTCATCTGTCCTCAGCTCTCAGTACTGGACCTCCTGCACATGATGTCATCTGTCCTCAGCTCTCAGTACTGGACCTCCTGCACATGATGTCATCTGTCCTCAGCTCTCAGTACTGGACCTCCTGCACATGATGTCATCTGTCCTCAGCTCTCAGTACTGGACCTCCTGCACATAGTGTCTCCTGTCCTCAGCTCTCAGTACTGGACCTCCTGCACATGGTGTCATCTGTCCTCAGCTCTCAGTACTGGACCTCCTGCACATAGTGTCTCCTGTCCTCAGCTCTCAGTACTGGACCTCCTGCACATGATGTCATCTGTCCTCAGCTCTCAATACTGGACCTCCTGCACATGGTGTCATCTGTCCTCAGCTCTCAGTACTGGACCTCCTGCACATGATGTCATCTGTCCTCAGCTCTCAGTACTGGACCTCCTGCACATGGTGCCATCTGTCCTCAGCTCTCAGTACTGGACCTCCTGTACATGGTGTCTCCTGTCCTCAGCTCTCAGTACTGGACCTGCTGCACATAGTGTCATCTGTCTTCAACTCTCAGCATTGAACCTCTTGCCCATGGCGTCTCCTGTCTAGGGCTCTCATTTTTCCTTCACATGGGCATGGCCCTTTCCAAATGTTGCGGGCACATTGTGTGACTAGTATCACTTACCATGAAGGCTGCTTTATTCTGATTCTGTGGCTGCCTCCAGATGAATATGGTGAGTGCTGCGATTCCAGAGAGAGCCAGAGCGAGAAGAACAATAAACCAAACTGTACCGGACAGCAAATACTGCGCTCCCGCTGTGGACATCACACTCGTTACACAGATTAGAACGGCTGTGGGAACATAGTCTTATATGTAGTTAGTTGTATCAATGTTTGCTTTCAATCAGTTTTACACTAATATAAATTTCTATTGCTTTTACTATCCCCCCCAAACTTGTTAGATGAGTAGCTAAAATTATCCAAAATACAGAATATATATTGCAATATACAAACCCATACAATGCCTTTTAGGTGCATACAGTGGTTGAAATAAGTATTGAACACACCTTTAATTTTCAAAGTAAATATATTTCTAGAGGTGCTACCGACATGAAATTCTAACAAGTTATCAGTAACAACCCATCCAATCCACACAAGCAAAGAAATCAAACCATGGATGTCCAGAAATTCCCCCCTGCAGCATTGCAACGTTCTCCTTCTCATGCTGGCGGCTGAGCAAAGCACACAGCAATGACATCAGTCTACTGCGTCCTGCTCCACACACTGTCAGCTACCAGCAGGAGAAGGAGGGTGTTGTGATGCTGCAGGGGGGAAAAAGGGAACAATGCAAGGGTGAGTATAATCTTCCGCCAGGACTACCAATCCAAAAAAACTCTTTAACACCTTTCATTCTCTCCTCAATCCTAAAGTGCAGGCCCCTATCACTGACCTCTGTGCTGATGATCTGACTTCTTGCTTCACTAAGAAAATAGACAACCTCCAGCAGGAAATCAGCTCCCGGCCTCCAAGCGCCGTTACTCCCATTTTTCCCCACATCCCCTCAAGCTCACTCTCCACATTAGACCCAGTCACAGAAGAAGAAGTCTCCAGGCTCCTCTCTTCCTCTCGTCCCACTACATGCACCACTGAGCCTATTACCTCACACCTACTCCAGTCTCTCTGTCCAGTCGTGACTACTCACCTAACCAAAATCTTCAGTCTCTCCCTCTCTTAAGGCATCTTCTTCCGGCACTGTTGCCCTGATCTATTCCCACCTTGATTACTGCAATTCTCTATTAATGGGTCTCCCCCTCACTAGACTTTCCCCTCTCCAGTCAATCCTTAATGCAGCAGTTAGGATCACCTATCTGGCTAATTGTAACTCAGATGTCTACGCTCTGTGCAAGTCACTGCACTGCCTGCTTATACACTACAGGATCAAATTTAAATTGCTTGTTCTCACCCACAAAGCTCTTCACAGTGCAGCACCTCCCTACCTCTTTACCAACGTGGTGCCCCTGTGGTCTGGACGCCACAGAGGGGTACCCACTTCACAGGTGTGATATTCCTGTCTGTGGTAACCAGGGATGGTAAGTCCAGTCACCCACAAACACACCCGGTCCCAGGGATACCGGGTGAACCCAGGTAGTGGGCCGGCTCAGGCAGCCCATGGGACGGCGGATAAGCAAGGTGATGGGTGGGAAGTGGCCAAAGAAAGGAAAGGGAAAAGGGAAAACAGCACAGGAAGTGGGAGGTCAGTTGGGAGAGAGAGGACAGAGAGAAAGGACCTGGAGGACTTGAGCAGCGATGAGGTTCGTCCCGGGTCCCGAGGCCAGAGATCGCAAGGAGACAGAGGGAGCCCTAGGGGCACGGGCAGTGAGCGATCCACCCATGGGTCCGAGCCTGCAGTAAAGTGGAGGGGCAGGGTAAGCTCCTGGGACCCGGCCCTGAATGTGGCGAGGAGACTCCAAGCTCCAACCACGGAACTAGTGGTCACAAGGTCCAGAGGAGCTGTGGCCAACTCCCGGCACATCCACCAAGAAGGCAGCTGTATTAGGGTCAGGGGACACAGCCGGTCGCCCAACAAGGTCCGTGGCTGGTGGATTGGGGCTCTGTGCAGGAAGGCAGATGCAGGAAGGAGGAGAGCAGGCAGCACTGAGGAAGAGGCCTGTGAGGGAAGGAACATGAAAGGGGAGTACTGGACAAGCCATCCTGGTTGCTAAGGACTTCCTGGACCGCAAATGTACCAGAATTATGACCTGTGGTATGCACAAAGAGGACTGAAGGCAAACCAGGTTTGGAACTCAGAAATGTGTGAGCCTGTTCATTTCTTACCTGAGGAGTGGTAGACTGAAACGCCGCACAGGCAGCAGAAGCCTGCCTGGTAGATGCCCCAATCTAGCCCTGCGGCCAGCTCAGCCCCGCTGGCTCTCCCAACACCCTAACAACCCCCCTACTCCGGATGCCCTGGGGACCCGCTCCACCCGTGGGGAGCGTAAACATCACTGCTGCCATTCCATTTTCCCCAGAGGTCCCAGTCTGCAACAGCGGCCACTAACGGCCGCATACCACGGGTGGCGTCATGACAACCTCCCCCTAAATCCCCTTATTCCAAAAATAAGCAATGGAGCATTGTGTGAAGAGCAATGCTTATTCCAGCGCTTATAATGGGACCAATGGAGGAAAGTGTGGGCCAAAAGGCGCAAAGAATTGACATGTTCATTCTTTTTACGGATGCGATTTCCATCCCAAAAGCGCATCTGCAAAATACGCAGCGTCTGAACAGCAAAAGTGAAAGTCCAATCACTATGCTGGGAACGCAGGCGCAGATGTGCTTTTGGGAGAAAGCACTGCTGAAAAAAGCACGGCAATTACAGTGCCTACAAGTAGTATTCAACCCCCTGCAGATTTAGCTGGTTGACACATGCGGAATTAACTTGGCATTGTGACATTTGGACTGTAGATCAGCCTGGAAGTGGGAAATGCACTGCAGCCAAAAAGATTTTTACATTTTTTTTTTTTTTTTAAAGCGTTAAAAGTTAATTCAGAGGGTCATTTATTATTCAACCCCTCAAACCACCAGCATTCTGTTTGGTCCCCCTAAAGTATTAAGAAGTAGTTCAGGCACAAAGAACAATGAGCTTCACATGTGTGGATTAATTATCTCTTTTGCCAGCCTTTTCTGACTATTTAAGACCCACCCCAAACTTGTGAACAGCACTCATACATGGTCAACATGGGAAAGACAAAGGAGCATTCCAAGGCCATCAGAGACAAGATCGTGGAGGGTCACAAGGCTGGCAAGGGGTACAAAACCCTTTCCAAGGAGTTGGGCCTACCTGTCTCCACTGTTGGGACCATCTTCCGGAAATGGAAGGCTTATGAAACTACTGTTAGCCTTCCACGGCCTGGACAGCCTTTGACAGTTTCCTCCCGTGCCGAGGCCAGGCTTGTCCGAAGAGTCAAGGCTAACCCAAGGACAACAAGGAAGGAGCTCCGGGAAGATCTCATGGCAGTGGGGACATTGGTTTCAGTCAATACCATAAGTAACGTACTCCACCGCAATGGTCTCATTTCCAGACGAGCCCGTAAGGTTCCTTTACTTTCAAAGCGTCATGTCAAGGCTCGTCTACAGTTTGCTCATGATCACTTGGAGGACTCTGAGACAGACTGGTTCAAGGTTCTATGGTCTGATGAGACCAAGATCGAGATCTTTGGTGCCAACCACACACGTGACGTTTGGAGACTGGATGGCACTGCATACGACCCCAAGAATACCATCCCTACAGTCAAGCATGGTGGTGGCAGCATCATGCTGTGGGGGTGTTTCTCAGCCAAGGGGCCTGGCCATCTGGTCCGCATCCATGGGAAGATGGATAGCACGGCCTACCTGGAGATTTTGGCCAAGAACCTCCACTCCTCCATCAAGGATCTTAAGATGGGTCGTAATTTCATCTTCCAACAAGACAACGACCCAAAGCACACAGCCAAGAAAACCAAGGCCTGGTTCAAGAGGGAAAAAATCAAGGTGATAGAGTGGCCTAGTCAGTCTCCTGACCTTAACCCAATTGAAAACTTGTGGAAGGAGCTCAAGATTAAAGTCCACATGAGACACCCAAAGAACCTAGATAACTTGGAGAAGATCTGCATGGAGGAGTGGGCCAAGATAACTCCAGAGACCTGTGCCGGCCTGATCAGGTCTTATAAAAGACGATTATTAGCTGTAATTGCAAACAAGGGTTATTCCACAAAATATTAAACCTAGGGGTTGAATAATAATTGACCCACACTTTTATGTTTAAAATTTATTAAAATTCAACTGAGCAACATAACTTTTTGGTTTGTAAGATTTATGCTTCTGTTAATAAATCCTACTCTCGTTTGCAGTTTGAAGGCTCTAACTTATTGGCATCTTATCAAACCACCTAAATCTGCAGGGGGTTGAATACTACTTGTAGGCACTGTATGTGAACGTAGCCTTATAATCCGAAAAATATGGTAGTCTAGTCAGATGAGACCAAAATTGAACTCTTTGAATGCTATAATACACACCATGTTCAAAAGGCCAAGAGAAACTGCATATCCCAAAAACACCATACCAGAGTGATGGTTGGATGTGGGAACATCATGGGGCTTTCGGCATACGGCACCTACTTCATGTAATTGAAGGAAGGATTGAAGAACAAATATACAGAGAGATTCTTGATAAAAATTTACAGCCATCTATCAGGATGATGAAAATGAAACGACAGCGGACAAGACAATGATCCCAAACACACAGACAAGGAAACTCTCACTTGGTTTCAGAGAAAGAGAATAAATCCGCTAGAGTAGCTGAGCCGATCACCGGAGCTGAATCCAATAGAAAATGTCTGGATGGAACTAAAGCTCCGAGATCATAGAAGGATCCACAGGATCTGCAGGAGGTGAGGAGTGTTTGTGTGGAGGAATGGGCCAAAATCCACCTGAGCAATGCAGAGACGAGTGTCTCCATACAGGAGCAATGCAGGGACGAGTGTCTCCATACAGGAGGCATCTAGAGCTTCATCACCAACAAAGGCTTTTGTATGAAGTATAAGATAAATTTTAGTAAGCGCATTCAATACTTTTTCCCTATGTCATTACTCAGCTTTGCTCATGACTTAATTTATGGACAACTATTGTTTGATATCTTTGTGCGTGTGGAATGGATGGGTTGTTACTGACATCTGGTGAGAAATTCATGTCTATAGCACCTTTAGAAATATATACACTTAAAACATTGGTGCCGTGTTCAATACTTCACCCACTGAATGATTATTATACAGATAATTGCATATCGTAGCATTGCAGAGCATCTAATAGATGCAATGTGCCGTGCAAAGGTTTTACACAGGTGTGGAAAAATGTTTCTTGAAGCGGTAGTTGTATTTTATTAACTGATAAAAATGTACTAAGTGAATGAACAAATGAGAAGTCTAAAATCAAATCAATTAATGGCGTTATCCCTCTTTACCTTTAAAAGTGAATGAAATCATCAGTTCTTCTCGGTACATTTGCAGTTTACCGAGGTTGTTCCAAACATCTTGGAGAACTAACCACAGATCTTCTATTGACCAAATCTTTGTGTTTCTTTGTGTAACGCTAAACCAACTTGATGATCGATGATGTTGAGATGTTATGGTAGTTCTATGACACAGGCTGTATATTTGGGGTTATTGTCCTGCTGCAGAATACATTTGGAACCAATCAGACGCATCTGTGATGCTATTGTAATATTTGTAAGTATCTGCCTACATTTCTCAGCATTGGGGACACAATAGGCAACAATTGATAAAGTGGAAACTTAGTGCAGCAGATGAAAATACTATACTTCAAAATTGCCAGCAGTGGCATCATCTCAGCTAATAGCAACCAGTGAGATCCAGCTACATCCATCTGTTATTTTATGAAGTCTGGCCAGAAATGGTCTCCATGGAAGAATGGCTGCCAAAAAGCATACATTCCGTATGGAAACAAGTGATTCCAAACATATGAACTGGGAGAATAGACGGTGCATTGGACTAAAACCTCAAAACGTGAAATATTTGGCTATAGCAGAAGGCATTATTTTTGTTGAGTGGTACAATAGTGAGTGTCTGCAGGTAACATTGATGCATGGTGGAGGTCCATCTCCCTGCAAACTTGGGGTTGCATTTTAGCAAACAGAGTTGAGGGTTTGGTTAGGATTAAAGATGGCCTCAATCATGTTATAGCATTAGTGAGGGATCTGCTTGGCCCTGCAGCAGGACAATGACCCCAAATATCAACCAATGTCTTAAAGAACTATCTTCAGTGTAAAGAAGAACAAGGAGTCCTGGAAGTGATAATATGTCCCTACAGAGTCCTGATCTCACCATCATCCAGTCTGTCTGGGATTAGATGAAGAGACAGAAGGATTTGCACAATCCTCACACTCAGAAGATCTGTGGTTAGTTCTCCAAGATGTTTGGAACAACCTCCCTGCCGAGTTCCTTCAAAAGCTGTGTAGAAGTGTATCGAGAAGAAGTGATGGAGGCAAAGGGCGGTCACACCACCTAATTATAGCACCAATGCCAGTTTCATGAGGCATTGCTCTTTTGGATCCTATAAACCAGAGGTGGGTCCTGCCTAGAATCTGAAGACACTGAGCAGTAGGAGATATTTTGTAATGTGTATAAGAATGAAGTGAGGGTGGATTCAAGGGAGTGTGACTGTAGTTCCATTCTACCCTACAACCACTAGTATCTCAATTGCAGCTGTATACATCAAAGTATAGCAGACTTATAATCAACATTCTGTATTTTAGATGCATTGAATGCAAAAATAAAGCAAAAGTGGGCATAGCCTTTAACCACTATGTTCCATGTCACT
>JARQOC010000004.1:598310019-598682635 GCA_033576535.1 Allobates femoralis
CATATATCTCTGAACTAATCTCCCGATATCATCCAACTCGTAATCTTCAATCCTTCCAAGACCTTCTTCTTTCCTCCACACTGGTACATTCCTCATCTAACCGCCTGCAAGACTTCGCCTGAGCATCCCCCATTCTCTGGAACTCTGCACCCCAACACGTCCCCTACACTCGGAACCTTCAAGCGGAACCTGAGAACACATCTCTTCAGAACAGCCTACAACCTGCAATGACCACAGTGCCACTTCACCACCACTGGACCCAGCACTCAAGCACGATCAGACCTGGCACTCCAGCACCATTAGACCCGGCGCTCCACCACCACCCGACAGACCCATCCTACTGTCTCCCTCCCCATTGCCCTGAAGAATGTTAGCCCGCAAGGGCAGGGTCTTCTCTCCCCTCTGTATCAGTCTGTCATTGTTAGTTTGTTCATCGTATTTTTAACTTGTTTGTATGTAACCCTTTCTCATGTACAGCACCATAGAATGAATGGTGCTCTATAAATAAATAATAATAATAACTCCCTCCAAAGGTTTTCTATAGGGTTGAGATCTGGAGACTGGCTAGGCCACTACAGGACCTTGAAATGCTTCTTACGAAGCCACTCCTTCGTTGCCCTAGTGGTGTGCTTGGGATCATTGATATGCTGAAAGACCCAGCCACGTTTCATCTTCATTGCCCTTGTTGAGTGAGTTTGCACTCAAAATGTCATGATACATGGCCCCATTCGTTCTTTCATGTACACAGATCACTCGTCCTGGTTCTTTGGCAGAGAAACCGCCCCAAAGCATGATGTTGCCACCCCCATGCTTCACAGTAGGTATGGTGTTCTTTGGATGCAACTCAGCATTCTTCCTCCTCTAAGCATGACGAGTTGTGCTTCTACCAAATAGTTCTACTTTGGTTTCATCTGACCATATGACATTCTCCCAATACTCTTTTGGATCATCCAAATACTCTCTAGCAAACTCCAGACGGGACCATACATGTAATGGCTTAAGCAGGGGGACACGTTTGGCACTGCAGGTTCTGAGTCCCTGGCGGTGTAGAGTGTTACTGATGGTCCAGCTCTCTGCAGGTCATTCACTAGGTCCTCCTGTGTGGTTCTAGGATTTTTTTCTCACCGTTGAGATCATTTTGACCCCACTGGGTGAGATCTTACATGGAGCCCCAGATCGAGGGAGGTTATCAATGGTCTTGTATGTCTTCCATTTTCTAATTATTGCTCCCACACCAAGCTGCTTGCCTATTGTAGATTCAGTCTTACCAACCTGGTGCAGGGCTACAATGTTGTTCCTGGTTTCCAATGACAGCTCTTTGGTCTCCACTATAGTGGAGTTTGGAGTGTGACTGTTTGAAGTTGCAGACAGGTGTTTTTTATACTGATAACAAGTTCACACAGGTGCCAGTACTACAGGTAATGAGTGGAGGACAGAGGAGCCTCTTAAGGAAGAAGTTACAGGTCTGTGAGAGCCTGAATCTTCCTTGTTTGTATGTGACCAAATACTTATTTTTCACCAAAATTTGAAAACATTTCTTTCAATATCAGACAATGTGATTTTCAGGATTTGTTTTCTCATTTTGTCTCTCATAGTTGAGGTCACCTATGATGTCAATTACAGGCCGACCTCATCTGACTAAGTGGTAGAACTTGCACAATTGGTGGCTGACTTAAATACATTTTCCCCCCACTGTAATTGCAAACGTTGTAGAATCAACCCATGTGATATCATCGGGTCCCCGTCTAGTAACAATATAAAAACATTTTATATCTGAGTCTACCTTAGTATCAGGACACAAGTAGACACCAAGCTGTAGGCGAATAAGGTTCCAATAGACATCATATCCACCAAGGCTTTCAGGTCAAACAGGAACGCCATGACAGCTGTCAATAAAAACTTCTCTTTACACAACTTTTTTTTTGGTAAAATCATTTTAAAGAAATTACCGTAATATGTGTCTTTGTAATACTGTAAAGTAGTAACTATATAGCGATTAAATAACATAATCCTATGCCTAGTACATAAACTGAGCTGTGGAAGGTTGGATTTATGATATCAATGGAGCTCTAAAGCAGTGAAGAGGTGGATTATTACTATCCTGGTGGGCTAGGGAGTAGGAGTTAATGGAGACATCCCCATACTCTAAGGTAGGGTAGGTTTTTCAGAGGTATTTATAATGGTTTAGGTAATAACTACCATCTTTGGTAGTCTAGGGCAGTGGTCCCCAAATTGTTTTTGCACTGGGGACCGGTCGGTTTCATGCAAGACCATATTTCCGTAGCCCGGCAGGGTGGGTTGGCACAGGGGCGAGGCTTTGGTCATATGTGGCAAGGGTATAGAGGATTGGAGTTTAGTACCCTGTTTTCCCGAAAGATGCGCTACTTCTTATTTTCAGGGGATGTCTTATTTTTCCATTACCTTGCAGCCCCCAATATGGTATCCTCAACATCCCCTTGCAGCCCACAATATCCCCATCATCCCCTTGCAGCCCAAAATTTCCACATCATCCCCTTGCAGCCCATAAAATCCCCATCATCCCCTTGCAGCCCCCAATACTGTATTCCCCCATCATCATCCCCATGCAGCCATCATCCTTTTGCAGCCTCCATGATTCTCTTGCAGTTCCCACCATCCTCATGCAGCCCCCAATACTGTATCCCCCATCATCATCCCCTTGCAGCCACCATCATCCCCTTGCAGCACCCATCATCCGACTGCAGCCCCCATCATTTTCCTGCAGCCCACATCATCCTTTTGCAGCCCCATCATCCTTTTGCAATCCTCATTAACATTTTGCAGCCCCCATCATCCTCCTGCATCCCCATCATTCTTTTGCAGCCCTCATCATCCTTCTGCAGTCCCCATTATCCTCCTGCAGCCCCATCATCCTTTTGCAGCCCCATCATCTTCCTGCAGACCCCATCATCCTTCTGCAGCCCCATCATCCTCCTGTCACCCCCATCATCCTCCTGCTGCCCCAACATCCTCCTGCAGCCCCCATCATCCTTTTGCAGTCCGCATCATCCTCCTGCAGCCCCCATCATCCTCCTGCAGCCCCCATTATCCTTTTGCAACCCCCATCATCCTTTTGCAGCCCCCATCATCCTTTTGCAGCCCCCCATCATCCTCTTGCAACCTCCATCATCCTTTTGCAGCCCCCATCATCCTCCTGCAACCTCTTGCAGCCCCCATCATTCTCCTGCAGCCCCCAATACAGGGTTCCCCATCATCATCCCCTTGCAGCCCCCATACATACACAAACACCCTTTGTTCACCGGTCTGCCCGCTGTACCTGCAGCATTACAGCACCACTCTGCTCTTCTGCCTCAGCTGCATGCGTAGATGTACGGGCAGAGTCATTGGCCAATCACACCGCAGCACCCACTAGCCAATAAGGGCCCGGCTGCTGCACTATGATTGGCCGCCTGCTCCGCTCGTACATCTAGCAGCTGAGGCAGAGTGGCGCCGTAATGCTGCAGGAGCGGTGTGCGGTGACTTCACTCAGGGAGGCGGGAAACATCCACAACTCTGAGCCAATGCAGAGCACACTGTGTGTATTGCTGGTTTGTGGCGGCGTGGGCCGGCACAGAGACCCCCACAGCCCAGTCCGCGGCCCGGTGGTTGGGGACCCCTGGTCTAGAGCAGAGAACATGATGAATGACAAGAAAGCAAAAACCGATACCTGCCACTGCTCCAGATGACATGGTAGCAATCACTGGACTCTGCCGGCTGCTAACTCGGGACAGTGGTTGAAAAAGTAGTCCATCTCTAGCCATGGCAAAAAGAATCCGAGGCATTGGAAAAATAGACCCTAGAAGGCTACAAAGGTATTATTTTACAGATAAAAGAGTAAAGACATGGTATGAAAACGGAGTACAAAGCATATCATAGAGCAGATATCAAAGAGCAATAACTGATTCTCTATAACAAGGACCTGTCACTAGGTCACAGGTGTGTACTTTCTGCTCTTATTTTAATTCCGCTGCTTCCAAGTATTCTTTCTTTTTCCCTAAATCTGCCATACGGTTACAGAGATATGGTATGTTTTAATTAGTTATGTTTATAGTGTTTACCCACGGAATGTTGCTCCCAGGGTTATGGTGCAGAGCAGCCTAAAGACACGCCCTAGAGGATCCTGGGAGCCAACCCACTTTTAAGTACTGGTTATTCTTAAAGAGATCAGCTGAGAAGACTCTGCTCTACACTGACGAGGGGCAAACATTCTGTAGAAGAGTATCTACCTAGTGTTTATGCACGGACCCCGAAAATAGACTTCTCTGAGAAGTCTGTTACTGTTTGGGTTTGGCTACAAAAAAAAGCAAAATGGAGAATTAGACTTACCAGTCTTGGCGCTGTGGTCATGCTACTTCTGGGTCCGCTCATTAGCGTCATGATCATTCACTGCATCCTTATGTCCACCCTCTGTGCTAGCAGCTATGATTGGTTGCAGTCTGACTTTGTCCACCCCACCCTCTGTGCCGACATCTCTGATTTGTTGCTATACACATTACTGTATGGCAACCATCATACTAGTGTAAAAATAAATAGATTGAAAAAAAATGTCATGTGGTCCCCCACGTATTGATACTCAGTGCAGATAAAGCACACCAGCTGTGCGCGTTGTATTTGCTGGGTATCAAAATACGGGAGACCCCACATGTCTTTTTTTTTATACTATTTAAAAAATAAGAAAACACGTGGGGAATCCCCAATTTTGATAATCAACCCAGATAAAGCCCACAGCTGGGGGGTTTGTATTCTCTCCCTGGTGAGGCCCAGAGTTATTCGACTACTCAAGCTAAGAATAGCAGCCCACAGCCACCCTAGAATTTGGTGCAAATCCTGGCGCTTTCCGATTGCCCTGGTGTAGTGGCAATCAGGGTAATGTAATGGGTTCATGACAGCAGTGAATTGACAGCTGTCATCAAACCTCTCTGTGAGATCCCACATTACCTATCCTTTAAGATAATAGTTAAAAACACAGACACAAGGAAAAAACCTGCATTTGAAATAAAACACACAGACACTCTCTTTTACCCATTTATTAACCCCAAACATACCCTTGCAGCTATGACTGTCTGTAGCTCTGCTAGTTAAAATAACCGTTCAACCATATAAATATAGAAATTAACTCAAAAGTTTCTCATTACTTCTGCTAATTACCCAAAACATGAGTTTTTAATCGATCATAAAGGAAAAACATATAGCATTCATATTTTTCACCTCCCCTAAAATAGGAGTTATACCAGCATTCCATTTAAGACCAGTAACATAGATATAAATAAAACATGGAGGAACCACTACAGAAAGCATGCATAGGACAATTCCTCGTTGATCCCTTTAGGGGCCAAAGAATCAAACCTGAATGTCTATTCAGTCTCTTTTATCAGAATACTTTGATCGTGGTACCTCCCCTGATGTTCTTTTTGACCACCTCATTTGTACAAAATTGTAACTGCAGCACATCTCTCTCATGTACACTCTTCGTGTGTCTACCAATTGGGGTATCCAGCCAAATCCGGGACGTAGGGTGGGTGTACATCCACTCTACGTCTGAATTCCCAACAGGTTTTGCCCACACAGTCCAATGGACATGTACAGGTTGCCACATATACCACCCCTGCCAGTTTTTTAGTTTGGTAATGCTCGTTTCCTTCCGACTCCTCCTTCGATTCCAATTCCAGAGGCGGAATGCAGCCTAGCACATGTTCTACCAACACCTAGGATTGCTAGACATTTCTCGGTCCAAGTTGCCTCATGCTCCTACTCCGCTTCCTCCTCATCCAGTAACAGTGAGACCTGCACCACCAACTTCAGCACAGCTAGGGGGAAAGTTGCCTGTTCTTTAACTCCTTTCCCTGGGAAAAAAAACTCACACTGTACAAGTGGTGTGCGCGGGTGAACCTGAAGCCCGTCTGGGTGGTGTGTAATAACGGGCAAAATCTGATAGCAGCTTTGGGCCTAGCTGGTTTGACACATATCCCTTGCCTGGCGCTTGTCTATAATTTGGTCATGCAGGACTTCATAAAAAAATACTCAGATATATCCGACCTATTGGTGAAAATGTGGGCAGTAAGTGCTTCCTTGCACTGTTCTCATCGTGCAGCTCATCACCTGTCTGTGCTGCAGCGTCACTTTGGCCTTCCAACTCCCCGTCTGATATGTGACATGCCAACAAAGTGGAACTCCGCTTCACATAGAAACTGTGCGAGCAGAACAAAGCAATAGTCAAATTTCAGATGCAGCACGCACGGCAGAATCGCTCAGTGGAACTACACCACTTTACTACCAAAGAGTGGGCCATCATGCGGAACTTATATCTAAAAAATGAGAATGCGCATAGGGTCTTATCCTTAATAGAAATCAAATCCCATACAGTATGAAAACTGCTCACCTGATACGGTTGTGAAGCCCACAACCAGCTTGATCGCTCAAACACAGCAGCCGCAGCAGGGACCGCACTTCCCCAAACGTGGGGGTGAAACTCTATCCGGGACCAAGTGCCCTTCAGTCCGCGCCGCTGCTCAGATAAGTACCAGAGACACCGGAGTGCTTTAAATAAGAAATCTTCAGTTTTATTTTCCGACGCCTTTCGGAGCTAAAGGTCATTCCCTGAGGAAGGAGCTGGGTGTTTATCTCCGAAACGCGTCGGAAGATAAAACTGAAGATTTCTTATTTAAAGCACTCCGGTGTCTCTGGTACTTATCTGAGCAGCGGCGCGGACTGAAAGGCACTTGGTCCCGGATAGAGTTCCATGCGGAACTTGTGTGCTGTGTTTCTCTGCTATGAATACGCCACCCACATGGTCAATGCAGATGATGCCATGAGTGTCACTCTACAGATTTTATGCCTTCTGGAAAAAACAACTGAAACCATGATGGGTGAGGTGGTGGCACAGGAGGAAGAGGAGCAGGAGGAACATATACTATTCACACCAACATCAGGCCTCTCATCAAAACATGACTCGGAGGATGGCTTACTGTACCAACAGCGCCCAGACACACAAATGCCCAATTTTGAAGGATGAGGAGGAGGAGGACGAAGAGGAACCATGTTCCCAGCAGGTTGGCACTGAAAGCAGCTCACTGGCTTCACTCAATCGTGGCTGGGAGGATACAGAGGACACAGACTTTACACCTCTCACCAAAGACAGCTTGCGGCCTCTGTGTAGCCTGACACAATGACCATCAAGTTGCCTGGATTCTTACCAATGATTACTGGGTAGCCACCCTATTGGATCCCCTCTACAAGGACAATGTAATGTACCATCATTACCTCCATCCTTTGAAGGGGATAGCAAAATGCAGTAATAAAAGTTTATGCTGGTAGAAGCACTAATGACATCTGAAATTGAGGGCTCAGTGGAAGTACAAGACAGGGGAAGAGGAGCAAGGCGCCAACACAGCTGGGGCACCAGAACCGTGTCTTCAGGCATAGTTAGCATGGACGAATTTTGGCAAACGTTTGTGAATGTGCCACAATACCTGGCACCAACACGTAATACGGCGGCCTTCAAGCACACGGGCAACGTTAACACAACATGGTGGAAGAGTACATGGCCACACATCTTCAGGTACTGATGCTTCTGCCCCTTTTAACTCTTGGGTATCCCAATTGGACACATGGCCAGAGCTTGCCCTTATGCCATGGAAGTGCTGGCCTGCCCTGCGGCAAGTGTCATGTCCGAACATTTGTTCAGCATGGCGGGGGGAGAGGAAGGGATCACAGACAGGCGCATCGAACGAACGTTGGCAAACTGACTTTCCTTAAAATGAACCAGGCATGGATCACACAGATCTAGCCACTACCTTTGGCAGGCTAGAGAACTATAACAGCCGCACCCAGCCATAGTTATACTCTATTTGACTTGACATTCCTTTCATTTTGGTGCGTTCCTCCCCCCCGCCCACCCAAAAAAAAAAGCAGTCATGTTGTCTACCTCCTCTACACCACCACAATTCTCAGATATTGGGAAGGTGGTGCATCACGGTCCGCGCTGCTGCCTCAATGGAATCGCGAGGAATGCCAGGTTCCAAGAAGTCACAAGGAATGCAAGGTTCCAAACGTAACAATCTCCTTTATTCCACCAACGCGTTTCGGCACCTATCCTGGCACCTTCATCAGGGTATCTGATTTAAAGTAGATTTGCTTTAAAAAAAAAAAAAGGTATGCCTCCCTCACCCTCCGCCTCTTCCTCCCAAACCTCGATCTCCTCCTCCACTTGGACCGCCACCTCTTGTATTGTTATGTCAGCAAGCGTAGGAGAAACGGCACTCACCCAGATGAGTTGCATGCGTCAGCTTTTTATTTCCAGTGCTTCCTACAGACAGATGCAGGGAGGGGGTGGAAGGATGGACATCGGTCTACCGTTTCGTACCGGTCGGATACTTCTACATCTTGTATTTTCATGTTTGTTGGCTTTTATTATGCTGGTATTTTAAGTCAGTTGACTTTATTTCAAATAAAAAACAAAAACACCTCTTCTCAAATTTATTTAGCCCCATAAACATTATCTGGCGCTATTGAATTCAGTGATCCGGCACCATTGAACCAGATAATCGAGTTCAATGGTGCCGGATTGACGGATTAATGAATTCAAGGCTATGTGATTTCTGGATCAAATCTGAATATCCTGGCAGGAAAAGGCAACGTGTTTTTGGTGCGTTTTTCTGCCAGGAGACGCAGATTTGGTGCAAGAATTTTTGCAACCAAATTCTCACCATGTGCATAAAACCTCATCCAGTATTGAGGTCACTACAGGGGTACTGTGGGAACTACACCAGCTGTGACCCTGGTGGACTCACCGTCACTACTCTTACAGCCGCGGCTGTCAGGGCCGTCAGTGTGACATCGGTGCTTGCACTGAATGGTCACTTTAATGTAACTGCTCAGTGTTATGTAGAAAAGCTTGGGAGAGTTATGAGGGATGTCGTGGATTACCATCAGAGTTGCAAGGTTGTGTTTGGAGTTAATAAATGGGTAAAACAGGGTGTCTGTGTGTTTTATTTCAAATAAGGGATTTTTCTCAGTGTCTGTGTTTATCAACTATCTACTTACAGGGCTGGTAATGTGGGAGTCTCACAGAAACCTGCAGGTCACCAAGCCACAGCATGATGACAGCTGTCAATTCACTGCTGTCACTAACCCCTTATATTACCCCAATTGCCACAGTAGCAGGGCAATCGAGATGAGCCAGGATTTGGTGCATTTAATGAATGTGCCAAATTCTGGAGCGACTGCGGGCTTCTTAGCCTGAGGGGAGCCCAATAACTATGGACCTCCCCGAGTGAGAATACCAACCCCCAGCTGTGTACTTTATTTTGGTTGATTATCAAAATTGGGGGTACCCCACAGGGCCGTGGAGTCGGAGTCGGAGCCAGAGCCCATTTTCTTGGAGTCGGAGTTGGTTGAAAATGGACCGACTCTGACTCCTAAAATATATAATAAATTGAGTACAGTAGTTCAATGCAGAATGTGGTGAATATTATCATCATGCATTATTATTGTATCTAAATATCTTGATTATTGTATCATAATAATGATTAAAAGCGTGATGTTACCATTGCCCTACAGTACATTTATCACTTAAACATGAGCCATGTATGAAGGAGTCGGAGTTGAAGTTGGAGTTAGGGAAATTCAGGAGTCGGAGTCGGTGGTTTGGCTTACCGACTCCACAGCCCTAAAACCCCATGCAGTTTTTAAAAAGTATTTATTTAAATGATTTTAAAAAATACCCAGCCAACATGATACACACAGCTGGGGGTTGCACCTCACAGCCATGTCCTTTATCCGCACAGAGTATCAATATACGGGGACCACACGTAATTTGTTTTTACAGTAATATAAGGGAAGCTTTGCTGCCATATTCTAATGTATATGGCAACCAATCACAGACACCGACACAGATTCTGGAGGTGCAGTTTGTCTGGCACAACCACTCACAGACGTTATAACAGAAGGTGAGCGGAGGGATGAAGTGAATATGCATGAGGCTTAATGAGAGGATCCGGAAGCAAGTGTGATTGCAGCTGGAGACTAGTAAGTATAATTCTCCTGCTTTAATCAACATTTTCCTTTCTTTTTCAGCTTCCCAGCCTTACTGCCACCATTTTATAGCACTAACGTTCGGGTCCACATAGACTTATAAGGGGTTATTGGTTTGGGGTCAAGTTTGCGCATGTTCGGTCCCAACCCAGACTTTTTTTTAAAGTCTGACCGTATCTGCTGAATCCGAACATCTGCAGGTTTGCCCATCTCTAGTCTTGAATTAAAGAGTTTTTTTTTTAATATTTCATCATGTAACAATCCTACAGCTAAAAATGCTCCATAAGGTTCTACATGTAGAGAGGTATTCTAGATGTAAATACAATGGAGCCATTACCACAGTACACAGATGTGGTCCTCTCGCTTCCTAAAGCTCAACATGGACAAAACTGAACTCCTTACCTTTTCTCCAGCTCACGTATCTTCCCTACTGTGCCTTCTATCATCAAGCTCTCGCCTGCACCTGAAATCCTCTGCCTCGGAGTAGCCCTTGACTCTGCCCTTTCCTTCAAACAGCACATCCAAACGCTTGCCGCTCCCTGTCGCCTATTCCAAAATCCATCCTTTCCTCGACCTTCAATCTACTGAAATGCTTGTGCAAGCCCTCATCACCTCCCGCCTTGGCTCCTGCAACATTCTCCTCTGCGACCTTTATTGTTGTTCTATTTTTGATGCTTCCGGTTGGGAGACCGGAATCGGACATACAGAGCAGGGCACGTCACTGGTGGGGGTGTGGTTGCCTCTCTGTGAGTGACAGCAGTCTGTGCACACATGCCCAGATCACACTTCACTCAGTGGTCCTACTCAGTTGGTCTGATTCCGGTCTCCAAACCGGAAGGATCAAAGCTACAACAATAAAGGAATATACGAGCCTTAAAGAGATAAGCTTGCAGGAGCAGAGTAGGTAGCAGAAGTATATTGGGAAAGTAGTTAGGAATAATTAGGACAAAAGAAAGGAGGTGACATTAGTGATGGAAAACCTCTTGAAGAAACAGCGGTTTCACTGGGAAAATGCTCAAAAATGGCATCATCTGAGGCTTCTCAATAAGTTGTATTGCATAAAGTGTCTTCTGAGCAGAAAATGCCTGAAGAAGAATGGTCCGCTCACTTGTTTTTTAGCTATTTGGCATTTTTGGAAATCTGAAGTAGATAACAAGTGCATCAAAAGATTGAACATATACACAGCAAGTCAATTTTACATACAAATGTATACAGGCTTAGACTGGCCCACAGGACAACATAAGAATTCCCCGGTGGGCCCCTGTGTAGCAGTGAACCCAACTATGCACCTAAATGGCACAGTACACTTAATGCAACACGTATAGAATCAAGAAGCATCTTATTACTCATTTAACAAACTATTTATTGCATTGTTATATAGAAGCAGAGCTACATTTGTGAATTATGGTCTGCTAATAATCCATATAGCTGAACAGTGGACCCCAGAATCAATGTTTTACTTGTTGGCACTTGGCACCCCATTCAGACCCTGAATGTATATGTTCGTTCTTCTTCAGATTAAATCCGCACAAAAAAAGACATTGTGTGTGAATACCCGATGACATGTCACGGGTGGTAGTAATCAACATGGGGACAGGTATCAAGAAGGTAGAGATAATGAGGCTGAGGTAATCAGGGAAGTTGGTCTGACCCTGTAGACTGGGGTTCCCTAGCTGACACCTGTTCCTAGAGTAACCGCAATAGGTGGAGATGTCTGGGCCGCCAACCTTGCCCTTGCCCTAGGCTAAAACCCATTCACCTCCACCCATGGACTGAGAAGAACAGCAACTCCCACTAAATAGTACCTTCCTAGATCTGTAGGAGTTGCTACAGAAATCTAATGAAAATCAATAATTTAATGAATTTCATTATGGATTTATAGAGTGAAAACTTGCACATATACTGGGGAGTTTTACTGAGCCTCGCTCACACAGGTGTCTAATATTTTATAGGGTTTTTTTGGATGTTAGTGATGACAAAGCCATAAAATAAACATCAGGACAATTCTCCTTACCTTGTGGTCAAGGCACACAAGGAACCAACGGCTACAACGTACTTGGCCACGCTCCACCCCACATACTCAAAAGCGGCCGGCAGTGGACTGAGAGAATCCAGGAGATAATACGGCATCATGAGAGTGAGAGACGCGGAGACGCCAAAATATGCCAGGAAGCAGATGGACAAGGAGATCACTATCCCAAGAGGGATCGCCCTCTGCGGGTTTTTTACCTCCTCTCCTAAAAATAGAGTTTTTTGTAATCATTTTGTCACATTTAATTAATCTCTTTTTTTGCACATTATGAGCATTGTCTGCTGATATAACACACTGCGATGCTTGATGTTAGACCTGTAGATCAGCCATAAAAACCCATCCACATCCCATAATCATGCCATATGGTTGGGGGTGATGAGGTGTCAGGAGATGATTCTTGCTTGGTATAACTTTGATAAAATCCCTGTTTTCTCTGCTGTAGGAGTAGCAGTGATCAGAATGAGGAACTAAATATAACCCCGCCCAGTCCCCTGATTGGTAGTCTACACAGGATGCTTCCAATCAGTGGTGGGGGCGGGGTTACAGATTGTCCGCACTGCCTGTCTTGTGACACCTAGTCCTGCAGTAATAATCTACCGCTGATAAAACACTGATTGTATTAAAACGTAAGCAAGCTGCTGAGTAAGAAGCACATTTGTAGGGTGGGCTATTTATATGGATGCACCTAAATAAAATGGGAACGGTTGGGGATATCAACTTCCTGTTTGTGGGAGGGGGAAAACTTTTCTAGATGGGTGGTGACCATGGGGGCTACTTTGGATCCAATTTTATTTAGGTGTATCCATATAAATGGCCCACCCTGTACTATATTTTATTGTACTACATTAGAAGACATGTACTCAATCTTCTTGGGTTTCGTTTTCCACAAAGACAATTGCTGAAGTGTTTTCTTGTTATGTGTTGTTTGAAGACCTAAATAAAGAATTATTGAAAAAAAAAAACTCGGATTGGTGTCCGGATCCAGCAGAATGTGGAGTCTGCCTGATCCGGGTTTCATAGAGCCCTATGTTAATTCGACCTGCATCGTCCTGGATCCGGGTGGTCACGGTTTTTGACACGGAGACCAAAAATGCACCAAGTTCCGCTTTTGGTCTCAGGGAAAAAAACGGTTCCAGTTTCAGCAGGATTCACACGGATACCAAAAACCGCCAGTGTGAAACCAGCCTCAGTCCAGCACTTGCTGTAATACATAGTACATACATACCTGTAGTGGCGATGCAGTCAAACCCAACAAAGGCGTAGAAACACGTAGCCGCTCCTGCCAACGTGCCACTAAAACCGAACGGCATGAAGCCACCAACCCCGTACATGCCAGTTTTGTTGCCACCTGCAGAATGGTTACTGTGGGTATGATGGTGAAAAAAAGTCTCAGTAAAATCAAGTTATATCAAGATATATTATAGAGAGCGAGGCAAAGTGTACACTGCAATTACAAAGCGTCATCAGTATCATTTCTGCTCTGAAAGCCTTCAGAAAAACTTTATCACAATATTCCTGTATTTTGATAATGTATAGGTCTTACCAATATGAATCTAGGAAAAGTGAACCTCGTGCCAAAAAAGAAAAAAAAACACATACTTCTGATTCGCCACTCCCGGGGCTGTGGGTTACTCTGAACCGGGCTATGAGTTCTTGTCGGGGAAGTCACAGAGGTCGAGACCCGGCTACCGTGACCCCGGGGGAGTCAGTTCTACTCTTTGGTTGGGGATCAGGTTCAGGGGTTTATTGGATGTGGATAAAGTTTTAAAGGGAATTGTTCGTGACGCCACCTATGGTTTTCGGTCAGTATAGACCAACGCTGTGGGTGAGACCTCCGAGGATGTTTGTTCGGCAGCCTATTGTTGTTGCTCCTCTTCGGTGGGGCGGACACCCCAAGGCAGATTTGATTAATTGCGATGACTTTGTCAGGCCGGATTCACGCTGGGCCTCTTTACCTTGTCTGCTGAGGCAGTCGGCGGTTCCACAGGCGGGGAAAAACATTCTCACACAGTGTTGGAATTTTGTACCCAGTTTACTCACTCCACTTGCAATTAGCCACCGGGCACTTCACTCTACCGAGTCCAGCCTGGCCTGTCCACATAGAATTGGGATAGCTTGCCCCGGACCCCTTGTGTGCCTCTCCGTTCTCTGGCCTCTTACTCCCAGCGCTATGTCTTTGCTTCTCCTATCAGCGCCTCCGCAAGCAGTGCCCTTATCCAGCAGCCACGGGTTCTGTCAGGCGACCTACCGTGTCCCCTAATCCTAGTACAGCCAGTTTCTCAGCGGATGCGCCGAGTTTCGGTCACCACTCCTGGAGACTGTGTGACCTCTGGTTCATTGGTTCAGGCTTGCAGCCTCTGCGCCACGCTCAGGGCTGGATCCCTGGTTCTTGACCAACCCCTCTGTCCGACTATCTCAGTCCTGGACCTGGCGCCCAGACTGTTCTCACTCCGCCTGTGTCCCTGGGGTTCTCTCTGTTTTCTCCTGCACACTTCGCTTCAGTGCATTCCTCACTCGCTAACTACCAACTCTCCACCCACTTCCCACCAACTAACTAACCTCCCACCATCTGTTCTACCCTTGTTCCCTTTGTGACTGGGTCTTCCCTCCGGGTTCGCCCATGGACCCCTGGGTCCTAGGGTGTGTGGGTGTTTGGTAAGGCCGAGGTTCACTATCCCATATTTCTTTTGGACTGAGATACCACACCTAGTTATTGAATGCAATACCCCCTTGCGATGACCAGACCGGTGGGGTGCCTCACATATTATTATATATATATATATATATATATATATATATATATATACATATACAGTGCCTACAAGTAGTCTTCAACCCCCTGCAGATTTAGGTGGTTTGATAAGATGCAAATAAGTTAGAGCCTTCAAACTGCAAACGAGAGTAGGATTTATTAACAGAAGCATAAATCTTACAAACCAAAAAGTTATGTTGCTCAGTTGAATTTTAATAAATTTTAAACATAAAAGTGTGGGTCAATTATTATTCAACCCCTAGGTTTAATATTTTGTGGAATAACCCTTGTTTGCAATTACAGCTAATAATCGTCTCTTATAAGACCTGATCAGGCCGGCACAGGTCTCTGGAGTTATCTTGGCCCACTCCTCCATGCAGATCTTCTCCAAGTTATCTAGGTTCTTTGGGTGTCTCATGTGGACTTTAATCTTGAGCTCCTTCCACAAGTTTTCAATTGGGTTAAGGTCAGGAGACTGACTAGGCCACTCCATCACTTTGATTTTTTCCCTCTTGAACCAGGCCTTGGTTTTCTTGGCTGTGTGCTTTGGGTCGTTGTCTTGTTGGAAGATGAAATTACGACCCATCTTAAGATCCTTGATGGAGAAGCGGAGGTTCTTGGCCAAAATCTCCAGGTAGGCAGTGCTATCCATCTTCCCATGGATGCGGACCAGATGGGCAGGCCCCTTGGCTGAGAAACAGCCCCACAGCATGATGCTGCCACCACCATGCTTGACTGTAGAGATGGTATTCTTGGGGTCGTATGCAGTGCCATCCAGTCTCCAAACGTCACGTGTGAGGTTGGCACCAAAGATCTCGATCTTGGTCTCATCAGATCATAGAACCTTGAACCAGTCTGTCTCAGAGTCCTCTAAGTGATCATGAGCAAACTGTAGACGAGCCTTGACATGATGCTTTGAAAGTAAAGGTACCTTACGGGCTCGTCTGGAACGGAGACCATTGCGGTGGAGTACGTTACTTATGGTATTGACTGAAACCAATGTCCCCACTGCCATGAGATCTTCCCGGAGCTCCTTCCTTGTTGTCCTTGGGTTAGCCTTGACTCTTCGGACAAGCCTGGCCTCGGCACGGGAGGAAACTTTCAAAGGCTGTCCAGGCCGTGGAAGGCTAACAGTAGTTCCATAAGCCTTCCACTTCCGGATGATGTTCCCAACAGTGGAGACAGGTAGGCCCAACTCCTTGGAAAGGGTTTTGTACCCCTTGCCAGCCTTGTGACCCTCCACGATCTTGTCTCTGATGGCCTTGGAATGCTCCTTTGTCTTTCCCATGTTGACCATATATGAGTGCTGTTCACAAGTTTGGGGAGGGTCTTAAATAGTCAGAAAAGGCTGGCAAAAGAGATAATTAATCCACACGTGTGAAGCTCATTGTTCTTTGTGCCTGAACTACTTCTTAATACTTTAGGGGGACCAAACAGAATGCTGGTGGTTTGAGGGGTTGAATAATAAATGACCCTCTGAATTAACTTTTAACGCTTTAAAAAAAACAAAAAAAAATTAACCAATCTTTTTGGCTGCAGTGCATTTCCCACTTCCAGGCTGATCTACAGTCCAAATGTCACAATGCCAAGTTAATTCCGCATGTGTCAACCAGCTAAATCTGCAGGGGGTTGAATACTACTTGTAGGCACTGTATATATATACATATATATACACACACATATATATATGTGTTTATTTTCTCCGTGTGTATTTAAATGATACAAGAAAAAATAGGCAAAAATTGGACATAATTCATCATTTCACACATAGCCACGAAAATGGCAATACCCCAAAAATGGGCCAGACATGGTTGTTGGCACCCTCATATTAATATTTGGTCACACCCTTTGGAATAAATAACTGCAATCAGTTGCTTCCTATAACCATTGTGAGGTATGTATCGCACAGACAGAGGTCTGCTGCAATCTAAATCCAGAATGTATGCTGGGATTTGTAGTTCAGCAAGTTTAAGTAATGCATTATGCTGGGACTTGACGTTCCACAGGTTCAGGTAATGTATTACAAGTGCTGGACTGCAGGTGAGCTAAAAGACAGGGGAGTGCCTGGCTAAAGCTGATTCCTCACACGCCTGGGTGACTGAGGGAATATAATGTCTGTGCTAATGGGATTATGTGTTTTGTGATGTAAGCAAGGTCCTTCACCCTTCCGGTTTGATCCACATGGCAGGAAACAAGCCTGTCTAAGAGTGGATCTGGTAAGGGCTCCTAGAAGTCTAAAATTATTGAGGCCCGGTGGTTCTGGACTCACAACAGGTGCCGATACAGAGCGAGTCCAAGCGTGGTGGGTGATTCCTGTGTGTGTAACCTCCTGGACGGCAAGACTGGGAGAAGGCAGTATGAACTCTGCTAAGCTACAATAGCAGGCAAAACCAGAGTGGGATAATTGTGTGCTGACTGAGTTCAGGTGATAATTGTGTGCAGACATACCTGCTGAAGATAACGGACTATATGTTATATACTCATCATATGGAATGTTGTTGTGGTTGTCAGCTACATAACCAGACTGGCGGTTTATGACTTATAATAATCCGATGGACTATCTTTTATAAGAAACCGTTTATGTCTGCTTGAATTGCGCCGTTAGCAAGTGTCCCCCAACACACTCAGTAAGCGCTACCTCATACCGTCCACAAGCTTCTTCTCATCTGGAATTTTGGACTCTTCTTTATAATCTACTCCAGGTCTCTCATATTTGAAGACGTCTTCTCTCAACAGTAGTTTTCATATCTCTCCTCAGGTGATCAATGGGATTTAGATCCAGACTCATTGCTGTCACTTCAGAACTCTCCAGCACTTTGCTTCCATCCATTTCTGGGGGCTAATTGAAGTATGTTTGTCCTGCCGGAAGACCCATGACCTAGGACACAAACCCAGCTTTTTGACACTGGGTTTTACATGGCCAACCAAAGTCCTTTGGTAGTCTTCACATTTCATGATGTCTAGCACACAATTAAGGCTCCCAGAGCCATAAACAGCAAAACATATGTGAGCCTCCACCATATCTGACTGTAGGTACTGTTATTTCCTTTGTAGGCCTAATTCTGTTTTTCTACACAGTAGAATGTGCTTTAATAAAAATCTCTCTTTTGGTCTCATCTGTCCACAAGACGCTTTCCCAGAAGGATTTTGGTTACTCACGTACAATTTGGCTAACTGTAGTTTAGCTTTTCTATGTCTCTGTGTCAGCAGTGGGGTCCTCCTGGGTCTCCTCCATAGTGTTTCATTGCATTCACATGTGGACGGATAGTTCTGGCTGACACTGATGCACCCTGAGCCTGCAGGACAGCTTAAATTTCTGTGGAACTTGACTGAGGCTTAACCGTAAACCAGACTATCCTGCATTGCAATTTTCAGTTGTTCTCCACTGTCTACATCCAGGGAGATTAGCTACAGTGCCATGGGTTGTAAAGTTCTTGATTATGTTGTGCACCATCAAGATCTCTGGAGATGACCTTGTAACATTGAGATTGTTGATATTTTTTAAAAATGTTGGTTCTCAAGTCCTCAGACAGTTCTTTTCTCCTCTTTCTGTCCTCCATGCTTAGTGTGGCACACCCAGACACATAATGCAAAGATTGAGCCAACTTCACCCCTTTTTATCTGGTTTCAGGTTTGATTATCATATTGCCCGCACTTATTATTTGTTACAGGTGAGAGTGAATGAGCATCAAATGCCGCAAACAAAGTTGTTTACCCACAAACTTGAAAACGTGCCAACAATTTTGTCCAGCCCATTTTTTTTTTTTATGTGTAATTACGTCTAAGTTGCCTTTATTATTATTATTATTATTATTTTATTTTCTCTTTCTCCCCCCTGTGCGCTCTCTCTCTTCCCTCTGTGTGCTCGCCCCCTGGGGATTATCTCCCTCCAAGAGCTTTTCCCCCTGTGTTGTCTTCTTCACTCGTGTGTTTTCTCTCCCCTCTGTGCTCTCTCCTTTGAGCTGTCTCTGTCCTGTGCACTCTCTCTCACCCTGTGCTGTCTTCTCCTCTCTGTGATCTCTTGTTTGAGTTGTCTCTCACCTGTGTGCTGTCTCTCCCCACTGTGCACCCTCTATCCATCCTGTGTACTGTCTCTCTTACCCCTGTGTGCTGTCTCTCTCCCCCATGTGCTGTCTTTTAACCTGGTGTGCTCTTTCCTTTGAGCCCAGGTGTCCAAAGATGGCAGAGGCATGACCCGGCATATGCACTTACTCATGCCACAATCATCTTTGCGTACCCAGGTGTCCAAACATGGTGGCAGTGTAAGTGCTCATGTGCCAGGTAACGTGGCGACCATCTTTGTATACCCAGGTGTCCAAAGATGGCAGCCGTCTGAGTAAGTGTGCATGTGCGCCAGGCATACGCATGCGCACTTTCTCAAGCGTGTGATAACCGGTCAACTGGATGCCAATAGTGACAGTGTGATTATGTAAGTAGATGCTACACTATTTTTCTCAGCATATGGGGTCAAATACAGGATAAAGAATACCTCATGCTCTGAATGGCATCATCCAGCTCTTTCGTTGTAATCTCCCAGTTCCTTCGGGCGCCCTTAACACATCCACTCACTATGACAAACACCAAGATAATAATGTTGATGGTTGTGAAGACTTTGTTTACTGTGGTTGACTCCTTCACACCAAAGGAAAGAAGACCTGAAATGGAAAAATAGATATTTTATAAAATACATTAAATCCACATCTAGATCTATCTTAACTTAAACTAAGTACCTCCTCCGGTTGCCGCTGCTACTGATGAAACAGTTTTTCTTTTTCTTCTGTGCCCCTCCATTCTAAAGTTATGTCCCTTGGTAATAAAGATGTAAATTTTCCCTGCACCTAACTGGGCGTGTACCACAGAACTTCTCTGGGGGCGTAGCTGTGTTTTGATTGGCTACCAGAGGATAAATAGCAAACGCCTCCACGGGAGTTATGTGGTATATGCTCAGTTGGGAAAACTTGCATCATCAATACATAACTTTGGAAAAGAAGGGCACAGAGGAAAAATGAAGACTGTTACACAATGAGTGGAGCAGCAGCAGTCGGAGGAGGAACTCGGTGTAAATGACAAAAAAAATAGTCAAAAAATTGCTCTTAGGTCCCATGCACTTTACATTAATTAGCTTAAAATTTTAATGGGATGGGTCGTCAATTGAGAGTGTAAGGAGTTTTACCTACCGTATATACTCGTGTATAAGCCGAGTTTTTCAGCACAAAAAATGTGCTGAAAAGTCCCCCCTCGGCTTATACACGGGTATATAAATGTGCTGAAAAGTCCCCCCGTGGTATACCGGGCCCCCCCTTGCTGGTGGCAACCTGTAAAAGAAGATATTGTTATACTTATCGTATCGCCGCCGCCGCCGCTCTGTCACCGTCACCGCGCTCCTCCTGGTCTTCAATCTTCCTTCACCGTCACCGCGCTCCCCCCCTTGCTGGTGGCAACCTGTAAAAGAAGATATCGTTATACTTATCGTATCGCCGCCGCCGCCGCCGCTCTGTCACCGTCACCGCGCTATTCCGGGTCTTCATGCTTCCTTCACCGTCGCACAGGAAATGACATCATTTCCTGTGCGACGGTGAAGGAAGCTTGAAGACCAGGAGGAGCGCGGTGACTGTGACAGAGCGGCGGCGATACGATAAGTATAACGATATCTTCTTTTACAGGTTGCCACCAGCAAAGGGGGGCCCGGTATACCACTGGGTACCCCTGTATACCTCTGGGGCTGATGTATACAGCTCTGGGGCTGATGTATACAGCTCTGGGGCTGCTGTATACCCCTCTGGGGCTGCTATATACCCCTCTGGGGCTGCTGTGTATACCCCTCTGGGGCTTCTGTATACCCCTCTGGGGCTGCTGTGTATACCCCTCTGGGGCTGCTGTGTATACCCCTCTGGGGCTGCTGTGTATACCCCTCTGGGGCTGCTGTATACCTCTCTGGGGCTGCTGTATACCTCTCTGGGGCTGCTGTATACCTCTCTGGGGCTGCTGTATACCTCTGGGGCTGCTGTATTCCTCTGGGGCTGCTGTATACCTCTGGGGCTGCTGTATACCTCTGGGGCTGCTGTATACCTCTGGGGCTGCTGTATACCTCTGGGGCTGCTGTATACCCCTCTGGGGCTGCTGTATACCCCTCTGGGGCTGCTGTATACCCCTCTGGGGCTGCTGTATACCTCTCTGGGGCTGCTGTATACCTCTGGGGCTGCTGTATACCTCTGGGGCTGCTGTATACCTCTCTGGGGCTGCTGTATACCTATGGGGCTGCTGTATACCTCTCTGGGGCTGCTGTATACCTATGGGGCTGCTGTATACCTCTGGGGCTGCTGTATACAGCTCTGGGGCTGCTGTATACAGCTCTGGGGCTGCTGTATACAGCTCTGGGGCTGCTGTATACAGCTCTGGGGCTGCTGTATACCGCTCTGGGGCTGCTGTATATACCACTGGGGAGGCTGCTGTATACTACCACTGGGGAGACTGCTGTATACTACCACTGGGGAGGCTGCTGTATACCACTGAGGGGGCCTGTATACCACACTGCTGGGGGCTGTATACCTGTGCTGGGGTCCACCCTCGGCTTATACACGAGTCAATAGGTTTTCCCAGGTTTTGGGGGCAAAAGTAGGGGGGTCGGCTTATACACGGGTCGGCTTATACACGAGTATATACGGTACTTACCAAAAGGATGAGAATTGGATAAGTTGAATGTCAAGTAATATAAGTCATAGAACTTTAATACCTGCAAGAATGAGTATAAGGCACACAGCAAAAATATCGGGGTATTCTGCCAGCCCTGGCACGTCCATAGGCATTACACTGCTGAAAAACTTTCCTATTGCCTTTCCAACAAGCTCATCAAATGTAGCGCTCCAAGCCCGGGCAACACTGGACGTGCCTACAAGACAACATCTGATTACTGATCTATATCATCTTTCAATACATTTAAAAGGAAGCATATAAACAATTACTAACGCTAATTTAAACCAGATGCTGATGAATAATGTTTTGACCTCTTTTCTTTTGTCCTATCTATTCCCAACTAACACTTTCCCAATATATTTCTGCTACCTACCCTGTTCCTGTAAGATTATCCCCCTGAGGTTTGTAAATACCTTTCCTGTTGTTGTAGCTTTGATCCTTCAGGTCTGGAGACCGGATTTGGACCAACTGATCAGGGCACATCACTGGTAGGAGTGGGGTATCCTCTCTGTGAGTGACAGAAGTCTTGGCATACAGGCACAGATCACACTTCACTCTCGGCTAAGTCTCCACCAGTCATGTGCCTTGCTCAGTTGGTCCAAATCCGGTCTCCAGACCTGAAGAGTCAAAGCTACAACAACAAAGGTATTCGTAAATTGTGAGCCCTCGCGGACAGCATTCTCTCTCCTTCTGTACCTGTGTGCCATATGTTGTCCGTGTAACCTGTACCTGTCTTTGTATACCCTTTTCACATGTAAAGCGCCATGAAATCAATGGCGCTCTTATAATAAATAATAATATTTACGAGCCTCAGAGAGATAATTTTATAGGAGAAGGGTAGGTAGCAAAACTGTATTCGGAAAGTGTTAGTTATGCAGAATTAGGACATAAAAAAGGGGTCACATTAGTAGTGGAAAACCTCTTTATGTAAATCCTGAAATCTGTATTTTTTTCTGTCTTCATGTAATCGTAGTCTGATACTGTTTCGTAGAAATGACTTCTCAGCACTCATCCCATTATCATCCAAGGGAGGATGACAATAAAAAGTATCACTATAACACTACATCCACCATTCATATCCACAGATGATAACAGTTTACTCTATTCTCAGCCACCACCAGTGAGGTGTCCTGCTCAGTTGGTCCGATTCCGGTCTCCATACCAGACAGATCAAAGCTACAACAACAACAAAGGTATTTAGGGGTCTGCGAGAAATCATATTACAGGAGCAGGGTAGGTAGATTCATCAGTAGTAAAGGTGATGAGGTGACAACGTAGCACTTGCCTATGACATAGGATAGTATCAGGTTCCATCCAGCGATAAAAGCCCAGAGCTCTCCGACTGTTACGTAGGTATACAAGTAGGCTGATCCAGTCAGGGGAACCCGAGAACCAAACTCTGCATAACAGAGTCCAGCAAGCACCGAGGCCAGAGCCGCAATCAGGAATGACAAGATGATACTAGGACCCGAATCCACCTTTGCCACTTCTCCTGCTAGGACATAAACGCCGGCCCCCAAGGTGCTTCCTACACCCAACGCCACCAGGTCCACTGATGTCAGACATCGGCATAGGCCAGATCCCTCTGTACCATCTACAGCAATTTGTTTTGTCCTTGCTAGGCTTTGGTAAAAGTTACGTATGGAATCACAGGACGGCATCTGGAAGGAACAAGCATGGAAAAGAGATAGCTGCAAGGTAAAAATTGTGCACACCCACTGTTGGAAATATATACTTTATTAGAAACTGTTTGCACAACAAAAAGGATAAACATTTAAAAAGAATTAAGCAGAAAAATGTGACAAGGAATGGATATAATCAAAAAAGATCATCTTAACCCCTTCCCGACCCATGACGCAGCATATGCGTCATGAAAACAATTTTGTTCCCGACCTTGGACGCATATGCTGCGTCATCACGGGTTTCCCTTCCTGCGGCTCTATTAACCACGGTCACTAAGGGTTAAAGAGGACCTGTCACCCCCCCTGCTGCATGGCAATCTAAATGCAGCACTGAATGCAGCATGTCTGCTGCATTCAGGGAAGGGGTCCCCCATGTGTCTGTGTGCTGTGTACCCAGAGATATAGCCTTAGACAAACTCACTGTTAAAAGTCAGGAGGACATTCCCTGGTGCCGGAGTCAGCTTGATTCATGGGGGCCATTCCCTCCCCCTCTGCCTCTCTGTGCTGCTTCTGCTGAGCTAGCTCTGCCCTCCTCCTCTCTGTCACTCATCCTGCCACACACAGCATGCAAATTATTTGTCCTGACGTCAGCTCCAGATTCCTGCCCTGCTGTCTGAACAAAGCATAAACAGCACAGCAGGAGGGAATGGCCCCCGTGAATCAAGCTGACTCCTGCACCAGGGAATGCCCTCCTGACTTTTAACATTGAGTTTGCCTAAGGCTATATCTCGGGGAACACAGCACACAGACACATGGGGACCCCTTCCCTGAATGCAGCAGACATGCTGCATTCAGTGCTGCATTTAGATTGCCATGCAGCAGGGGGGTGACAGGTCCTCTTTAAAATCAAGCAAATGTTAGTGTAGTTGTAAATTCATCCTGGTAAAGACATATTTAGTAAAGATGTAAGATGCAAATGCATACAGATGTCAAAGAAAGACACATACCATAAACATAAGCAATAAAATGGAGACGCATTCAATAGAAAATAAGTCTAATAATACCAGGTAAATCAAATAATTTAATGGGAGCAGATTATCCCTAATCATGCGAATCCAGGCCCACACGTATCGCTACCGCATGATAGTATCAGGACCCCCAATTGCTCTTCTGCGCAGGCGTACTTCGCTGTGCCCTGCACATAAAAAGCCTAGTTTTATGTGAGCCCAGCAGACAGCTAATAGGAATATTGACCTTATTATGCACTTATTGTCTCAATTTTTTTAATGTATTTCCTTAGCAGTAATGAATGTCTATATTTCTATTATCAATGTGTGCATAAAAGAGTTTTAGAACGCAGCTCTTTATTTAATTGTTATAGTATATTTCATGTTCAGTATGCACCTGTTCAGACTTACATGTTAGGAAGTGCCATCAATATTGTTATTTAGATTATGGGGTAATGCCTTTTAACTGTGCACTCCTTCTCATCAGCTTTAGGCGATTTTAAATTTTCTATAAGCAGGTTCCTATTCACCCATAAATTGGAAGGATTTTTCTTTAACCCAGATAAAGGCATCAGATAGGGACCCAGCAAAGAGTTTCGCCTTGACGCTAGCTGCTGGGCTCACATAAAACTGGCCTTTTTAATGCGCTTCTGACTGTGCAATCCTCCCCCTCAGCTTTAGGCGATTTGAAATTTTCTATTAGCAGGTTCCTATTTGCCCATAAATTAGAGGGACTTTTTTTTAAACCTGATAAAGTCATTAGATAGGGACCCAGAAAGGGATACACCTTGATGCCAAACTGGTCTTTTTATGGGCTAAGTTATTCAAAGTTTAAATATCTTTCCTTAGCAGTAATGCATTTCAATGTTTACACAACTTAGCTGTTTATTTATTTGTTTTAGTCATATTTGACACAGAATGTTCTTTATCAAAGCCAAGTGGAGCTGTTGGGGCCCCAATCCAGCTAATATCTTGAAATCTGGGCACATTAGCAATTTTGAGTATATTAGTGACCTTGTACAGTATATTTTTCTTATATACCTGCCAGGCTAAAAGCAAGACAAAACTATTTTTCCCATCCATTTGTCCCATGTTTAACTCCCGGCGCATAGACTGAATGTGATTGCAGTCTTTAGTTTTGGGTTGGAGCCAGTGGCGCACCCAGAAATTTCCCAAGGTAGGGGTCCAAGAAACACACACCGGCCCTGAAAGGGGGTGTCACCCCCCAGCGGGGTTCCGAAGGGCAAAGCCCCCGGTGGGGGGGTTTGGGGGAGCGAAGCCCCCCTAAAATCCAAGCGATTTTTGTAAATTTGAATACCTAATTAATGCTTAATACTGCACGAAAACGGTCTTATTTGTTGTGCCTCTATGGTAGGAATTACATTGCGTAGTAATTAATTTTTTTCTAAAACACTAGTTACTTGCAGAAAAAAAGGTCTGTCACAGCAGTGTTACTTGGCATTTACGCCTACTATAGTTTACTCGTTTGGTGGTAACGCGCCAAAAAGAGAGAAAGACAGTCGCGTCACAAAATCAGTGGAACTGCGGGCTGCATTCCTGAACGGATTATGCTAAGACTAGAGAGTAGACTGGGTTTCCAACTTCCGGCCGCGAAAGCGTGCATGCCGGAAGAGGAGGGGGTCACTGACAGGAATGAGTCCCTCTTCTGTGTGTGCGTTTCACACTGCCGCAGGAAGAGGATATGAGGGGGCGGAGTAGCGAGGACCCTCTCTGCTATGCATTCCTAGTGTGTGGAACGCACACAGGGCGGCGCAAGTGGCGGCAGAGTCAGGGACTGAAAGTAATAAAGAATAAGCACTGTACCGCGCCCGCGTACAGGCCTAGACATAATAATACCGGGACGGGCGGCGGTGGGCCCCCCCAGCTTCTCAGGGCCGTCCAAAGGGGGGTGTCCAGACACGTAGGTCCCTTCCCTTGGGTGCGCCACTGGTTGGAGCTTCCATTGCATATTCTGCCAGTTCGATGGGAGAAATATGGATACATGAAGCTATACTTGACTGATGCCATTATAGGTTAATCGAGGGTCGTCACAAGTGTGTCAAAGATTGATTTGATAAGACCTTGGGGGGATCTGGGATTAGAAGGTCACAGCATGCAGCTGATCGCATATCCTCTATTGTACCCGCTTGTCGTTAATCCTGAGTATTAGCTTTTTTTTTATTCCATTCGGGGCTGAAGGGGTTAAGGCTCCTTTTCTATCCTGCTGTGATTAACATGTAGTTGTAATCTTAGCTGCAGCCACTCATTTCTGCTATATAAACCCATTCCTTACTCTCTCATATTCCGGCTATAGTTCATTCTATGCTGACCTGTGAAGGAGTTCTGTCTAGAGAAAGCTGTGGTTATCTTTTCAGCGGATGCGGTGGAGTCCCTTTATGGAGAATTGGAGATCTTTTGTACCTGTCTCTCTTGTTTGTCTACCCTCCCTTGTGTTGTTTTTATATTAGTGGTAAAACTATTGTCTTGCTGGCCTGCTCACTAGTCAGGGCTAGTCCAGGGTCAGTCAGGACCCGGGAAGGGAGGGAAGAAGGACCCGTCTAGGGATGCTAGGGAGCTCTGGGATCAGCCACAGGTGAATCTTCTCCTCTCTATCATTAAGGCCTTCCTTTACATCTTTCCTAATTTATCCCTCCTCTTGTGTCATACGCCAGGCATTCCCTCACCCTGGCATGACGGGTATATCGAGCTCTGTTGGCAGACTCAACAAAGCTCCATGGCTTACATTATGGATCATCATCATAGGATGATCCTGTTAGTGCGGGGGTACCACTGGTAACATCTTATAATCTAACCTTTGACCTTCGTTTTACAATATTCCCATACAGATCAATAATTCTACATAAATCCCACATTAAGTGGCATCAAACTTAATAAGAAACTTTGCAAAACAGCAGAGCAACTTACCTTCCGAGAGTTGTGCTTCCAGCACCTGACCATGCCGCTGATCTGTTCAAGAAAAGCATTTCTAACTTAATTCCGAAAAGCCTTTCCCCCCTCTGTTTAAGCCTTTCTATTGTTTTAACCCTTACTTTACTTCCCCAGTAAAGAACCATGGCACAACGTGGCATCACACCATCACTACCAATTATTTTAACCCTTACTTAACTCCCACAAAATTGCATGATCCCGTCACCGTGAGATCACCATAGAGAGGTCCTGAAGTCTAAGCTCGCCGCTGGAAACCAATGAATGAGATAGGAAAACGGGGTTAAAGGCGCCTGAGAATCCAGCCCAGTCCAATACTAAAGAACTATTCAGCGTTTGCCATGTATTTGTCCAATCCCATGATTTCCTTTCTCGGGGAATGTGCCGCAGGTCTTGCCTCCTCCGCTTGTAAGCAGCAGCAGTAGTCAGCAAATTGTTGATACCGGGTAAAGTTACGGAAACAATTAAAAAGTTTGACAACATCTGACTCATGGATGTAAATTTCCATCATTTGGACAAAACGGTTTATTGTCCCTTCTCCATATTCTGTAATGTACAAAGCCCTCATTCATATCCTAGGCCTATTAAATAGCTGTATTCTGTTGGCTTTTATCAGTGTTACAATATCAGTTGCTGTTGGCTCCAGATTCCAAACGTTTGTACCCACTCTCCTCTGAAATATACAATAAGCGGTGATCCTGCTTGTACAAGTGCATCGGCACTTCGGAGTTAACATCAGAAGCTGCTGCAGTGTTGCTGTTTATGTCTGCGTGGCTCTGCAGGTGAGGATGTGCGTCAGGTGATGCAGTTGTCCACGCCCCTGGTCTTTAAGTAGTTCCCTTTCCCACCAGCAGGTGTCGTTGATAGAGTTTAGTCTCTGCTCTAACCTTGAGCTGTGAAGACGTAGGGCTGAGTAACAGAAGCTTTCCTTAAAGTGATCTAATTACAGCACTGAATGCAGCATGTCTGCTGCATCCAGGCAAGGGGTCCTCCAGCCCTTGAGCCCCCCTGTACCCCGAGTAAATACATTTAGAAAACTTACCTCCTGCAGCCATAAAGCAGGTGGCTAGAGGCTGGAGCCAAAGGGCAGATTCACACCCCCTGCATGTGTAATCTGCCCTCCGCTGCCTCCCTGATGCCAATCATTGTCTCCCTCGTCTGCAGCATAACATAGAGTTTATTTTAGAAATGGCTGCTTAGCCCCACCCCCCTGTGGGGACATCACCACTTATACCCGCCCTGCTCTATGGTTTGCTCACCTGGTTTGGTGACAGGTCCTCTTTAAGCATACCAATTTGTAAGATTCATCTGCTGGGAGTTGCCGGTCCTTTACCCGGGTGGAGGTGAGGGGGTTGTAGCCAGGGTTAGATAGGAGCAAGGGCAAGGTTAGCGGCCCAGACATCTCCACATTTAGGAGTAGTTCCGGTATCAGGTGTTGGCTAGGATACCCCAGTCTACAGGGTCAGACTAGCTGCCCTGATTCCCTTAGTCTATCTCTGCCTTCCTGCTTCTACCCAACTCATGCGCTATTAGTACCCAGCAACACCAAGACGCAGAGACTTCAAGAGCATCAGTGCTGGAGCCACGGGGGATTTATCATTTCTATGCCAATCTATTTTCTCAGAAAACCCCTTTAAGGTATTTTCACATGCATTGTCATTGCTACAGATTGTTCTGCATCAAAAAAATTGAGTACTGTACCTACATTTTTTTTTTAGTGTTTTTGCAGCGTTTTTTCCCTTTTCTTTTGAACAGAGAACAAAATGCTGCAAAAACGCAGTGTTAACAAAAAGAAAGGTGTCTTCTGGTCTGTGTCTGGCAGGTATACTGGGGTAGATAGGAATTGTATAGTAGACTGCACTATCTACTACATTAAAACCCTATCCAGTTTGTCTGTCTGTAAGTTTGTCCTGAAAACAGCGACACCTATGGAACATCGTGTAAATTACAGTCAAACTGGAATGTGAAAAACCCCATAAGTTTGGTTGACCAGTGAAAGAAAATAGCGCCATCTATAGGACATCTGTGATGGGGGGTCCACATGCCGCAGCACAAGCATTCATTATCACCTGCGCCTGGATCCAACAATTTTGGGGTAGATATGATGTTTTGATTGCTTATAACAGCATTTTTGTGAAAGATGTTTTACTATCTTTCTTTTAATGGTGCTAAAGGGGGGTGATTTGAATTTTCATGTTTTTTTTTCATATTTTTGAAAACATTACTTTAATTTTTTACTATTCTTCTTAGTCTCCTTAGGGGACTTGAAGCTGCAATCGTCTGATTGCTTGTGCTATATACAGCAATACCATAGCATTGCTGTATATAGTGAAAATCACAGTCTGCTTTGAAGACAGACAGGTTTCAAAGGAGCACTGCTATGACAAGCACTGGGGTTGTCAGCAGACCTCTGCTATCATAGCAACCTATTGGCGACCCACGCCCATGTCATGTGCACTTGGAATGGCACCCCCTCATGCTGAAGCGTGTTAAATCCCATTATCAGAGTTTGACAGCGGGATTTAACACGTTAACAATTGCGGGTGGAGCTCTGCGTTGGCGTATGATGTCAGCTGTTGGCTGATGATTGTCTCTGCGCAGCACCATCAATACATTTCCAAGGAGGCACATCCAAATTGAAAAAAAGCACTGACGTCGGTGGCAACCTGAAAGAGGCCGTGATCAAGAGGTATCCTGTGCCTGCGGGCTGCATGCAAAAAGGAGGATGCCAAGGCATCGGAGGACAGGTGAGAAAAATCTATATGTGTATGTAAAGAACAACACAAAATGGGACATTACTACAAGAAGGAGATCAGGATGGGGGACATTACTACAAGATGAGGACCAGGATGGGGACATTACTACAATATGAGGACTAGGATGGGGACATTACTGCAAGAAGGGGACCAGGATGGGGGACATTACTACAAGAAGGGGACCAGGATGGGGACATTACTACAAGATGAGGACCAGGATGGGGACATTACTACAAGAAGAGGACTAGGATGGGACATTACTACAAGAAGGGGACCAGGATGGGGACATTACTGCAAGATGAGGACCAGGATGGGGGACATTACTACAAGATGAGGACCAGGATGGGGACATTACTACAAGAAGAAGACTAGGTGGGGACATTACTACAAGAAGGGG
The DNA here is from genome assembly GCA_033576535.1 of Allobates femoralis. Classification (NCBI taxonomy): domain Eukaryota; kingdom Metazoa; phylum Chordata; class Amphibia; order Anura; family Aromobatidae; genus Allobates; species Allobates femoralis. The sequence continues at coordinate 598,340,275 of JARQOC010000004.1, forward strand.
ACCAGGATGGGGGACATTACTACAAGATGAGGACCAGGATGGGGGACATTACTACAAGATGAGGACCAGAATGGGGGACATTACTACAAGATGGGGACCAGGATGGGGACATTACTACAAGGTGAGGACCAGGATGGGGACATTACTACAAGAAGAAGACCAGGATGGGGACATTACTACAAGATGGGACCAGAATGGGGACATTACTACAAGAAGAGGACCAGGATGGGGACATTACTACAAGAGGAGGACCAGGATGGGGACAGTACTACAAGAAGAGGACCAGGATGGGGACATTACTGCAAGAAGAGGACCAGGATGGGGGACATTACTACAAGAAGGGAATCAGGATGGGGTCATTACTACAAGAAGAGGACCAGGATGGGGACATTACTACAAGAAGGTGACCAGGATGGGGACATTACTACAAGAAGGTGACCAGGATGGGGACATTACTACAAGAAGGTGACCAGGATGGGGGACATTACTACAAGAAGGTGACCAGGATGGGGACATTACTACAAGAAGGTGACCAGGATGGGAACATTACTACAAGAATGAGACCAGGATGGGGACATTACTACAAGAAGGTGACCAGGATGGAACATTACTACAAGAATGAGACCAGGATGGGAACATTACTACAAGAGGAGGACCAGGATGGGACATTACTACAAGAAGAACACCAGGATGGTGGACATTACTACAAGAAGGTGACCCGGATGGGGCATTACTACAAGAATGAGACCAGGATGGGGACATTACTACAAGAAGGTGACCAGGATGGAACATTACTACAAGAAGAGGACCAGGATGAGGACATTACTACAAGAAGGAGACCAGGGTGGGGACATTACTACAAGAAGGGGACCAGGATGGGGGACATTACTACAAGAAGAGGACCAGGATGGGGACATTACTACAAGAAGAGGACCAGGATGGGGACATTACTACAAGAAGAACACCAGGATGGTGGACATTACTACAAGAAGGTGACCCGGATGGGGCATTACTACAAGAATGAGACCAAGATGGGCATTACTACAAGAAGGGAATCAGGATGGTGACATTACTACAAGAAGAGGACCAAGATGGGGCATAGTATTGCAAGAAGGGGATCAGGATGCGGCATTATAATGAGATGAGGACCAGGATGGAGGACATTACTACAATATATAGACTAGGATGGGCACATTACTGCAAGAAAGAAACCAGTATGGGGCACAATAGTACAAGATAAGGACCAGGATGGGGCAATACTACCAGGGAGAGAACCAGGATGGAGCACATTACTACAAGGAGAGGACCAGGATGGGGTATTAATAGAAGATGAGAACCAGGATGGGAACATTACTACAAGGGACCAGGATGGGCACATTACTACAAGATGAGGACCAGGATAGAGTCAAAACTACAACATAAGGGACAGAATGAGGAACACCACTACAGAATAAGGACCAGAATATGGTCCATAACTACAACATAGGGACCAGAATATGGTCGATAACTATAACATAGGGACCTCGATAAGGGGCATTACTACAACACTGAGACCAGGATGAACACTTTACTACAAAAAGGGGACCAAGATGGGGCATTACTACAAGATGAGGACCAGGATGGGGACATTACTACAAGAAGGGGTCCAGGATGGGACATTACTACAAGATGAGGACCAGGATGGGGACATTACTACAAGAAGGGGTCCAGGATGGGGACATTACTACAAGATGAGGACCAGGATGGGGACATTACTACAAGATGGGGACCAGGATGGGGACATTACTGCAAGATGAGGACCAGGATGGAGCATTACTACAAGAAGAGGACCAGGATGGGGACATTACTACAAGATGAGGACCAGGATGGGCACATTACTACAAGATGAGGTCCAGGATGGGGACATTACTACAAGAGGAGGACCAGGATGGGGACATTACTGCAAGATGAGGCCCAGGATGGGAACATTACTACAAGAAGGGGGCCAGGATGGGGACATTACTACAAGATGAGGACCAGGATGGGGACATTACTACAAGATGGGGACCAGGATGGGGACATTACTGCAAGATGAGGACCAGGATGGGGACATTACTACAAGATGAGGTCCAGGATGGGGACATTACTACAAGATGAGGTCCAGGATGGGGACATTACTACAAGATGAGGACCAGGATGGGGACATTACTACAAGAGGAGGACCAGGATGGGGACATTACTGCAAGATGAGGTCCAGGATGGGGACATTACTACAAGATGAGGACCAGGAATGGACATTACTACAAGATGGGACCAGGATGGGGGACATTACTACAAGATGAGGACCAGAATGGGGGACATTACTACAAAAAGGGGACCAAGATGGGGCATTACTACAAGATGAGGACCAGGATGGGGCACATTACTACAAGAAGGGGTCCAGGATGGGGACATTACTACAAGATGGGTCCAGGATGGGGACATTACTACAAGAAGGGGTCCAGGATGGGGGACATTACTACAAGATGAGGACCAGGATGGGGACATTACTACAAGATGAGGACCAGGATGGGAATATTACTACAAGATGGGGACCAGGATGGGGACATTACTACAAGAAAGGGACCAGGATGGGACATTACTACAAGATGAGGACCAGGATGGGGACATTACTACAAGAAGGGGACCAGGATGGGACATTACTACAAGATGGGACCAGGATGGGGGACATTACTACAAGATGGGGACCAGGATGGGGCATTACTACAAGAAAGGGAACAGGATGGGGACATTACTACAAGATGAGGACCAGGATGGGACATTACTACAAGATGAGGACCAGGATGGGGACATTACTAAAAGATGGGGACCAGGATGGGGACATTACTACAAGATGAGGACCAGGATGGGGCATTACTACAAGAAAGGGAACAGGATGGGGACATTACTACAAGATGAGGACCAGGATGGGGACATTACTAAAAGATGGGGACTAGGATGGGGACATTACTGCAAGATGAGGACCAGAATGGGGACATTACTGCAAGATGAGGACCAGGATGGGGACATTACTGCAAGATGAGGACCAGGATGGGACATTACTACAAGATGAGGACCAGGATGGGGACATTACTAAAAGATGGGGACTAGGATGGGGACATTACTACAAGAAGGGGACCAGAATGGGGCACATTACTACAAGATGGGGACCAGAACGGGGCACATTACTACAAGATGGGGACCAGGATGGGGACATTACTACAAGAAGGGACCAGGATGGGGACATTACTACAAGATGAGGACCAGGATGGGGGACATTACTACAAGATGGGGACTAGGATGGAGCACATTACTACAAGATGGGGACTAGGATGGAGCACATTACTGCAAGATCTTGGCTAAAATTCCTATACAATGGTAACTGTAAGAAAATTACTTACAAGAAGGGGATAAAATGTAAAAAAAAATGTCCAGTAGGACAAACTGAGCAATGGTACAACAATGAGTTCTAATAAAGAACCTCAATTCTATTATCACTGTTCAAAAGCCAAAATCCAAACATAAGGGCTAGAACATTGCTGGCTTGAGGAGTCGGAGGTTTGACTTCATAGCTTCAAAGCCAGGGCTGTGGAGTCGGAGTTGTGGAGTCGGTGTCCATTTTGGTGGAGTTGGAGTTGGTGTCCATTTTGGTGGAGTCAGTCAGATTTATGGTTATTGAGGAGTCGGAGGTTTGGCTTCCTAGCTTCACAACCTGGCTGTGGAATCAGAATCGTAGAGTCGGAGTCCATTTTGGTGAAGTCGGAGTCTGATTCAGAGTAATTGGGGAGGCCGAGGTTTGATTTCCTAGCTTCACAGCCAGGGCTGTGGAGTCGGAGTCAGTGTCCATTTTGGTGGAGTTAGAGTTGGTGTCCATTTTGGTGGAGTCAAAGTCCTATTTAGGGTTATTGAGGAGTTGGAGGTTTGGCTTCCTAGCTTCACAACCTGGCTGTGCAGTCGGAAGTTGTGGAGTCCATATTGGTGGAGTCGGAATCAGATTCAGGGTAATTGAGTCGGAGGTTTGACTTCCTAGCTTCACAGCAAGGGCTGTGGAGTCGGTGTCCATTTTGGAGAAGTTGGTGTCCATTTTGGTGGCGTCAAAGTCAGATTTTGAGTAATTAAGGAGTTTGAGTCGGAGATTTGGCTTCCTAGTTTCACAATCTGACTGTGGAGTCGGAGTCAGAGTCCATGTTGGTGGAGTTGAAGTCAGATCAGGGTAACTGAGGAGCCGAAGGTTTCACTTCCTGGCTTCACAGCCAGGGCTGTGGAGTCAGAGTTGTGGAGTTGGTGTCTATTTTGGTGGAGTTGGTGTCCATTTTGGTGCATTCAGAGTCAATTTTGGGGTAAATGAGGAGATGAGAGTCGGAGGTTTGGCTTCCTAGCTTCATAACCTGCCTGTGGAGTCAGACTCAAGGAGACGCTGACTTGGAGTCAGGGAAATTGAGGGGTCGGAGTTGGAGGTTTGGCTTACCAACTCCACAGCCCTGGTTACCATCACTGTAGCTCACCCTTGCTACCATTAAAAATTCCTAAAAATAATATACATGGGAATTGTCATGCACTTTTCCATTACTAAAATCTTAATTTTAGAGCACAACATTAAGTCAAGTGCACACATGTTATAGAGGAATACATCACAGTCCTACTGATGCCTTATCATATCCATCCATTGCATCAATAAACCATGCTCACTCCAATAATGAGCGTTTCGCATTAAGCTTCTTCAGGGGGGCACTTCACATTAAATAATGATCACTTAACTTGCTAAATCCTTTTAATAGATGCCGATAAATCTGTGAATAGGGTGTATCAAAGTGATACCTTGCCAGACAATAAATAGTTTTATATTTTGTCAAAAAGAGATCCACAGGTTCTCTAGGATATACATAAACACAACACATTACAATCTAATGTTAGAGTAATCTCTAAAACTTACTGTTCCTTAGATGCTCGCAGAGAGTGTATAGGCCGGCGGTCATGGCACAGAGATGTGGCGGAGGGAGGGCAGACCTATGGAATAATTGCACTCTCTGAGAACGGATTTCTTTTCAGCCGGATCCCCACCTCCTGATGCCCTTAATCAGCCGCTACCGCGCCAGCTCCAACAAGGGGATCTGTCCAGAAGGACTTTTTTCCCACAACACTTTCCAAATTCTGCACAAGTAACAGAGGCTGATTGCTGCCTGCTAGGGCTGAGGCTGGAATTAGCATTGAGAAGAGAACCATTGTGGTAGGATATTTCTATCACTTTTGTTGCTTTCCTTGCAGTTAATGTTTTCTATTGTGTAATTTGTATTAATTTCAATATCTTATTTTTGACTACCTTGTATGGAAAACATTATGTACTAACAGCAGTGCCAGAACTGACCTGTAGTAACAGGGGGGCGCTCTGACCTCTGTGGATTTACTTCTGACAGCACTCATTTCATGGCAAACCCAAGATGTGGGGTAACTTGATTTTATTTTTTGTTACTAACTCTTTTGGGTTCATTCACAGGCCCCACAATGATCTATGATGCAATCACCCATCGCACTAGCGTCTGCTTGTTCTCAGGGTGATGGCCGGCATGTTATACAGATGGATTTTAAGCTAAATCCACCTTTATATTGCCCATTGTCATGGAGTGATCAAACAGCTATTGATGAACTAGAGGAAGGGTGAAAGAAGCCTCAAGGAGGCCTCGTGTATAAGGCTGGAAACACACTGTCCGAGTGACATGCGAGTTGCTCGCATGAGTCTTGCATCATTCACCCGGGATGGCCTCCCCCTTTCTGGATGGGAGCAGTGGAGCTACATATAAAAACATACCACTGACAGTATCCCGTCCAAAGAGGCAGGGGTCGTGCCGGGTGAATGATCTGAGACTCGTGAGAGTAACTCGCATGTCACTCAGACAGTGTGATTCCAGCCTAAGGGTGGAAACACACTATTCTACTTACATGAGAGTCTCTCAGACGAGACTCGGATCAATGACCCTGAACAGCCTCTCCCTCTCTGGACGGGAGTGTGATGCTGCACAAAAACACAAGTAGCTGACACTCCCATCCAGAGAGGGAGAGACTGTTCAGGGTCACTGATCCGAGACTCGGCCGAGAGACTCGCATGTAAGTAGAATAGTGTGTTTCCACCCTAAGGGAGAGTGTCACTGGGGATGGGGGCGGGGTACCCAGAAGTCAGGGGAGCCTGCTCTGGCCCTGATACTGAGGTCCCTGACTCGCCCTGTACTCAGAGGTACCTATGAAAGTGAGGAGGTCCGAGCCCCAGCCTAAGATCCTAAAACTCCTAAGAAGCCCTAGGAATAAGGCCCCTACCTCCACCCACGGCCCACGGAACCCAGGAACCTCCAATGAGAAAAACAGCAGCAGCTTGAGATCACTTCTGCACTCCAGGGTCACAGGATAGCAGTGAACTGAATCAGCGACATCAGGTGGATGTGAGCTGACCCATTTATGGCCAAGGGGTGGGGAGCAACCAGCCTAGGCACGCCCCTCAGCTCACTCAAGCATGAGTCATATTCATCACACACCCCTGCTACAACCTGATCCCGCTCATTAGTTTCCTCTCTCCACACTGAACATGGAAAAAAAGGCTTCATTTAAAGCACAGCAGCACTTCAATACAGCAAGGCAGTTAATACGTGACAGAGAGTATCCCAGTGATGGATTAAGGAGGAAGTGTTGTCTTCCTTTCTCTAAGACCGGCTTCACACCACGGTTTTGTGCAGTCAGGTCCTGTCCGGTGTTTTGCAGGATGCACCTGGACCTGACAGCCCCGGATGAGCAGAAACTGAGGGCTCCGATCCTGTTTTTAACAGGATTCTTTTCTGCTCGTTGCTGCTGCTGTCCGCGGTGCTGAAATTTCAGCCGCCGGTGCAGTGGAGCTCTCCGTGCTGCACTTCAGTGCCGACTCTGAAATGCTGCTGCTGTCCATGGTGCTGAATGAGCGCGGCTGCATTTCAGAGCTGCCAGCAGACACTCTGATTTTCCAGTGATTATGTACAAGACAATTCCCGCAGAGACATACTGTTTCCTAATTTCTGTTCATGTCCTACCTACGGACTGTTCTGTATTCTATGGGACACTGTTTTGTTGTGTGCAGCTAAAGAAACTGATTTATCAAGAGAGCTTAGACCTCGTAGGTTGGGTTTAAGGGAGGGGGTGAAGTTTAGTTGGTATATTTAGGCTTGGAAGGGCCAATAACAATGGACCTTCCCAGCCTGGTAATAACAGCCTGCAGCTGTCTGCTTTACTTTGGATGGTTATTAGATGGGATTGTTTGCCCCATGGGTTGTTTATCTAGACATACTGATTTATTTGAAAGAAAGGAAGGAGCATGTGTATATCCGGGATCAGCCATGCTCAAACAAATATATATAATCCAAAATATATTTTATTGACAAATAGAAGAGGACATACAATTAAAATCAATTAAAAAAGTGTATAACCACACTGGTACTGTAACAAACCCACCGCAGCACAGCATACAAATAACACCTCAGATTAGTAAGCCATATAAAGGATGCACCTAATACAGACTCAATACAGTGCAGCAAACTGTTACATGTAGGCCCTCATAGATTAATATTGAAATGCTCAATGTGCAGAGCCATAGCTCTGTATCAAAGTAAACAGCCTTGTAAACCAACAGTTTTGGATGCTGGAATGTCAGCAAGTGCTGAGATATCTGATGTAATTGTGAATTTCAGTGGAATTGATGAGATTCCAAGAATCTGTAAAGAAAGGCATCAAATAAAGGCAAAGTGAGGAATAGCAAAGTGTGAGGAGCCTCCTCCAGATAATAATACCTGTGCTGGCTGCGGTCATGAGAACTCAATCACCCAACGCGTATCGCCGCTGCTTAGAACGGCTTCATCATGGGGCAGAGAGCGCAGTTCATCTCTGTTAACAGGACTTTTTATAGCCCTCTATCTAGTTGCCAATTAACAACAGGTGCACGCCGAACGGCCGTCACCTGGAAGTAACGTATTGGCGGCACGCAGCTTGTGTGGCTTTCGTTGCTAGGTAACGTGCACTCGCTTGGCTGCGTGCATTCCCGTCATTACGTCACGTGTTGTGACGTGTGGAGGACATACCCATAAGGGGGGGGGGGGGAGTGTTCAAGGGCTCGCATCAGCGACGCCCATTTTTTGACCGGCCGGTCAGTGTAACTGCGCTTGCGCTTATAGTAGCGCCGCACAGTTAAGGAAGGACATGTTAGAGGGAAATCAAAAAAAGGGGGGAGAGGGAGCGATTTATAGTAGTTTAGCTGATTTGATTAGAGGACGTCTCATGAGTGAAAAGGATAGTAAAAACAAGTTAGTATATCCCATGGTCAGATTAATGAGTCAAGGACCCTGGGATAATACCAATGTCACACAAACCTACAATGGGGAAAGTTATTAGTTGTTATTTGTTTCTGAGTGGTTTTGAGGACATAACGTGACTGAATTTAGAGTAGGCAATGTTTTTGGAAGATGTAAGTCAAATGTGTTTATGCACAGATATCCTGTGCTAAAGGGGAAGTGACATAAAGGTCCCCCAACCACTCCCAGGAGAAAGATCTGAGAGAGAAGGGCATATGGTTAACCAAATAAAGTATGTCAACAATTTAGAGGTCCAGAGACGAATCTCAACCTCTACATCAGATTGTTAGTAAAGGAGGCGCCACCTCAAGGCATAGTCCATCCAAATATTCTTTCTTCAGTAAGGTTATCCATCCAGTCCTTCTTGTTGATGTTCTCAAAGATCCATAGTGCAAATAACGTACTCGAAGTTTCAAAGCCATACATCCTTCTTCTTGTTTCTTCCAGGGAGAGGGGAGATCTGAATAATATGACTTAATGGAAAGTCTACAGCAAAACAAACATAAGTGATATAAGTTACTGATTACATAGCTACAAAACACATTCTTAATCATAGCCAAGAAAGGGGAAGCTAGCGGGGCAATAATACCCAGAGGACAGAATTCTTTGCCCAAAGTCAAGGTAGATGTTAGTTCATTTTATAAAATCCTTTAAAGAGGAGTTCTTCATTCATACCTCTCGGGGCCAAACTCTCCAGATTGAAGATCCAGCGAGTTTCTTTTTGTAGGAGCTTCTCAGATAGAGAGCCCCCTCTGATGGTACCCTGGACCCTGTCGACTATGATAATCCTTAGACTCCTAGGGGACCCCTGATGGCACTCAAGAAAATGTCTGGCCACTGATGAAATCGTTTTGCCTTGTTCCAGATGATTGGCAGCACATACAATATTTGAAATGTGTGATTGGGCCCGTTTTCTCATTTCTTGAGAGTTCTCCCCTACATACAGTTTTGAGCAACTGCAGATGAGTACGTACACCAAATTGCGTGATCTGCAATTCGCATAAAATGTGGTTTTTATTACACCAGGATAAGTGGGTAGATCAATATGGTCATCAGAGATCATATAGGGACAAATTGAGCAGTTTCCACAAGGAAACGTTCCCCTTAATCTGACTCCCCTACCTAGTGTAATTGAGGGTCTGGTAAAGTGGCTCCGAGACAAGATGTCTCTCAAGTTTTTAGCTCTCCTTGCCACAATTCGTGGTTTTGGAGGTATGAACTGGTCCACCTTGGGAATTCCCGAGAGAATGGGCCAATTCTTATTGAGGATTTCATGAATGTTTCTCCAATGATTATTGAAGGTAGTGAAGATACTTAAACCCTTCATTTCCTTTTTTGGGCCTGGCAATAACAAAGTGCCTCTATCCCTGCCAGCAGAAGATTCAAAGGCTTGTGATATAATTTTTCGAGGATAGCCTCGATCCTTGAATCTGGTGGTCATGTTGCGAGCTTCTATCCTGAATGTGTCCTCCTGTGTACAGTTCCGCCTCAATCTTAGAAATTGCCCTTTAGGAATCGCATTGCGGACATGTGATGGGTGAAAGCTTGTATAGTGAAGTACACTGTTGGTAGCTGTTTTTTTCCTGTGTAGTGCTGTCAAGATTTTACCTTTATCTTTGATGATTTTGAGATCCAGAAATTCAACTTCTGTTTTGGAGCTCTGCCATGTCAAATAGATGTTCCACGGATTCGAATTAAGTTCCCTGATGAAGGTATCCAATTCCCCTGTGGATCCTGACCAAAAAAGCAAAATATCATCAATATACCGAAAGTATTTGAGGACCTTGGCGCAGAAGGTGGGGTGGGCGCGAATGTGTAGATCTTCCCACCATCCTAGGAATAAATTTGCATAGGATGGCGCACATTTCGCGCCCATTGCAGTCCCCGAAATCTGCCTATAAAAGGCCCTGTCAAAAACAAAGTAGTTGTTACCAAGTGCCATTGTCAGAAGATCCAGGAGAAAGGAATCATGAAGGCGACTTCCAGAGGTTTTCTGGTCCAAAAAATATGCCACAGCCGATGTTCCAAGGTCGTGTCTTATGCAGGTATATAACCCTTCCACGTCCATAGTGACCATAAGGGAGTCTTCAGGAATTTGTAGGCCATCTACCTGTTCAATTAGATGGGAAGAGTCTCGTATGTAAGAATTCAGAGAAAAGACAAGAGGCTGTAGGTAGAAATCGATGTACGAACAGGGCCTTTCAAAGAGGCCCCCAATCCTGGAGACAATTGGTCTACCGGGAGGATTTGTGATGGACTTATGCACCTTGGGGAGGAAATATAATGTAGGAACCACTGGATTATTTATCAATAAGTACTCCTTCTCTTTTTTGGTGATGATGTTGAGCTCAAAGGCCCTAGAAACCAAATCGACCAATTTTCTATTAAAGATGGGAGTTGGGTCAGAAGGCAGTTTTTGATAGTGACTGTTGTTATTCAATTGCCTCCCTGCTTCTTTTAAATATAGGTCAGTGGGCCATAACACCACATTCCCCCTTTATCCGCTTCCTTTATCTGAAATGTATCATTTTTGAGTAAGTTCATTAAGGCTAGATGCTCGGCCTTATTGAGGTTATTTTGTTGGAAGTGATTTACTTTCAACTTTTGGATATCTTTTGTTGTTATTTCAAAGAAAGTTTGAATTGGGGGAAATAAGGAAAAAGGGGGTGTGGCCTGTGATGGTAGCCTTTTTGTGAAAGGCTTCTTACCCTGTGGTCCCGTATCCATGCCTTCATCCAGGAGTTCCAGTAAATCCTGAAACGATGTTCTATCTTGGTACGAGATGGTATCCAGGATTGATGGTCGATGGTACAGCAATTTAAATACCAACTGTCTACAAAACAAATAGATATCTTTCACAAGTTCAAATTTGTCGAGTGGATGCATAGGTGAAAATGACAAACCCTTAGAGAGTACAGTTTCTTCGATTTGAGTAAGATGGTAATTAGACAGATTCATTATTTGCAAATTACCTAGTATCTAGACATACTGTACTACGAAGATTTTGTACTTGCTTGACTATTTTTGTATTTTTTTTAAATGTTTAATAAAAATGTATATGAATAAAAAACTAGTTAACAGTGGTGGGCTGATCTCCGATCCACCTGCACCTGGTTACTGCCAATATAGGCTGATAAGATTGGCCGACATGTGAAGATAATGATGCGGACTCAGTGCGTGAGCTCGCATCAAGTTCAGGGACATGACCAGTGACGTACCTATACCTCATTGATTAGTGGTGTTACCCTATCTTGTGATCAAGAGTAGTGTATGGCAAACTACATTTCTGTTTTAGTCTGACGTAGGGCTCAAAATTTTTTCCATTGGTTAGATTCTGTCTGCTTATAGACACCACTAGGGGGAGCTCACTGCGTACACATTTACTATTGAAGCCAGTGAAGCTGTATACATATATATGCCATTAGCTCAGAAGATGCAATAGTGTCGATGACAAGACTGTGACATGTAGCCTGGGCTGCAATGCTTTAATATTTCATTCCTGTTGGTAACTTCAGCGCTAATGTCAGAAGCTCCTGCTGTCTATGGTCTGTGGTGGCTCTTCTGGTGAAGGAATGTGTCAGTTTACACATTTTTCCACGCCCCTGGCCTTTAAATAGTTCCCTTTTCCACCAGCAGATGTCGCTGATAGTTTAGTCTCTGCAAAGACTATGAGCTGTGAGGACATTAGTGCAGTGTGCTGAAGCCTTCTTGCTGTTTTTTGAGAGAGTTACAGTGCTTCATGGTCTGTGGGTGGAGGAGGGAGTTTAGCCTAGGGCTGAGCAAGGGCAAGGGTGGTGGTCCAGAACTCCTCACCTTCAGAGGTAATTCTGTGAACAGGGTGAGGCACGGACCCCTATTCTAAGGGTCAGACTAGTTCTCCTGGTCGCCTTTTGCCTGTCATTACCATCTTGCTACCTTACTCTCTTGTTTGTTATACCACCCCGTGACACAGACTATGAGAAAGAGATTCAAATAATAGAAAGCAAAGGACTCTTGTTGTGATAATGCTCATGGCGGGATGGAGACCCAATCCAAGTCTCACAGTGGAGCCCTCTGGATACATGTCACACTCCTGGTAACCTTTCCTGCTGTGTTATGTGCCCGTTGGATGTCTGATGTGTGGATTTTTTTGTATTTTCAGGAACATTCTTTGGGGAGTACTGACTTTTTGCATGCAGCTTCAGTTTTACTCTGCAGGATTTGTCTGAGAATGTCCCGTGATGTTGGCTCTAATCCAGAAAATGCAAGAATGGAGCTTTCTGTGAGCTGGAAGGATTTCAATATTTCAGCAGCTTTAAGTCTTTTGGAAACAATCTGACACAAATGTTAAAGAGAACCTGTCAGCGGGATTTTACTAAGTAAAGGACAGACTTTGGCGCTGTCATACTGATTAAAATGATACCTGAGGTGAAGTAGTCCATTTTGTGTAACATTTTCTTGTAATGATATTTTTGTGCATGGGGCGGCCTGTGGGCAGGGTATTATCTTTGCATCCCAGAATTGGCCCCTTCATCTGCTCCCGTTTGTTTAGTGACAGGTCATGGATCTGTGGCGCTCCGCAACGAGTGCGTCACAAGAAGGTATTGCAGCCGCAATACCCTCTGACTCAGCAATGAAATAGTTAACTCGGAGATCCAACTCAACATGCAACACCTAGAACAGGGGACCAATCATAGTCCCTGGGGGGTGGAGTGCAGAGAGATCAGAACAGAAAGAGAGAGAGAACCCTCGAGATAGGAGTGGAGAGGAGCGGGGGCTCCGCACCTCGTGCGGGCCCCTGGGCCGTCACCGGACGGGTGTCAGCACCTGAGGCCTTAACTACCGGGAATGGGCATTTCTACACGGGTTCCCAAAAGACTCCCGTGCCCACAACTTACAGCCGGTTCACTGGTACCGAAGCTGGCAGCAGTTCACCTCTGCCACGCGAACCAGCCCCGTGGAGGAGCAGCTTTATAGGAGCACCCCACCACCAGCCAGTTTCCAGTCGTCTAACCAGCGGTGTACCCACTGAGGGATCCAAGGCTCCCCAAAGAATCCAGAACGTACATCATGGATAGGGCATTGAAGCAGCCTCCCCGTACCCGACCTGGTATTCCTGGGCGACGCTGGCAAGAGAAGCTAAGGAGGTAGAAAGGAGGTACACTGCGGATCTCTGAGGAGCACTATCACTGCTAAGTCCACCCGGTCTTCTACTCAACCACTGTAAGCCATGTACTGCCTGCTGGTTACAGTAAAGAACCGTTGCAGAGACTATATGTGTCCGTGTCTCCTTATGAACTGTCCGTCATGAACTAAAGGTAACCGCAGCTGCCGCACAACATCTTGAGCAGCTCCAGCCCCCGGGGATCACCGCTCAGCCTGTGGGGAGCGTAACATCTTGCTGCTGTCCATCACCCCGGGAGGTTCCGCAGCGTCGGTAGCCCTTACCGAATCTACTCATAGGTGGCGTCACGAAGAAAACAAATTAAAAACCCCTTTAATCTGTTCCCGTAAGACGTCCTAAATTTTGATCTGCACTACACCGGGCCCCACTACCGGCAGGCGCGGTCCACCCGTGACAAGGAAGGAGAAGAATCGCCTGTATCAACCGGAGTCCGCCGGCCGCGGTGAGTCAGAATTTGGCGTCACGAACAGGATACGAGCAGGCCCGTTACCCAACGGGTATGTTGTGCTTAAACTGGACTTTATTGTCTACAATTGGACTTTGTTCGTCCCTAAAAGAACTTTCCCGCCTTTACACCATTGGGTCAAGATGGCGCCCAAGATGGCGTTCCCGCCACAAGAAGCCGCCACGTGAAGCCCAGGAGTGAGTCAACCCCCCCCCTCACTGTGGGAGGGCTAAAGACAAAAGGCGCCAAACTCTTTGTCCGCCCTGATTGCTCGAATCAACCATGGGGGCGGATCCCAAAGACTTTTCCCACGATTGGACTACAAAAGCCCAGCGGAAATGGGAGTGTCAGACATAGACACACCGACAGAGAGAGAAGACATCTTCACCAGCTCTACCAGAACGTCTTACCGGTTGATCGGGTGTGGTTTCCCTCCAAAGAAGAATGGCCAGCATGAGACTCCAAGACCTGATGCAGGAGGTCGAGGCGGAGGCCAGAGCAGCCATCAGCCAACCGGGTCCGGATCCTGCCCTTACCATAGATGGCAGCCCCGACTTCTGGCTAGAGGCTCTACAAGACCTCCGGGTGCGGTTACTTGAGACAGTGGAGTGGACGATTCGCAGCTGGAGCGCGACCCTAGGCAGAAGACTCCATCATGCGATGCAGCAGAGCCGACCGGGTACAACTTCTCCAAGCCCAGACGACATCGCCAGCTTTTCAACAGCCTCACCGTCGCCCACCGCCTGTCCTGCTTCGTCACCGGAGCCCATAGACTGTGTTATTCCAGTGAGGACCACAACTCGCCCCGTTCCAGCGGACGATACCGCAGCCGATCCCGTTCCAGAGCCGGAGCTTCCAACACGCTCCCACGAAGAAGCCGATCTCTACCTGGTTCCACCTGTGGAACCCGCGACTAGTTTCCACACTACCGAGACTGTCGCCTGTTTCTCCCCTGAACCGGAGGCCTCCTCTGCAACTACAGAGGCCTACCTGGTGACCGGGATTGAAACATCACTTCCCGCTGCTACAGAAGAAGAGGCAGGCAGCCTGGAAGTCCTGCACAACGACCCAGACGAGAACTTTGCAGCACAGCCACCCACCGATCCAGAGGATTCCATCCCATCGTCTTCGCCAGCCGAGCAGCCCGACGTAGTCATCGAGGAGGTCGAGGAGGATGACGAGGAGATCTACAGTCCAGCTGAGGATCTCTACACCGGGTTCGCCTGGGGAGACACAAGGAACCCTTCTGCCGGGCGATCAGCTCGGGTGCACTGGTCGGGTGCCGCCGCAACAGTATCTTCTCCGGTTCCGTTGAACCGGGCTCCACTCCAGACTGCCCACCAAGCTCGAGCGGTTCAACAACCAGCACGCCGTAGTGACTTTATCCACACGCCGCATCACTCCGACGAAGAGGTACGTCGTATCCGGAGAGACGAGTGGCACACTCGACTGCAAGCCAACATGCAGGCTCGTGCCGAGGCCCGCCGCCAATCTCCATTGCCTGAACAATTCCGTAAAACCGGTGGGTAAGCACATTTAACTTGTCCACCGGGTGGGGATTCGTATGGGAGGAGGGTATGAGTACTGAAGTGTTTGTGGGGCGCCGTGATGTGGAATCGCAACTACCGCGAGGCCATCCAAGCCGAGACTTGTATAGAGGGGACATTGTAACCTATGAGCGCCATATATGCCGTGATGGGTGGTTCGCCATACGAGTCCGGAACACTGCCCTCCATAAGTGACTGTTGTTGTTTGAACTTTGCTATTAAAAGAGACTTCTTCCTGTTTGCACCGTAACACCGCGACTTGGCGGCTACAGCCTGAACTTTTATTCTAAGGACAGCCGACCGCCCGCCGAGTCCGTGCAATGTGTTAACCTGTTTATCTACCTCACTTTTATGCATATATGACCTGTCATTAATAAAAGTGTATTACCTGTTATAAAATATATAAAAACCTCTGTAATGTGAGTAGTGGGACGCTTGGGGACAAGCGTATTCAACCAAGGGGGAGTGTGGCGCTCCGCAACGAGTGCGTCACAAGAAGGTATTGCAGCCGCAATACCCTCTGACTCAGCAATGAAATAGTTAACTCGGAGATCCAACTCAACATGCAACACCTAGAACAGGGGACCAATCATAGTCCCTGGGGGGTGGAGTGCAGAGAGATCAGAACAGAAAGAGAGAGAGAACCCTCGAGATAGGAGTGGAGAGGAGCGGGGGCTCCGCACCTCGTGCGGGCCCCTGGGCCGTCACCGGACGGGTGTCAGCACCTGAGGCCTTAACTACCGGGAATGGGCATTTCTACACGGGTTCCCAAAAGACTCCCGTGCCCACAACTTACAGCCGGTTCACTGGTACCGAAGCTGGCAGCAGTTCACCTCTGCCACGCGAACCAGCCCCGTGGAGGAGCAGCTTTATAGGAGCACCCCACCACCAGCCAGTTTCCAGTCGTCTAACCAGCGGTGTACCCACTGAGGGACCCAAGGCTCCCCAAAGAATCCAGAACGTACATCATGGATAGGGCATTGAAGCAGCCTCCCCGTACCCGACCTGGTATTCCTGGGCGACGCTGGCAAGAGAAGCTAAGGAGGTAGAAAGGAGGTACACTGCGGATCTCTGAGGAGCACTATCACTGCTAAGTCCACCCGGTCTTCTACTCAACCACTGTAAGCCATGTACTGCCTGCTGGTTACAGTAAAGAACCGTTGCAGAGACTATATGTGTCCGTGTCTCCTTATGAACTGTCCGTCATGAACTAAAGGTAACCGCAGCTGCCGCACAACATCTTGAGCAGCTCCAGCCCCCGGGGATCACCGCTCAGCCTGTGGGGAGCGTAACATCTTGCTGCTGTCCATCACCCCGGGAGGTTCCGCAGCGTCGGTAGCCCTTACCGAATCTACTCATAGGTGGCGTCACGAAGAAAACAAATTAAAAACCCCTTTAATCTGTTCCCGTAAGACGTCCTAAATTTTGATCTGCACTACACCGGGCCCCACTACCGGCAGGCGCGGTCCACCCGTGACAAGGAAGGAGAAGAATCGCCTGTATCAACCGGAGTCCGCCGGCCGCGGTGAGTCAGATCTGTCTGTGACCTGCCTCCTATCTTAAATATTGCACCAATGCCTACACTAGATCTTCAATAAAATGGTGCCGCCTTCATATGGGGTATGATTAACGTAAATTTTTGTGCTATGCAGAGAATATTAGGGAGTGGGGGAGTCTTTATTCAAAAAAACATTCTTCTTGTGTGTTTGTTTGTTTTTTACCTTTACTCTTACTAGGTTAGTAATGGGGGTGTCTGATAGATACTTCTCCATTACTAATCACTGGACTTGATACCAGCTGTCAATTCATAGCTGACATCAACCCATTAAACTGTGACCCCGATTGCCACCGGACCAGAGCAATGGGGCAGAGCCAGAGGTAGTGCCAGAAATGGCATATCTAATGTAATGCGCCAATTCTGGGGTGGCTGTGCGCTGGTATATTTAGGCTTGGAAAGGCCAATAACAATGGATCTTCCCAGCCTGATAATATCATCGTGCAGCTGTCTGTTTTACCTTGGTTGGTTATCAAAAATGGGGGGACCCCACACTTTGAATAAAAAAAATATTTATTTTTTTACTTCCCAGCAGGACCTGGTAGTCAGAGATTCGTCCAGGCATCTTCACTATGCTGTTCATATTCCATTTGATCGCTGATTCTATCCATTTTAGAGATTTTCTGGCCTCCCTTTCCCACCTAGGGGGTGTGCTGAGAGAATGCTCACATTTCCCATAGACTTCCACTATACTCGTTTGTCAAATTGAGCCCATCTGAGTGTCTGACCTGCTTAATTCGAGTAACAGACACTCGTGTTCATTCCTCACTAGTAGACCTGTAGACCCTGAGAACGGCCAAGTATGGAGCGGTGGGGTCCCTGGATCAGTATAGCTGAGCTGAGAGCAGCTGATCTGTGGAGGTGTCAGGTGCTGGGCCCCTGCACACCTGATATTGATGACCTATCTGAAATACAGTAATACCTTGACTTATGAGTTTAATTCTTTGCATGACTGAGTTCCTAACTCAATTTGCTCCAATGTTATATTAAATTTCCTCATTTAAATTAATTGAAATGCTATTAATCCATTCCAGCCCCTACTAATAGTCCCCCATCCTGGTACTGTATATATGATCCCCCAACATGGTACTTGGCACCCCCCTGGTATATATGGTCCCCCATTCTGATAGTATATGATCCCCATCCTGGTACATGGCCCCCATCTTTGTACATAGTCCCCCATCTTGATACATGGCACCCCATCCTGTCACACGGCTTCCCCTTCCGGGTACATAGCACCCCATCCTAGTACATAGCACCCCATCCTAGTACATGGCACCCCATTCTGGTACATGGCACCACATTCTGGTACAGGGCATCCCATCCTGCTATATAGCCCACATTCTGGTACATGCCCCCTATACTGGGAAAATGGCTCCCTATCCTGGTACATGGCTCCCTATCCTGGTACATGGCTCCCCATCCTGCTACACGGCACCCCATCCTGGTACATGTCACCCCATCCTGGTATATTATGGCTCCTGATACATGGCCCCCATTACGCTGCACACTGATTAGCTGCCATTTATCCTTCAGAGGTAGAAGCCGTCCATATGACAGCCCACATGCAGCTCCTGAAAACCTCCCATAGTCATAGAATGGAGGCAACATGGTGTCACCGGCCCTGCTGTGTAATATATTGGAGATACGGTATTTTACATGGCTTGCTTTGTCCAGTTTTGATCATTTTGAAATTATACTTACATTAGCTGTGGGTTAGTGAGCAGGTTTTGGTAGGTTTTGTGTGCTGATTTTTACTGAAAGACAATTGGTTCCTTTACAAAATAGCAGGAAGAAACATAATAAAGTGCGTCTTAGGCTGGAAACACACTGTCCGAGTGACATGCGAGTTACTCGCACGAGTCTCGGATCATTCACCCGGGATGGTCTTCCCCTCTCTGTACGGGAGCAGTGGAGCTACATAGAAAAACATACCACTATCCCGTATCCCATCCAGAGAGGCAGGGGTCGTGCCGGGTGAATGATCCGAGACTCGTGCGAGTAACTCCAGTGTCACTCGGACAGTGTGTTTCCAGCCTTATTCCAGCCTTAGTTATTGTTGCTTACCGGCGGTGGTGGTGGAGCAGGGTAGAGCAGGGTCACAGGAAGTAGGATCACAGCGGTAGTTTGGCAGCATCATGACTAGGGCGATGCTGCAAGGGTAAGGATGGGGGGGGTGTTCTGATAACGTTAGCATGAGCAGGGGGATGCTGCAGGGGGGTCCCCGCGGCAGCGGAACGATGGGGCAACTTGCAGGGGAGTCCCGGTGTTAGCAGCACAGTAGGGCAATCCTGCAGGGGTAACCCTGCGTCAGCGGTACTGTGGGGCAATCCTGCAAGGGTATCCCGGTGTCAGCAGCACTTTGGGGTAATCCTGCAGGGATGTCTCGGCGTCAGCAGCACAGTGGTACAATCCAGCGAGGGTGACCCGACATCGGCGGCATTGTGGGGCAATCGAGCGGGGGTATCCCGGCAGCAGTTGCACTGTGGGATAAACCTGCAGGGGTATCCCGGCAGCAGCGGCACTGCAGTGGTGTCCCAGCAGTACGGTGGGGAAGTCCTGGCGGCAGTGATACAGTGTGGGGAAAATGGGGGTGCACACCCGAGGATGGGGTTTCCTGACTGTGGTGGCATGGTGGGAAAATGCTGCAGGGGTGTCTCAACAGCGCATGGTTGGCACCATTAATTTCCTCTGCAGTAGATGTTATGGGCTCATTAAAAATGGCGGCCAAGGCAGCGTACACGCACAAGAGGATCTCGGATTGCCGAAATCTACGTTTGTACGTGCGCCGCAGTGGACTTCAGGAAAATGGCTGCAGCGTATGCGCAGATTCAGATCTCAGCTGTCCGAAATCTCCTTCTGCACGTGCGCTGTCTCTCCACACATCTCCCTTCAGCTCATCGATGCGCTCGGCGCCCCTAGAACACCCTCGCAGGATTTCCCCACTGTGTCATCACCGCTAGGTCACCCCATCCTAGGGTCCGCATCCTCCTGTGACCCCCCCTCCACCGCCATAAGGTATAACTTATAAAATGCACCCTCATTTCCCCAATTTTTTTGGGGAAAATAGTGCGTCTTTTATACTGTATTTTTCGGATCATAAGTAATGTCTTGCGGATCAGCGGTGACGGTCCAGCTGATTAGTCTACGACGCTCCGGCCTCCATTTATGGACTTTTTTGATCTCTTCATTTTTATTTGTCGTGGTGCTCGTTATGCTATGTTCACACAGTGTATTTTTACGGCAGATTTGGGGTCAGGTTTTGCCTTGGTTAAATGCTAATCCTGTTTCCCAGCAAAACCTATGTGATTCTGGAATTAGCCGTCCACACACGTTGATTTTTTTCAGTGCAGACAGTGTGAACACCACTAGTTTTGCTGCGGATTTGAAAGAATGAGCGTGTCAATCATTTTTCTCCATTTTTGCTTTGTTCCATAGGCGAAAACACAGAAAAAAACGAAGCAACCAAATCTGCAGCAAAAACGTGCAAAAATATGCAGTGTCGGTACCTATATTACCGGGAACTACAGGTGGCGTCACGTTCCCCTGTAAATACTCCCTTCTCCCCCATCATCTACTCAAATGATAACCAGGACACGGAACCGGGATCCTGACCATCCGTGATCTCCCCATCCAATCCGCCATCAGACCCAGGCCAGGTGTCCGAGTACCCCTAGCCCTGGCCACATCAAAAACACAACTGTTTCAACACAAAAATGTGTTTCTGGTGCTTTTTTGCTGCTTTTGTTTTTTGTGCTGCATGTTCCAGCTGACTAGGATGGCTGTCAATTGGAAACCGCACCCGAAAAATGCATGAGATAATTGCAGGGACATAAAAAATAACGCTGGCAATTCTGCAACAAAAACGCACAATGTGGGCACAGCTTCTAGAAAATCATCTTGACTTTCATTACAAAACTGTGGGTCATGTGTTTGTAGTGTAGAAAACACAGCAAAAAAAAAAGCAGCAAAATCACGCAGTGTGCACATAGCCTTAGAGGGATAATCGCTCGGCTGTCTGGGTGGATAGGGACGGTTAGGCTATGTTCAGACACATTGGTTTTTCGTTTTGCAAAAAGCAGCAAATCCTTGTGGTTGCTTTTCTCTTCTGATTAGGCAGGAGCTTTTTTTATTGCTTTAGATTTGCTGCAGATTTGCCATAAAAACTATAGCAAAAACGCAGAAAAGAATTGACCTTCTCATTCTTTCAAAAACGCACCAACACCTGTGTTTCTACTTTCTGCACAGAAAAAAAAAAAACAATGTAAGTTTGGCACCCCAGGGTTCCGTTGCCACAGATACACCTGGGACAGAGAAGGATCTCCATATCAGGTAAGCCCGCACACAACACCTTCCACTCCAGACCTGAAGGGGGAGCTCCACAAGCCGAGTTCAGGTAAGGTCCCCTATAAATTCAGGCCTGGAGGCGGAGCTAGCCAGTGCAGTTCCAGGGAGGACTGTGAAGACATCCTGGTGACGGAGCTGTGCTAAGCCTGTACCAGTGAGCGCCATTAGCCAGCATGAGGGACCCTAGAGCGAGGGTCGGAGGCACTGAGGAGTTGCCAGAGGGAGTGGAGCCATACCGGTTCGCCCCAGAGAAGCAGCGCTAAAAACTGGACACCGGCGTCCGTGACTGTGAGGGATCTGACAGCCCAACAGTAAAGACCGGAGGTCAGGGAGACTCCAGGTCTCCTGGCTACAGCGACAATTGAAGGCACAGCCATTTAGCAAAGCCAGGGACCGCAACTGATACAGCGGTGGCCAGCAACAGGGCTCCCACTGTCTGCTTTACAAGTGAAGACCACAGGAGAGGGGCAAGACACAGTGCAACAGGGAGGCTTCATAAATTGCCGGGTGTGGAGATCCCGAATTGTTACCAGACCACCCGGGCCTGTAACACCAAGTGACTGTATCGTGGACTATACCTGCAACATCAGTAAAGGTACAGAAACAACAACCCTGTATGTGACTGTTATTGCGGCCCATGATCCTGCTCCCTCCATAGACTGCTCTTGCAACACCTAGCATCTACAACTGCCCCGGGGTCCTGCTCCACCTACGGGGAGTGTAACCATCTGGCTGCCCTACCATCACCCCGGAGGTCTGACCAGCAGCTCCGGTAACCATACCGGAACCGTAGGTGGCGTCACAAAATACTTTTGTTTTTATCATTTTCCCCGACTATTTAGCGACCAACAGGGCCACAGCATCGGGCACAGGCCCCAGTGACATCCCCTGTGAACTACAACGCCCGGAACCAGGGCAGGTCATAAGCACAGCTTATCCAGAAATCGCAGGCTTCCACATCATGTGGTCTGCTTGGAAATAGCGCGAGATGGCAATTACATGCAGTGTTTGCATTCGGGAGTCTGTCCCCCATAGGATTCTATGGGCAGCGCTCCATTACGGTTACGCTGCGTTAACGCTGCCAGATCTTTTTGACAGACCCCCTTAACGGAATCAAAGCCCTATTGTGACCCTAGCCTAATACAGGCGGCAGGACACACAGACACCTCCTGACAGCAGTGCACGACACACAGACACCTCCTGACAGCAGTGCACGACACACAGACACCTCCTGACAGCAGTGCACGACACACAGACACCTCCTGACAGCAGTGCAGGACACACAGACACCTCCTGACAGCAGTGCACGACATACAGACATCTCCTGACAGCAGTGCACGACACACAGACACCTCCTGACAGCAGTGCAGAACACACAGACACCTCCTGACAGCAGTGCACGACATACAGACACCTCCTGACTGCAGTGCAGGACACACAGACACCTCCTGACAGCAGTGCAGGACACACAGACACCTCCAGACAGCAGTGCAGAACACACAGACACCTACTGACAGCAGTGCACGACACACAGACACCTCCTGACAGCGGTGCAGGACACACAGACACCTCCTGACTGCGGTGCAGGACACACATACACCTCCCGACAGCAGTGCACGACACACAGACACCCCCTGACAGCAGTGCAGGACACACAGACACCCCCTGACAGCAGTGCAGGACACACAGACACCTCCTGACAGCAGTGCAGGACACAGACACCTCCTGATAGCAGTGCAGAACAAACAGACACCTCCTGACAGCAGTGCAGGACACACAGACACCCCCTGACAGCAGTGCACGACACACAGACACCCCCTGACAGCAGTGCAGGACACACAGACACCCCCTGACAGCAGTGCAGGACACACAGACACCCCCTGACAGCAGTGCAGGACACACAGACACCCCCTGACAGCGGTGCAGGACACACAGACACCTCCTGACAGCGGTGCAGGACACACAGACACCTCCTGACAGCGGTGCAGGACACACAGACACCCCCTGACAGCGGTGCAGGACACACAGACACCTCCTGATAGCGGTGCAGGACGCACAGACACCTCCTCACAGCAGTGCAGGACGCACAGACACCTCCTGACAGCGGTGCAGGACACACAGACACCTCCTGACAGTGGTGCACGACACACAGACACCTCCTGACTGCAGTGCAGGACACACAGACACCTCCTGATAGCGGTGCAGGACGCACAGACACCTCCTCACAGCAGTGCAGGACGCACAGACACCTCCTGACTGCAGTGCAGGACACACAGACACCTCCTGACTGCAGTGCAGGACACACAGACACCTACTGACAGGAGTGCAGGACACACAGACACCTCCTGACAGCAGTGCAGGACACACAGACGCCCCCTGACTGCAGTGCAGGACACACAGACACCTCCTGACAGCAGTGCAGGACACACAGACACCTCCTGACAGCAGTGCAGGACACACAGACACCTCCTGACTGCAGTGCAGGACACACAGACACCTCCTGACTGCAGTGCAGGACACACAGACGCCTCCTGACTGCAGTGCAGGACACACAGACACCTCCTGACTGCAGTGCAGGACACACAGACGCCTCCTGACTGCAGTGCAGGACACACAGACGCCTCCTGACAGCAGTGCAGGACACACAGACACCTCCTGACAGCAGTGCAGGACACACAGACACCTCCTGACAGCAGTGCTGGACACACAGACACCTCCTGACAGCAGTGCAGGACACACAGACACCTCCTGACAGCAGTGCAGGACACACAGACGCCTCCTGACTGCAGTGCAGGACACACAGACACCTCCTGACAGCAGTGCAGGACACACAGACGCCTCCTGGCAGCAGTGCAGGACACACAGACACCTCCTGACTGCAGTGCAGGACACACAGACGCCTCCTGACTGCAGTGCAGGACACACAGACACCTCCTGACAGCAGTGCGGGACACACAGACACCTCCTGACTGCAGTGCAGGACACACAGACACCTCCTGATAGCAGTGCAGGACACACAGACACCTCCTGACAGCAGTGCAGGACACACAGACACCCCCTGATAACAGTGCAGGACACACAGACACCTCCTGACAGCAGTGCAGGACACACAGACACCCCCTGATAACAGTGCAGGACACACAGACACCTCCTGACAGCAGTGCAGGCTCCTCACCTCGGTCTCTGCTCTTTATCCCACCATTAAGTGTCCTGCACGTGGAGCTTGTTGGCACCAAACGCTTAGCTCCGCCCCCACAGAGCAAGATGGACAGAGGGGGGAGGGGCATCAGGAGAGGTGGAGGGGGGCACAGACTATGGCAGGGCAGCCAGGAGGGACGATGGTAAATCCCAGATCTATCTATATAATCTGTCTCTATCCATAATTTCCATCTATCTATATAAAGTATTTATCTACAGTATGTGTCTATATAGATATCTTTATACAGTATATATATATCTATTTACCTGTCCATATACAGCATCTATATACAGTACTTATCTATATCTGTATACAGTATTTCTCTAGCTACAGTATCTGTATATCCATCTATATACAGTTTCTATAAACAGTATTTATCTACAGTATCTAGCTAACTACAGTATTTATCTATATGCAGTATCTATATACTTAGTCTATATATCTATATACAGTATCTATCTACAGTATATCTATACAGTCTATATATCTCCTCCCACCCCTAAACCTGCACCAACCCCCACCTCCTCTCAAACCCACTGCTCTGTTCCCCCCAAAAAAAATCCCACTCCCCCAAACTCGCAGCCCCATCCTTTTAAAAAAAAGCACCCCCTCCTCCTAAACCTGCACCCCCAAACCTGCACCACCCCACAAACCTGCACCCCAGATCTAAAATTATACTTCTGCAAAACATATACAGCTGCATCTCAATGAATTAGAAGATCATCAAAAAGTTAATTTATTTCAGTAATTCAATACAGAAAGTGAAACCCATATATTATATAGTCATTACACACAGACGGATCTATTTCATGTGTTTATTTATGTTAATGTTGATGATTATGGAGACCCAAAGTTCATTATCTCAGAAAATTAAAGTAGGGAGGATGAAGGGTCTGAGAGATAAAATATGACCTAAATAGGTATCAGAGGCTTCACCTTGTGTGGTTGTGAGAGTCACAACCACTATAAAAGCAGATCATGGCTGCATATAGAGTAGGGAGGATGAAGGGTTAAACACTGTGCTGCCATATTCCACGAGACATCAAAGGGTGAGCATCATATTGGTTTATTAGTCAACGCATTTCAGGGCTCCCAGAAACGTCCTGAAACATGGCAATATGACATTTCTTGATGATATTCTAATTCATTGAGATGCGCTGGTATATTGATAAATTCTAGTCTTACGACCTCTCAAACTTGTTAAAGGGATTATCCGGGATTTATAAAAAGAAAACAAACGTGCCCAATCACTAACAGCTATGACCTTCCTGCCTGTTGTGCCCGTCACCGTTCACCTCTGTTCATCCCTAGAACAGATCGCTCCTGTCGGGGACAGAATGGCGGCGTAAATAGTGGCCTCTTTTCCGCTCTGCGGACGGCAGAGGCGGACTGGCCCAGGTGGCAGGGGGGCAAGTTCCCCCTGGGCTGGTGGTATAGCCCACGTATAGGGCCGCGCTCCCCCACAGGAATGGGCCGGCTGGCGATGCAGACGGCGGCTGACATGGTGAGTGAGCGATCCGAAAAATCTGATAGCAACCAAGTCCCCCCCCTCCCGGTCATAAAAAAGTTCGGATAGCACCCCCCCCCCCCCCCCCGGTCATTAAAAATTTGATAGCAAAAACCCTTCCCCTCGGTCATCAAAAATTTCTGATAGCACGCCCCCGACCCCTCTCGGACATCAAATCAGGACTGGAGGGCCGGACCTGCCACCCAGGGCCAGAGGCTCCAGCCAACCCCTGGCGGACGGAGTGGTACAAACCGGTCTCCTGCTGATTGACAGCCATCTTCCGCTACCTGATTGGGGGAGCCAGCTGTCAATCAGCATGACGTCAGCTCTGACGCTCATCGACAGCGGGGAGAGGCCGCCGCTCTGTGGAAGCGGCGTCAGCGGATGAGACAAAATCGCTGACAGGAGCGGTCTATAATCGCTCCGCGTCAATGGTGAACGGTGCCGGGCACAACAGGTAAGAGGCAGCTCCCTGCCTGTTACTGCTTAGGCACCTTTTCTTTTAATAAGAAGCTGAAGCCTATTAAGGGAAAAATCTGATAATCCCAGAAATGTCAATTACATCTGGAATACTTGTCCAGAGACTATTTGTTTTATAACTACCATCAAATTATTGTCATTCAGGTATTTACCTTCTAATCTGTTATGTGAGATAATCACTTGCCAGAAGGGAGTTCTTCTACTCAGTCTATAAATGGGCTCTTGTTCCCCAATAAATCAAAAGGGATGGCACCATAAAGAGACCCTCTAATTCAGTTCTATATTATATATATTTTTTATTTTTCCTCTCTTGCACCTTAAAGCAACTCTCTTATCTAGTTCCTGGTTCAATATATGTATATATATTTTCCTCTCTTGCCCCTTAGTTATGGATGCCCCAAGCCCAAGTGAGTGTTCTGCAGTGAGTCAAGCTTTCTTGTGTGAAGGCACCGGTGTCTCGAGAGGTCTGCGAGGAAGTCTGGTGCTGTTTCTCAACCTTGTTGTACCGTTGGCTCTGTTGAAGGACTTGTGATGCTTCCTAACTCTTGCAGTGACCACACAGTGCACAAGTGACAATCTCATGACTGTTGCAGTTTCCAAAGATCTCACAAGGCCATCACTAAACTTGTCTTCTGTCCATGTGGTTGGTTTGGATTCAACATCTTGTGCTCGGTTGTCGGTGGTCATGAGCGCCTCATTTGCAGTCTTCTAGTTCCTTTATCCTGTGTTGGCTCTACTCAGGTTTGTTGAGCATCTACTTCATATGTAATGGTGGGTTTACACGCTCCAATGTCGGTCCGATATTGGATCCGACGGCGCGGGATGTGCCCGGTTTTCCCTGAATCGCATCGGCGGTTTACACAGCGCGATATCGGGATACAACGTCCCTACGATGTGTACGCCCCCCGACCCAGGAACGACCATTTAACATGGGAGTGAATGGGTGACGTTGCACTGCACATCGGAGTTGGGCTGTCGCACAGGACGATCCGGCTCCAACCGGCATCCATATCGGGCCGTTGAATAGCAGGCTCATCCGACCCCCGATATCGGTTTGATATCGTTCGTGCATCGTATTGGTCATTTACACCATACAACGCACGAACGATATCGGGTCCAACGCCCGAACCGCGTGACTTTTGGTCGGAGTTGGACGCCGATATCGCAACGTGTAAACCCACCATAAAACCTGTACAACTATTCCATGGTTACTTTTGCATGTAAAACCTTGTTGGCCAGTGCTTCATGAGCAGCAAACTAAATTGATATAGCGTATGAATCATGCGCAACCAAGTAAGGGTTTTTATTAAGGCAAACATGTGTTTAGTCTGTGCAAGGTAACTTTTCTACTTACATTTTAGTTTCTTGCAATGTGGCTGAGTACGAGCCTTACCGCTTTTTCCAGAAGCTGTTGGAAGCACATGACGTCTGGGGATCTTTAAAGGGAATTTGGCAACGCAGAACGACTGTTCAAACTAGGTGCTTGGTGCACCCTTGGTGTGACTAACATTTTATTGCATCTTCCAAGCTACTTTTTTTCCATCTGGTCCTGTAAAGCCAAAGCTGTTATTCAAAATAGGGGTAAACAATTAAGTAGGTGGCAAAGTGCACTTGTTTGGCCACACCCAGGGTGCACCTGGATCTTGCTTGAACAGTCAATCTGTGCTTTTAAGGCCATCTTCACACTGCGGTACAATCAGGTCCGGGGTGAACCAGACAGCCCCGGACCCGATTTGCAAACAGAAACGGAGGGCATATTTGCCCTCCAGTTCTGTTTGTAGCTGGATTCTGCAGAGAGCAGCTGAGGGAACTGTCCCTGCTGAAATGGTGCTGAACCACTTCACAGGGGGACAGCTTCCTGGTGCTGAAGTTCAGCGTAGCTCACGCTGAACTGCAGCCGCCGGTGTCCGGCTCCCGGATCTCGGCAATCCGGCGCCATAGACTCCGATGTTAAGGAGCACTGGATTGCCCCGGATCCGGGAGGATCCAATTTGGGCATATTTTTCGCCCTGGACACAAAAATGTTGCAAGCAACATTTTTGCTTCAGGGAAAAAAATCCGAATTGTCCCGGATCCTCCTGGACAGATGGAAACCGGATGGCAGATAGCTGCCATCCGGCTCCATCCAGCCCCATAGGGCAACATTACTGCAAAATCGGGTCTGGGGCTGTTTGGTTCACCCCGGACCTGATTGTACAGCGGTGTGAAGCTAGCCTTAGGATACCAAAATGAGTAATCTGGTCTACCTTGAGTAAGGGGATGTACAGAAGGGTTAACTAGCAACTTCTAGCCGTTTTTGTTTTTTTAAAGGAACATGGCGGCAATATCTCAATTTGCGGACAAATGCAAGACTGTTCAACAGTTGCCATGTTGTAAACCTGCACAACTGATTTGGAGCCATTAACGTCTCCTATAAGTTACTGCTGCGGCATCAAACCAGACCCTGTATGATGTATCTAATGTAGGTTGTTGGTGGCCCAATAGTCTATAAGAGCACCATTGAGGCTGTAAGAAATACCATGTCCTGGTGAGGATCCACCATCACAAGTCATCATAGGCCACAATTCTAAGAATAAACTTATTGTTTTTGTGTTGGATTTATAAAAATGGTATATTTCCAGGGTGACTGTACAATGCAGCTATTTCCAAACTGTGCAAGTTGGAGTATCAACTCTGCCACCACCACTTCCCGTTACCACCTCTAGACAGACTATTGGAGATGAAGTTTGACAAGGTACTATCATGGGGAAAAAAACATCTTAAATATTGCAAAAAAGTAATTGGCTAAACTTAAGGTGCATTACTTGTGGGTAAAGTACTCAGAGATCCAGTCTACTTGGAAGTCCACGTCTTGCACAGAACCGATCCCAATCTTGTCCCAGTGTTAAATGACTGCGGGGCCACCAACTCTGCAGACTCCACACTACTTACTGAATGGTCCGTCCTGGTAAATAGGTAGTCTACCAGTCTTAAATGAGATGCCCACTATGGGTTTATGCACCCGACTGATGTAAATGTATTTACAGATGCCCCTTTAATGGTGAAAACTACATTTCCCAGAGTATACCTGTTGGAGGCCCTACACAAAGCCTGCCCTACCCAAATCACTATAGGCATTTTGTAGGGAAGACCTTTACATTTGTGGACCAACATGCCCAAATTGCTATTTAAGGACTCGGAAATAAGCTCAAAACATGCTACATTTCTATGTCAAATGGGTCCAGGGGCTGGCTGGCAGATCTTGCCCTGGGGGGCAGTCTACTACTTCCAGCCAGATCCCAAGTGAGAACCCCGGGGGGGTGGCCAAGTGAAGAGCAGTGGGGGTGGGGGGGGGGGGTAGGGGTGTGAAGAGCAGGGGGGGTTGCTGATTCACTCACCGGCCTCGACCACGCTGCCTGCCACAGCCCGCCTGCTGCTTCCTAGGTCCCGCTGTGATTGCGAAGCATGGCGCAGCCGCTATCACTGTTGGGGGGCGGCTGCTATCACTGAGGGGGGCGGCCCTAAACTAGGACAATACCACCAGCCTGGGGGGCAAATGCCTCCCCGTCACCTGGGCCAGTCCGCCCCTGAATGGGTCATGTCTTTGTGATCAAGCTTCATTCTCTCCATCCCCAGATCTACTTCCACTGCAGTGCGTCTGTCTGTGTCCCATCTGCCATGGACAACTGTGTGACTTCACGTGCCTCAAGAAGTAGCACGTTTATTTCATCTAGGCGAAATCTCTTGCCACCTTGTATAAGTGTTGACTTCTCCGATAAATGATGTTGACACTTATTTTCTAGAACCTTAAAGTTTAAATGTAATTTCATTAAAAAAAACAAAAAACAATACTGCGCTGGTTGGTAATGATGGGTCACATAGCAGCTAAGATAATGCTTTTTTTGCGCCATATGACATTTTTTCACATTTTTCTGTGCTGTGTGGTCTTGGCCAGCAGCTGATAGCGGGCAGTGCAATGTGATGGCCCAGAAAGGGCAAGACAGATCCTGAGCTGTGTGTGGAGCCAGCAGACAAGGAGTTAACAGAGATTGTGCCAAGGAAAGATCTGTCAGAAACTAGTTTGACCTGATCCTGAACTCTGACGTTGCTTAGCAACTGTGCCGTTAACTCAGCCTAATCTGGTACATTGTTACATATCCGTATTCACTGTGAAGATGGATCTGACTCAGAATGAACATATGTCTGCTTCACACACAGTTCAGAGGGGACACCTTGAGGAAGGTTTATGAATACTTTACAACCAGAATTTTCTAATGAAGTATATTAGAAAGTTTATTAATCACTTGCTGTACGTGTAAACGGCGGTTACGCTTTAAGCGAACGTGGGGACTTCCGATGGAACCAGTTGGGTTCCTTCCAAATAGGAAAGAAGCCTTAAATCTAAAAGGTAATTGTACATGGGACAATGTGTGTTCACCACTGGAATCTTGTGAAGTTTATCATTAATTTATTTTCTTCTAGATCACACTAAGGGTGCCTTTACACACAGCAATGTTCCAGCGATCCTAACAATGGACCAGGATCGCTGAAACATCGCTGTGTGGTCGCTGGGGAGCTGTCAAACAGGCCGATCTCCTCAGCGACCAGGGAGCCACCTCCACATCGCTGGGTAAGCGGGAGGACGCTGGTAACCTTGATAAACAGCAGGTATCTAGGCAGCGCGCGCTGCTTAGTTACCCAGTGTTTATCATGGTTACCAGCCAGCGATGCGTGCTGATCAGCGTGAGACCAAGGACCAAAAGATGGTCCTGAAGGATGTGCAGCGATCAACGACCTCACAGCAGGGGCCCCGTCACTGCTGCTTTTTACACACAGCGATATCACTAGTGTGTGACGTACCCCTAACCCAGAATATTCCAAGTTGGATGTAGTCAAGGCAATCACTGCCGAAGGAATAGTTCTATCAATGTTTGTTGTGTTTTTAGGCGCTTGGTTTCGTTGTAGGACAAAAAGTAAGAAGCACAAACTAAATGCTTAAATAAAACATTTTTTATCATAAACCTTGGTTTTAACCATTACTTCCATAAAAAAGTTGGGACGTGTAATAAACTACTATTCAAGTGCAAAGGTAGAAAGGTTGTCATTGTCTTTGGTTTAGAGGGACTTTCTGTATAACACGAGGTGATCAGATTTACAATCAAACTTAACTAATCTGTTCCCCTCACCCCCAAAAGAAAAAAAAATAAATCACAACAGCAACTACCCACTCAACCTCCCCCGACCCACTATATTAATATAGATTTTCATTCCTTCATTTGT
This sequence comes from Allobates femoralis, assembly GCA_033576535.1. Taxonomy (NCBI): domain Eukaryota; kingdom Metazoa; phylum Chordata; class Amphibia; order Anura; family Aromobatidae; genus Allobates; species Allobates femoralis. The sequence goes on from JARQOC010000004.1 coordinate 598,372,156, forward strand.
TTTCCAAAAAAAATATCTTGTATCTGTTATCCTCAGAAGATATAAAGCTTCTCCTTGTGGAGGGCAACAGATTAGGCTGCCTTCACACTTGTGTCTCCCTCCGTAGCGTCCTGCGGAGGGGATCTGCAAGCTGAGCGCATACACCGCAAGTCCCTATGTTTAACATGGGGTCGCGGGTGTATGCGCTCGGGTGCAGATTGGCGTGCGCACCCATTCACTGCCATGTATGATGTGTACGCGACATGTCACGTTCAGGGTGCGGACGAGAGTGTGTACAAAACATACATGGCAGTGAATGGGTGCGCATTAGGTGCGCACGCCAATCTGCACCCGAGCGCATACTCCCGCGTCCCCATGTTAAACATAGGGACTTGCGATGCCTGCGCTCAGCTTGCGGTCCCTCTCTGCATGACGCTATGGAGGGGGGCGCAAGTGTGAAGGCAGCCTTAGCGTATGGAGACCTATAATCCATCCAACGCTCCCCCTAGAAATTTGGCTACAAAAGTGGCCTCCTTGTTGGCAATTCGATATCATTGCCAATCATAAAGTATGCTATACTCTGTGGACATCAAGTGGTAAAGACCATTAAACACTTAACTATCTAGACAACCTATAAATGTCATAGGGTCAATATTGACTTTTCAGATATAAATGGCACCGAGTACCTCTTGACTTCTCTAGAGCTCTCAGTGTGCAAAAGAAATACCACTTTCCTAGCCCAGATCAATTTAAAGGGGTTTTCCCATGAACAAGGTTAATTTAAAGTTCATTTTAATCAATAGATCCTGTAGTAATAATAATTTCCACAATTGGTTGTATTTAAAAAAAATGTTCCAGTACTGAGATAATCTTATATATGTGTCCCTGCTATGTACTATGTAATGGATGTGTCTAACCATACAGGGACACGGTCTGATCATACCACATCTCCTGTGCTGAGATAATCTTATATATGTGTCCCTGCTATGTACTGTGTAATGGATGTGTCTGACCGTACAGGGACATGATCTGATCATACCACATCTCCTGTGCTGAGATAATCTTATATAGCAGGGACACATATATAAGATTATCTCAGCACAGGAGATGTGGTATGATCAGACCATGTCCCTGTACAGTCAGACACATCCATTACACAGTACATAGCAGGGACACATATATAAGATTATCTCAGCACAGGAGATGTGGTATGATCAGACCATGTCCCTGTATGGTCAGACACATCCATTACACAGTACATAGCAGGGACACATATATAAGATTATCTCGACACAGGAACATCTTTTTTTAAACACATCCAATTGTGGAAATGATTATTATTCCAATATCTATTGATTACAATTAACTTTAGAATTAACTTTGTTTGTGGGAAAACCCCTTTAAGTACAGGGTAAGGCAGGGGTGAGGTGTCTATCTCACACTAATCATCTCCTAATTCTATCTCCACTTTATGTATCCTTTTGATTCAATCCTGTCTTATAAATCGCACTCTTGCCACTCTCAACTCAAAAACATTTCTCAATCCAACTCTTCACTGAGTCAACAAATAATGCTAGATCATGCCCTTATCTCCTGTGCAGGCTCCTGCAACATCCCGTCTTAATGGCCCCTGTCTGATGCTGACTATAAATACAAATTACTGATGTCCGACAACTTCCCCCGTACAGAGGAAGCCTTGGCCGAACACTTCTGTGCTCTAGAATCCTGATGATGGCTTAACTTCCCTCTGAACCAAAGAATAGGCTATGGAACTTCCAATCCTTCCCTTACCCAAGTCAAGAGGCCTCCATAAACATTTCTATTAAAGTATTACAAAAATTAGGCTAAGCCATTAAAGTGTGTGGGGGAACCTTAACATTATCCTACCCAACCAACATTTTACTGCCAGGTGGTCCAACTTCCCGAGTTACGCCCCTGCTTCTTCTAGTCAACTAAGATGAACCAAACCTTAAGCCCACTAGTTGCAATAGAGCAATCGGCATCATCATGCTTGAATGTTAGTGGTCGAGAGACTGAATAAATGAGTCTAGTTCTCAATATTTTGAAGGGGGGTGGCGGACTGAGACGAATACTCTTGAACTGAAGATTTCCCAACATGGGTGAATAGAGTAACAAAACCGGACATCAAAGAACTGAACTTGTGGTCACACTTCGGTGGTGGCTTCAGTCTATGTTTGAGATGTTCAATCTCTCAACACTGTGGTGGATTCCATATGCAAAATAGATTTCAAACCCTGCAAAAAAAAAAAATAGTAATGTGGATGAAATGAAAATTCGTAAAATATATATATTTTTAGGTAAAATGTAAGCGGATGAGATTACATTCAGATAAATGGGCTACATTAAGACACTTAAGCAATGATCAAGTATGATGCCACATCATAGGAATGGGTTAAATTGTCAGCTCCATATATTCTAAATACTGAGATGCAATAGAACTGTTAGGAAACAGGTCTTAAAGGGGACTTTGACGACTCGAAAAAACCCTACTCAATCCCTGTTCCCCCCTTGTGACATAACACTGTCGGCACTGGCTCTCCCGGGGCCTGTGTTACAGCCTCTTTTTTGTTCCCTGTGGTCAATCAGCGGCTGCTTCACCCCCCCCCCTAACCCCAACTCCTTAGGACAAATACATTCAGAGGAAATGAAACAGTAACTCTCACTTTCTCCTGATGTATGTGGGGAAAGATGGCTGCCAATTAGGTGACAATGTCACGCAATCCTCGGGAGAGACAGTGGCGGCACTGCTGAAACAGGTATGGCATCGGAGGTCACAAGTGTGTTATTTTACAAGGGGGCGGAAAGTGAGGTAGGGATTGAGAAGGTTGTCTAAATAGTGTGAAAGCCCTTTATGGAAATGTGTTCTCCTGTAGCTTATTGGTCTTTCCACTTACCAAATGCCATCCAAATCACATATAGAAGCCATGCATCAGGACTTAGTTGGACCATTAGGTATATATTAACAAAGATGCTAAGTACCGGTACAAAGGGCAGACATGGAACCTACAGAAAGAACAAATAGAATTCTAATGTAAAAGATGCCAGAAGACAAATTCTTTAAGACGTACATTATATCCCTGATGGACCTAGGAGGATGTAAGACCTAGAGGTCTTAGTAGCCTAGTGTTTTCACACAACCTAAAGACATTATCCTAAATACCGCAGCTACAACAATGAGTTATGAACACCCTTACATGAAGGCAGGAGTCATTGGGATAATTACAGTATATGATGCTGAAGGTCACTCTTGCAAAAGTGGCTCCAAGTGCTGTACTTTGGCTTATGCAAGTAATCACCTACTCCTCCTATAATGTATACATATAACCATCAGTTCTCAGTATTGGATCTCCTACACATGGTGTCTCCTGCTCTCAATATTTAACCTCTTCCACATGGTATCTCCTCTCGAGAGCTTTCAGTCTTGGACCTCCTGCACATAGTATCTCCTCTCGAGAGCTTTCAGTCTTGGACCTCCTGCACATGGTGTCTCCTCTCGAGAGCTTTCAGTCTTGGACCTGCTGCACATAATGCCTCTTGCACTCAATACTGAACCTCCTGCACATGGTGCCTCCTCTCAAGACCTCTCTGAATGTTATCTCCTTTTGAGACCTCACAATCTTGGACTTCCTGCACATTGTGTCTCCTCTCGAGAGCTCTCAGAATAAGACCTCTGGAACATGGTATCTCCTCTAGAAAGCTCTCGATTTTGGATCTCCTGCACATGGTGCCTCCTCTTGAGAATGCTCATTCATGAACCTCCTGCACATAGTGTCTCCTCTTGAGAATGCTCATTCATGAACCTCCTGCACATGGTGTCTCCTCTTGAGAATGCTCATTAATGAACCTCCTGAACATAGTGTCTCCTCGAGAGTGCTCATTCATGAACCTCCTGCACATAGTGTCTCCTCTTGAGAGTGCTCATTCATGAACCTCCTGCACATAGTGTCTCCTCTCGAGAGTGCTCATTCATGAACCTCCTGCACATAGTGTCTCCTCTCGAGAGTGCTCATTCATGAACCTCCTGCACATAGTGTCTCCTCTTGAGAATGCTCATTCATGAACCTCCTGAACATAGTGTCTCCTCGAGAATGCTCATTCATGAACCTCCTGCACATGGTGCCTCCTCTTGAGAATGCTCATTCATGAACCTCCTGAACATAGTGTCTCCTCGAGAATGCTCATTCATGAACCTCCTGCACATGGTGCCTCCTCTTGAGAATGCTCATTCATGAACCTCCTGCACATAGTGTCTCCTCTTGAGAATGCTCATTCATGAACCTCCTGCACATAGTGTCTCCTCGAGAGTGCTCATTCCTGAACCTCCTGAACATAGTGTCTCCTCGAGAGTGCTCATTCATGAACCTCCTGCACATAGTGTCTCCTCTTGAGAGTGCTCATTCATGAACCTCCTGCACATAGTGTCTCCTCTCGAGAGTGCTCATTCATGAACCTCCTGCACATAGTGTCTCCTCTCGAGAGTGCTCATTCATGAACCTCCTGCACATAGTGTCTCCTCTTGAGAGTGCTCATTCATGAACCTCCTGCACATAGTGTCTCCTCTCGAGAGTGCTCATTCATGAACTTCCTGCACATAGTGTCTCCTCGAGAGTGCTCATTCATGAACCTCCTGCACATAGTGTCTCCTCTTGAGAGTGCTCATTCATGAACCTCCTGCACATAGTGTCTCCTCTCGAGAGTGCTCATTCATGAACCTCCTGCACATAGTGTCTCCTCTCGAGAGTGCTCATTCATGAACCTCCTGCACATAGTGTTCCTCTCTGAGAGTGCTCATTCATGAACCTCCTGCACATAGTGTCTCCTCTCGAGAGTGCTCATTCATGAACCTCCTGCACATAGTGTCTCCTCTTGAGAGTGCTCATTCATGAACCTCCTGCACATAGTGTCTCCTCTCGAGAGTGCTCATTCATGAACCTCCTGCACATAGTGTCTCCTCTCGAGAGTGCTCATTCATGAACCTCCTGCACATAGTGTCTCCTCTTGAGAGTGCTCATTCATGAACCTCCTGCACATAGTGTCTCCTCTCGAGAGTGCTCATTCATGAACCTCCTGCACATAGTGTCTCCTCTTGAGAGTGCTCATTCATGAACCTCCTGCACATAGTGTCTCCTCTTGAGAGTGCTCATTCATGAACCTCCTGCACATAGTGTCTCCTCTCGAGAGTGCTCATTCATGAACCTCCTGCACATAGTGTCTCCTCTTGAGAGTGCTCATTCATGAACCTCCTGCACATAGTGTCTCCTCTCGAGAGTGCTCATTCATGAACCTCCTGCACATAGTGTCTCCTCTTGAGAGTGCTCATTCATGAACCTCCTGCACATAGTGTCTCCTCTCGAGAGTGCTCATTCATGAACCTCCTGCACATAGTGTCTCCTCTTGAGAGTGCTCATTCATGAACCTCCTGCACATAGTGTCTCCTCTTGAGAGTGCTCATTCATGAACCTCCTGCACATAGTGTCTCCTCTTGAGAGTGCTCATTCATGAACCTCCTGCACATAGTGTCTCCTCTCGAGAGTGCTCATTCATGAACCTCCTGCACATAGTGTCTCCTCTTGAGAGTGCTCATTCATGAACCTCCTGCACATAGTGTCTCCTCTCGAGAGTGCTCATTCATGAACCTCCTGCACATAGTGTCTCCTCTTGAGAGTGCTCATTCATGAACCTCCTGCACATAGTGTCTCCTCTTGAGAATGCTCATTCATGAACCTCCTGCACATAGTGTCTCCTCTTGAAAGCTCTTAGCATCAGACCTCCTGCACATGGTCAAAAAATTAGGTAATGCTCAGGTCAACCAACTAATATGGTGCTCGGAAGTAAAATAATAGTCAGTGAAAGCAAAAAACTTCAGCACACAATGACAGGTGGAAACTTAGATATTAGATGCTGGTTTATTATACATTATACAAGGTAAAGAACTTAATCCAAAAAAAATCAATTCATCATCCAATGTTTCAGCTCATGCAACAGCCTTTTCAAGGGAATTTAATCTAATTGGATTATTACGCAGTAGAGTGTAATAATTTCATGTGAACAAAAATGATCGGGTTCTGCCTTTGGCATTAATATCTAGTAATGAGGCACCATTATAATGGTATTGAAGCTTCTATATAGATGATAATGTCTAAGATATCATGGGTGTACTTAGTGTTCTAATCCCACATCTAGTATGGGAGTATCATGCTCAAAATGAAGGATGAGTCATAAAAGCCACCTTGTTGTCTAAGGCCCTTATCCCAAATGTAACCAGGATTTTTGCCAAACATATTTAAGCTATGCAGGCGATTCTGTCTAAAACATTCTAGGTTCACTTATGTTGGTAGTCAGGTATAGGATAATTGTGCCCAGATGTCACGGGTGTGTCAGGAGGCACAGATGAGACTGTAGAGGCCACTCGCAGAAAGTCCCAGCGTTTGGCCAAACAGTCCAAATCCTAAAAAAAGTCTCTGTCGCTTTAAGAGGCATTTCCCATTTATTGAATGCTGGAGGCCACTAGGACCCAGCTGATCCCTAACCTTGAGCTGCCTATATATTCCCCGTGACTCCCAGGATGCACTGCTGGTGATAGCTTGTCAGGTGTTTGGAGGAAGCTTCTCAGCTCAGCAGTGTATCTTGGAGTTTCTGTTGAATTGCTGCGTGGATCTTCTCAAGCTAAGTGTTTCTTCCCTTACCTCTTTGTTTGTTTCCCTTGTGTGTATCTTTAGTTGGTAGCCGGGCTGACTAGTGATCACCCGCTCTGATCCTTATTTAGTTCCAGTTCAGGGTCAGTCAGAGAATAGCTATCCTGGCAGCGACAGTTGCGGAAACTGTATAGAGACGTTAGGGGAGCCAGGTGCCAGCGCTAGTTTATCTGGGGGTCACCATCTCCCCTTTTGCTCTTAGCATCAAGGTCTCCTTCCACCCCCCTGTCGTTGTCCAGCGCTGGGTGTCTCCCTACACCCAGCATGACACCAGATGAAGGTTTTGAGAGGAAAATAGACAAGAGGGGCGTTCCTAAGGGCATTGCCTGGTGGTCTTGTAAAGGGGCGTTAGAATCCATCCAACCTGTCCTGGTTTTACCGCCCATACAACCAGAATTTGTAGTGTGTGGTGTTTTGCTGCACAGCGATTGGGTCCAGCGCTTCCGGGTACACGGATCACCTGATGAAGGCGGGCTTAACCAGCGAAACGTGTTGTGATATGATTAAACTAACCTTAGAACGGTGCCCGATTCATACACTACCACTTCTTTCATTTGCAGATGAAGGCTTTGTCATAAACACCGACCCAAAAAGTCTAATCTATAATGTTATCAGCAAGCAGACAAAGAAATATACCAAGACAAAGTCACAGGTAAAGGCCCTTGTTAGATATTTAGGTGAGGAATGTAGAAAACGTCTGGGACTAAGAAGAGAGTGACCCGCAGAACTCCTAGAGATTATAGGGTAATGGTCCAAAGGAACGTGGGAACTGGGGTAAGAAATGGTGACCGCTGCCACGGGGGCATGGCCCTTTCCAAATGTTGAGGGCACATTGTGTGACTAGTATCACTTACCATGAAGGCTGCTTTATTCTGATTCTGAGGCTGCCTCCAGATGAATATGGTGAGTGCTGCGATTCCAGAGAGAGCCAGAGCGAGAAGAACAATAAACCAAACTGTACCGGACTGCAAATACTGCGCTCCCGCTGTGGACATCACACTCGTTACACAGATTAGAACGGCTGTGGGAACATATTCTTGTATGTAGTTAGTTGTTCCAATATAATATACATTTTTACTGGTACTACCATCACCCACTATACAGTCAGACGAGTAGCTGAAACTATCCAAAATCCGGAAACTATAAAAATGTATGAACCTATACAATGTCTTTCAGGTTTATCTGGTTATATACAGAACATAGCGGATATTCTCCTTTAATATAGCATCTTCCACACATACAGCTTTTGAAGGTTGTTCCAAACATGTTGGAGAACAAACCACAGATCTTCCGTTGATGTAGGCTTGTGCAAATCCTTCTGTCTCCCCATGTAATGCCAAAATAACACAACCAATGATGAGGAGACCAGGCTCTGTGGGGCCAAATCATTGCCTGTAGGACTTCTTGGTCTGTATCATATTGAAGATAGTTCTTAATGACCTTGGCTGTATATTTGGGGTGGTTGTTATGCTACAGAATAAATTCAGAACCAATCAGGTGCATCCCTTATACTATTGTATGTTTTATAAGTATCTGCCCGTATTTATTAGCATTGGGGATACCAACAAATAGGCAACCGTAGATGTAGTGGAAACAGTGCAGCGGCAGCTGGTATCTAAACCTATATGGGAGTTGTACCTGACGCAACTCAGCCAGGTGAGCAATATCATACTATCTAGTAAGTTTATTGCCCTGGTGTTGCCCTATTGTGCACTTCCACACACATTCTCCTCCATTGCACTCCAATGTTCGCGCATTTCTCTGCCCTGTTGAGGACAGAGCAAAGTACTGTAATGAGCAGGTGCAGAGAAAAGTCAAAGAACACCCGCATAGTACACATGCATGGGTGCTCTTTGACCTTTCACCACACCTACGCATTGCAGTACTTTGATCTGCCCTTAGCTGGGCAGCTGGTATCTAAACCTACATAGGAGTTGTACCTGACACAACCCAGCCAGATGAGCAATATCATACTATCTAGAAAGTTTATTGCCCTGGTGATGCCCTATTGTGCACTTTTTTTATCTATATCATCTTGGAACTAGCAGGAACTAGTGGGATCCAGCTGCGTCCTACATTATCCACACACACTCTCCTCCATTGCGCTCCGATGTTCGCGCACTTCTCTGCCCTGCTAAGGACAGAGCAAAGTACTGTAATGAGCAGGTGCAGGGAAAAGTCAAAGTCAACACCCATGCATAGTTCACATTTTCCCACACCTACGCATTACAGTACTTTGATCTGCCCTTAGCAGGGCAGAGAGAAGTGCGAATGCACAGGTGTGCAATGGAGCAAACTGTGTGGATGGCATACCACAAGAGTCAGAGAAGGAGGACGGCAATCACAAGAAGACAGGAGGCGTTGGATCAAGACCAGCGACGTCCATCGGACCGGTCCGCCCCACAGGCGAGTTTAATAAAAGCTATGTTTTACAGATCGGATTGGGGATTTATATCCAGTATCCTAGAATGCTGTATATAAGGGTTTATTTGTGGTGACCACAGTTTATATGATTAAATCCTGCTGACATGTTCACGTTAAAGAAGCCCCCTAGAAGTGGTCTTTATGGAAGGATTGCCACCAAAACCCATATGTTCCATATAGACACACATGATTCAGTTATGCATGAAACCGTAGGAATTGGGTGTAGATAAATGTCAGCAGGAGCTGTGGACTGATGAGTCAGAATGTGAATGATTTACCTGTAATATAAGGCGGTCTGTTTAATGAAGGGCTGGAGATTGGTGCAATAATGAGTGTTTGCAGGGATCAATGGTGCATGATGGAGGATCACTACAAGACCTGCATTTTAGGAAATGGAGTTGGGAGCTGGGGAGGCGTCTGTTAACTCCAAATTTATTCAGCAGCAGGACAACGACCCCAAATATAAAGTGACCCCAAATATACAGCGACCCCAAATATAAAGTGACCCCAAATATACAGCCAATGTCATCAAGATGTAGCTTCAGTGTACAGAACAAGAAGTGCTAGAAGTGATGATATGGCCCCACAGAGCCCTGATCTCACCACCGAGTCTGCCTGACATTACATAATAAGACATTAGTTCTGCAAAATGCTTGGAAAAACCTTCTTGCCGAGTTCCTTCACAAAGTGTGCGCTGTGTATCTAGAAGAATTGATGCTGTTTTGCAGGCAAAGGGTAATTACACAACATATGTCAAGCAGCAATGTCAGACTAATGAGACTTTGCTCTGCTGGAAATATAGACCAGAGGTGGGAAACCTCCATCCCATATGCTGTTTACGGCCCATGATGTCCTTAATCTGGCCACCGGGTAGACTCCAGCTGACTGCAATGTTCGGGCCTCCCTGACCTAAACCCAATGGAGCATCTCTGGAGAGACCTGAAAATGGCTCCACCAACGTTCACCATCCAACCTGACGGAACTGGAGAGGATCTGCAAGGAAGAATGACAGAGGATCCCCAAATCCAAGGGGAAACTGCATCATTCCCAAGAAGACTCATGGCTGTACGAGCTCAAAAGGTGCAAATACTCAATACTGAGCAAAGGGGCTGAATACTTATCATCAATACTGAGCAAAGGGGCTGAATACTTATGACCATGTGAGATTTCAGATTTTCTTTTTAAATAAATTTGCACAAATATCTACATTTCTGTTTATTTTCAGTCAAGATGGGGTGCAGAGTGTGCATTAATGAAGAAAAAAATGAACTTTATTGGATTTACCAAATGGCTGCAATGAAACAAAGAGTGAAAAATGTAAAGGGGTCTGAAGACTCTCCGTACCCGATGTATATCATTTAGTGACAAATGTGAGTGTTTGTAGAGTGCAAAGATGAGGAGAGCTTGTTCACATGCATTTTTACTGCATATCTGCAGCATGTCGATTCTTTTAGGGTTTTAAGCTTAGTTTTATGACTCCAGTTTTACCCAAGTTAGGTAATATCGATATTCCACGATAACAAAATGCTAGATTTACATTTGTCAAAGGAACACAATGGATACTAACTTATAGCTACCACGCTCCATGTCACCAGCCTAGAAGAACGTGCCAACCCAAGGGCTGAAGGTTTGTTACCGCCAGGTTCTTGGGCGTCTCCATCGGTGGTTGGGCTGATTTCGGCTTGTATTTGGTACCTGGAGATAAAAAAATAAATAAAACTCAAAAGCTTTACCCGTTATGACAGGGGTGGAGAACTCCAGGCCTCGAGGGCTGCCAACAGTGCATGTTTTCAGGATTTCCTTAGCATTGCACAAGGGTTGGAATCATCACCGATGCAGGTGATTCATTTATCACCTGTGCAATACTAAGATCTCTGCAATTCGCAGATCTCTGGTTGCAGTGAAATCATGGACATATTGTTCCATTTTGTGGCCGTATATAAATGGAGCAATGTGTCCATGATTTCACTGCAACCAGAGATCTGCAAACAATATCTGCACAGATATCTGTGTGTGTGGCGTGGCCCTAAGGCCGGCTTCACACCACGGTTTTATCGGGTCCGGGTGTGACCCGATTTTGTGGTAATGCAGCCCTAGGGTGCTGGACAGCAGCTATTTGCCATCCGGTTTTGTCCGTGTCCGGCAGCATCAGGCTGCATTCAGTTTTTGTCCCGGACACAAAATTGCAGCTTGCAGCGTTTTTCTGTCCGGGGCAAAATTTCTGACAAATCAGATCCTGCCAGATCCCGTGCGATCTGGCGCCCCCTAACATAGGATTCTATGGCACTGGATCGCACTGGATCCAACAGAAAATCGGTTCCGGCAGCCAGACGCCGGGTGCTGCAGCTCAGTGCCAGCCTGCGCTGAACTTCAGCACCATGGAGAGCTTTCTGCTGAGCTTTCAGGACCATGGCCAGCTCCCCGCTAGCTGCGATCCTGATATTTCAGCAGGGAACAGCTCCTGCTGCAGCAGTTCTGTTTGTCCGGAGCTGTCAGGCTGTGTCTGGTGCTTCCAGCAAACCACCGGACACAGCCTGACAGCTCCAAAACCGTGGTGTGAAGCAGGCCTTAGGAAATCCTGCAAGCCTGCACTGTGTGCGGCTCTCGAGGCCTGGAGTTCCCCACCCCTGCATTATGATGCGCTATGTACGTCATAAGTCGTCTCCTTGCCTTTGATGTGGGTTCACACGCCAAGCCTGCAACCTTCCGTGCAAATGAAGGTTGAATAATCCTGCTTCTTCTGCCCCCAACAATGGGTGGAACTGCGCGTCACTTGTGGTTGTTAAATGTTGCCTTCAATCTCTGATGGCGGTATTTAATGCAAACTGTCAAGGGGGTGCGCTGTTCTGACCCCCTCATTGCCTGGAAGCAAGTTGGGGATCTCCTCATCTGGTGAGTTCTGCGGCCTCCCTGTTGCGCTACTCTTAGCTGGTCCTGGCTGTCTGTAGCTAAGCTGCGACCCTCTCTTGCTGCTTCTAAGTCTCTCACCCGTATGGCAGGCAGCTTGAGCCCTTCCCGGGCACAACTCCTCTGGCTACTATCCCTGAGCTCTCCTGTGCTGCTTTGCCTCCAGGTGCTTTGGTGGCCAGGAAACCTGGAATCTCCCGTCCTCCGGTTTTGACTGCTGGGCCTAGAATACCCTCACAACCTCGGACTCAGGAGTTCTGCTCTGGGGTGAACCGTTAACAGGCTTCACTCTCCAGGCCTTCTCCTCTCCTTCCTCAGACCCTCTCCTACAGGTCTCTCAATCTTTCTAGTCTGTATGCTTGGACGAGCTTGGCACAGCTCCAGTCCGCAGGATGTCTTCACAGTCCTCCTAGGAACTGAACTGACTAGCCCCACCCCTGGGCCAGAATTTATAGGGAAGCTCCCTTGAACCCGGGTTAGAGCTACCCCTTCTGGTCTGGAGTCAGGAAAGGTGTTGTGTGCTGTGGGCTTACCTGGTGTGGATACCCCTTTTTGTTTCCAAGTATGACATCACCCCTGAGGGAGGCAAGGCCATTGTGGCAACCGGACTCTGGGGTGCCACAATGTCATCCAAAAGTATAACCCATTCCACACAAAAACAAGCCCTCGCATGGCTATATTAACAAAATAAAAAAAAAAGAGTATGGCTCTTGGAAGAAGGGGAGGGAAAAACAAATGCACAAAAATGAAAAATTGCCCGGTCATTACAGGGCTAATAAACAAATGATGTAAACAATAATAAAAACATTTTATATTTGAGTCTACCTTAGTATCAGGATACAAGCAGACACTAAGCTGTAGACAAATAAGGTTCCGATAGACATCAAATCCACCAAGGCTTTCAGGTCAAACAGGAACGCCAAGACAGCTGTCAATAAAAACTTCTCTTTACACAACGCTTTTTGGTAAAACCATTTTATACAAATGAATATGTGTCTTTGTGATACTGTAAGGCTGCCTTTACACTGGCGTTCCCCTCAACAGCGTTCTGCGGAGGGGAATTGCCATGTGTGCGCAGGGGCCGCCAGCTCCTATCCTTATAATGGGAGCGCACGGTGCTGCGCTTGACCGCGCAGGACCGTGCGCACCCATTCACTCCCATATGTGATCCATGTCGCGTCCCTGGTGCGGACGAGACTGTGTGATCTGTGCGAAGGCATCCGCCTGCGCACAGATCACATATGGGAGTGAATGGGTGCGCACGGTCCTGCGCTGTCAAGCGCAGCACCGTGCGCTCCCATTATAAAGATAAGAGCTGGTGGCCGCTGCGGCCAGTGTGAAGGCAGCCTAAAGTAGTAACCACGTAACTGGCACATGCAGCGGGGAAAATAAGTATTTTATACACTGACGATTTTGAGAATTTTCTGACCTACAAAGAATGGAGAGATCTGTGAGAGACAGAATCTAAAAAAGAATCCACAAAATCACATTGTATCATCTACTTACATAATTGTCCTGTGGCGGCTGTCATCGCTTCCTGCGTCCAGTTGTCCTCCTATTATGCGTCTCAGCCATATTTGCACACCCAAATGATGGGTGTTCAAATATGGCGGCCAAACATTGTGCAGTACCGCCTGGCCCAGGGTCCTCTTCCACCGCAATCTTGGGACACCTTCTGTCGCCGTCCTGCCCCACCCATCACTGCCTTTTTGGAGGCCTTCACTACGTCCTCCCATTTGTGTTCCATTGTGGAATGAAAAAAGGAAAAGGAACAGAGTCCCTCCTATATGCATTCCATTCTATATGCATTCCATAGTGGAACACACACCGCCCGGGAAGGGAGAGAAAGGGGGGAGACAGCTCAAAGGAGAGAGCACACGAGGGGAGTAGACAATACACAGGGCGGAGAGATAGCGCACAGGGAGGTGAGCGCACAGGGGGAGAGGCAGCGCACAGGGCTGAGACCGCTCAAAGGAGAGAGCACATAAGGGGAGAAGACAGCACATGAGGGGGGTGCACGGGGGGGGGGGGGGAGAGACAACATACAGGAGGGTCAGAAGAGTGCACAGAGGGAGAAGAGAGTACACGGGGGAAGAGAGTGCACATAGGGGAGACAGCTCAAAGGAGAGCACACGAGGAGAGAAGACAGAACAGGGGAGAGTGTACAGGGGGGAGACAGCACAAAGTAGAGAGCACATGAGGAGATAATACAGCACAGGTGGAGGAAGACATCACACAGCGGGGATGTGCCCCGGGTGGAGACAGCTCAAAGGAGGAAGCACATGAGGGGAGAAAACAGAATAGGAGGAGAAAGATAGCACACGGGGGAAGGTGAGAGTACAGGAGGAAGACAGCTCAATGGAGAGAGCACATTAGGGGAGACGACAGCACACAGGGGGAGAAAACAGCACACATTAGGGAGGATGCATGGGTGGGTAAGAGACAGCGCACAGGAGGGAGACAGGTCAAAAGAGAGAGCACACAAGGGGAGAATACAGCACAGGCGAAGAGACAGCGCACGGGGGAGAGTGCACATAGGGTAGAGAGAAGAGCCCATGGGGGAAAACATCGCATAATGTTTCAGGGAGCTTGTGGGAGCCCTGAAGCATGTTGACTAATAAATCAATATTATATTCACCCTTTGATGTCTGGTGGAATACTGCAGCGCGGTGTTTAATCCTTCATCCCTCCTACTCTATATGCACCACTCTGGGGTCTGCAGCAGCCGTGATCTGCTTTTATAGTGGTTGTGACTCTCACAACCACACAAGGTGAAGCCTCTGATATCTATTTAGGTCATATTTTATCTCTCAGACCCTTCATCCTGCTTACTTAAATTTTCTGAGATAATGACCTTTGGGATGTCATTGGCTGTAAGCCATAATCATCAACATTAACACTTGAAGTAGATCCCTTTGTGTGTAATGACTCTATATAATATATGTGTTTCACTTTTTGTATTGAATTACTGAAAAAAATTAACTTTTTGATAATATTCTAATTCATTGAGTTGCCCTAGTATATATACAGGCCGCAGCGTCTACACTATAGTCATGAATTGTTTTAAACGGGCTCACTGAGACTCTTTCACCAGGGCCCACAAAAAATCTGGAGCTGGCCCTTTCACCCCCCTCCAAATAAAGGACACCACTGCTTCACGAGCCTACCCCTAGTGCCACAGAACCTGCACCCATCAATATGTCACTGTACCCATCTAGTTTTACATAATTAAATTACATTTTATTGAATGAAAAAGTATTTGATCACCAACCAACCATCAAGAATTCTGGCTCTCAGACCGGTTAGTCTTTCTTTAAGACGCCTCCTATTCTGCTCTCATCACCTGTATTAATTGATCCTGTTTGAACTCATTGCATATATAATAGACACCTTTCCACACACCCAATCACACTCCAACCTCTCCACCATGGCCAAGACCAAAGAGCTGTCTAAGGGCACCAGGGACAAAACTGTAGACCTGCACAAGGCTGGGATGGGCTACAGGACAATATACAAGCAGTGTGGTGAGTAGGCAACAATTGTTGGCACAATTATAAGAAAATGAATGACTGTCAATCTTCCTCAGTCTGGGGCTCCGTGCAAGATCTTGCCTCTTGGGGTAAGGATTCTGAGAAAGATAAGGAATTGACTGGAGAAGGATCAATGACCTTAAGAGAGCTGGGACCACAGTCTCAAAGTTTACCATTAGTAACACCCTGAGTTGTCACGGATGAAAATCCTGCAGGACCCGCAAAGTCCTCCTGCTGACGCGAGCACATATCCAGGCCCATTTGACGTTTGCCAATCACCCTTCCGGCTGAACCAGAGAAGGCGGGAGAAGGTCATGTGGTCAGACGAGACCAAATTAGAACTTTTTGGTATCAACTCCACATGCCGTGTTTGGAGATAGAAGAAGAATGAGTACAACTCCAAGAACACCATCCCAACCATGAAGCATGGCGGTGGAAACATCATACTTTGTGAGTGCCTTGTTGCCATGGGACAGGGTGACAGCACCATACTGAAGGGAGGATGGGATGGGGTCACGTATCACAATATTTTGGCCAACAACCTCCTTCATTAAGTAAGAGTATTGAAAATAGGTCGTGGTTAGGTCTTCCAGCATGACAATGACTTGAAACACACTGCCAGGGCAACTGATGAGTGGCTCCGTATGATGCATTTGAAGATCCTGGAGTAGCCTAGGCAGTCTCCAGACCTGAATCTAATAGAAAATCTTTGGAAGGAGCTGAAACTCAATGGTGGCCAACAACAGCCCTGAGAGGAGTGGGCCAAAATCTCCGCAGCAACCTGTCCAAACTGGGTCAAGAACTACAGGAAATATCTGACCTCTGTAATTGCAAATAAAAGTTTCTGTACAAAATATTAAGTTCTATTTTTTTACTGTATCAAATACTTATTTCATGCAATAAAATGCAAATTAATTAAGTAAAAAATTTTACAATGGGATTTTCTTGAATTTTTTCTAGAGTATCTCACAGTTGAAGGGTACCTATTTAAAGATTACAGACCTCTCCATTCTTTGTAGGAGGGAAAAGTTGCACAATTGGCACAGTATCAAATACTTAAGGGCCTGTCACACGCGTCAATATCGCCTGCACGATATCGGCTGCACGTGACGTTGCAGCGATATTGATGCGTGTGACATACTGCATCAACCAGCGATAAATCGCTGGTTGATGATCGCCAGGTTTTAGAATCAGTCCTAAAACCTGGCGATTGTCGCCCGGTGGACACGCAGCATCGCTGCGTGTGACACCGGGAGCGAGCGATATTCCAGCTCCCAGCGCCTCTCACAAGCGCTGGGAGCTGGTATCCAAGGTACACTGCGGGTAACTAGGCAGCGCGCGCTGCCTAGATACCCGATGTGTACCTTAGTTACCAGCCTCCTCCGCTCACCCGGTGAGCGGAGGAGGCTGGTAACTAAGGTACACGTCGGGTATCTAGGCAGCGCGCGCTGCCTAGTTACCCGCAGTGTACCTTGGAGACCAGGCTGCTCCCGCTTCCAGCAGGCTGGCAGCGGGAGCAGGACATCGTGGAAACGATATTTAAATCGTTTCCATGATGTCACTGGTCAATTGATCGCTGGTGAGTCTGTCTGTGTGACAGCTCACCAGCAATCAGCCGTCAATGTCGTCAGCGATCAGATCGCTGACGACATTGACGCGTGTGACAGGACCTTTATTTTCCCCACTCTACTGTTGCCCAGATAATACAATCCTATGCCCGGTACATTATATTCAGCTGTGGAAGGTTGATAATAACATTTATAGTAATAGCTATAAAGCAGTGAAGAGGTGAATTATTTCTGTCCTGGTGTGCTAGGATGGTAAAGAAATTAAGGGAAACATCTCCATGGTCTAAGGTAGGGTTGATTTTTGGAGATGATGGTTTAGCAACCTTCCTGACCTGGAGAGCCAAATTCAGCTCAGAGAGCAGGTCGGGAGCCAAATCCAACCTCTATATCTTCACAGTAGTGACATCCAGTGCCCCCATTACTGGTGTAATGATAGCACAAGCTACCCCCCATTCTATGTGGGGCTACTCGAAAAAGTCACCATCTGGAGACCTTCTCTTCATAGCTGTCTACGGAACCTAGTGCTAATGCAACAAGTTGGAACACATTATGGGCCCACAAGCCACATGTGACTCCCGAGCCTAGTTGGGTATGCCTAGTTTCGGTGATGGAAGTAGTTAATGTCAACATCTTTGGTAGCCTAGGGTAGAGAGTATGATGAATGGTAAGAGAGCAGAAAATGATACCTGCCACTGCTCCGGATGAAAGGGTAGCAATCATAGGACACTGCGCTTTGCTAATTCGGGAGAGTGATCGAAAAAGTAGTCCATCTCTAGCCATGGCAAAGATAATCCGAGACATCGGCAGGAAAGACCCTAGAAGGCTTAGAAAGGTATTATTCATTATTTGCAAGATAAATAAGTAAAGGTTGCAAGACATGGTATGAAAAAAGGAAGTAAAAAGGATGTCATAGAGCAGAGACCGGCTGGCTGAGGGCAACACCCTTGAGGCAATGTAGGGGAATTACCCTACAATGCTCCATATGATTCCCTACATAGAGAGATTCTCCCTTTGGTTCTAGAGCAGAACATCTCAGGACAGAGTCTTGTACCCCAGAGCATAGAAGCTGTCCGGCTTTATGTAGCCTCTGGCCACCGGGCTCTGCCCCCTAATATATCATGAGGTTTGTAAAGGAAGATACTAGTCCAGCAAACACCGAACTGTGCAGCCATAATACAGTACACAGAAGAGAAGTGTATGGCACCATGAAATGAACACTATGTACATGAAGCTGAACCAAAATGTCCTCCTATCACGTGCCGGTGGCAGCCATATTTGCACATCTAAGTGATGGGTGTGCAAATATGGTGGCCGCTGGCAGTACTGGCCCATTGCGCAGTAGAACCAGTGGTGCCGACAGGAAACCGCCACCAGGAACTGATGCCGAACATCCCCTACGTATCTCACCGCCGAGAGCCTCGGAGAGAAACATAGCAGAGTGTTAGGTGAGTGACATGCATTTTATCATCCGTATGGCCCCTTTCACATCAGTGTTTTTCGCTGATGTGCAGATGTTCCGGCAGGTGGCACCGCATCTGCCGGATCGGCCACCTAGCGGCCACACCTATGGCCCGGATCCAGCAAGCACCATGCATAGTCTATGGGGCTTGTGGTCTGGTGCGCCAAGTGCAGTTCTGTCAGATGCGGCAGATCCGGCACTTGCGGCCACGAAAAAAAACACTGCAGCTTCTTTTTTTTTTTGCAGCCGCAAGTGCCGGATTCAGACGATCTAGCGTAACCACACTTGTCGCATCGGACTGCAAGCCCCATAGA
This sequence comes from Allobates femoralis, assembly GCA_033576535.1. Lineage (NCBI taxonomy): Eukaryota > Metazoa > Chordata > Amphibia > Anura > Aromobatidae > Allobates > Allobates femoralis. The sequence continues at coordinate 598,391,053 of JARQOC010000004.1, forward strand.
CAATGCATGGTGCTTGCTGGATCCGGGCTGTAAGAGTGGCAGTTAGGCGGCCGATCCGGCAGATGCGGCGCCACCTGCCGGATCAGCCGCACGTCAGCGAAAAACGCTGATGTGAAAGGGGCATAAGACACATCACTGTGTGTTTTTCCCTCATCTAGCATCTGTTAAATCATGCATAGGTCATAAGTATGACATGTATATGACTTGCGTTTTTAAGTTAGGATAGATAGATAGATAGATAGATAGATAGATAGATAGATAGATAGATAGATAGATAGATAGATAGATATACAAAACATTTGAGCAGCACGGCTGGTATATGGGTGCAAAGACAGTTAAGGCAATACTTTCTTTTGCAATTCATACAAACCATAAAAATATAACCGCAGCACTTCCAGGTAGAGGTTTAGCAAGCCTTTATTGGGCCAACAGGCTTACATGGCGATGTTTCGGTTCTAGGAAGAAGGTTCCTAGAACCGAAACGTCGCCATGTAAGCCTGTTGGCCCAATAAAGGCTTGCCAAACGTCTATTTACCAGTGTTCTGCTGCTTGTTTCCAGGGACACCCATTCATGAATATTCACTGCACTGACCGGAAACAGACAATTACAAAGGCTCACTCTCTGTGAGAGTGTCTGTGATTGGCTGTTGCAATCACACTGCGCCCCCACAATCTGTACGTTGTTTGTGCTTAGTACATACAACCAACCTGCTGTCATAATGTGTAAAATAAATAAATAATGGAGAAAAAGTGCATAGGGCTTTGCTGTATCTTTCAATCCCAGCACAGATAAAGCGGACAGCTGTGGGCTGCCACTCTCAGCTGCCTAGTTTTACCTTGGCTGGCAAAAAAAACGTGTTTATACGCAGATGTGAGCGCACCCTTATACTTTTTCTCTCACTGTTCCACTACTGGGTTTGTCTTGTAAATACTGATATAAAATACTGATCAATTACTCAACGTGTGAACATGTTCTAATAGAAAGACGTCACCACTTCTGTATTTTACATCCACTCATGGTTTTGGCTTAGGCCGGCTTTATACCACGTTTTTCTGCATCAGATTCTGTCCGGTTTGAACCGGAGAGAACCTGATCCGGGGTTTTGCCTTCAATGGATTCCTATGGTGCCGGATTGGTCCTATTTGGCCATCCGGCTTTGTGTTTTCTGTGCCTGATCCGGTTTTTCAGCATGCACAAAATCGGAGCCTGCATCACTTTTTGGTTCTGGTGCAAAAATCGGACAAAATTGTACAGTCCCGGATACGTTGCGATCCGCTGCCCATAACATGGGAGTCGGATCAGTGAAAAAAAATCGGTCGTTTCCCGGATCTGATGTACAGCACAGAGCATGCTCTGAAATGCTGCCGTGCTCATCCAGCAGCAAGGACAGCAGCATTTCTGAGACATGCTGAGAGTTCAGCACCATGGAGAGCAGCACTGCACACACGGCTGAGAGTTCAGCACCATGAAGAGCAGCACTGCACACACGGCTGAGAGTTCAGCACCATGGAGAGCAGCACTGCACACACAGCTGAGAGTTCAGCACCATGGAGAGCAGCACTGCACACACAGCTGAGAGTTCAGCACCATGGAGAGCAGCACTGCACACACGGCTGAGAGTTCAGCACCATGGAGAGCAGCACTGCACACACGGCTGAGAGTTCAGCACCATGGAGAGCAGCACTGCACACACAGGCAGAAAGATCAGCACCATGGAGAGCAGCACTGCACACACGGGCAGAAAGATCAGCACCATGGAGAGCAGCACTGCACACACAGGCAGAAAGATCAGCACCATGGAGAGCAGCATTAACGAATCCCGCAAAACACGGGATCCGGGAGCGTATTTGGCAGCAATTGCAACACATCCCGTCCTGTCAAGTTTCTGTGCTTTTTATGGTGGATTTCAGACGGAACCCGCCTGAAAAAGATGGCGAGTACAATACGTTATTCCAGCTGGTAGTGTCCACAAAGAGAGACCCAAACAACGCCCTCTTACATCTGTGAGATATAGATTGTGTCTTCATTTTTTTTTTAAATAAAGCCAATATTTCATGGGTTTTATTACGGTTAGAATGAAAACTTTCACATATATTGTTTTTTTCTTTGCGGAGTTTCGCTCATATATAGCTCATGCATTTTATAGGAAAGTGTTGGTGTTTTAATGCTAAAAAAAAAGCCATAAAATAATAAAAAAATAAATCAGAATTTTTCTTACCTTGTTGACAAGGCGAACACATAACCAACGATTACAACGTACTTGGCCACGCTCCACCCCACATACTCAAAAGCGGCCGGCAGTGGACTGAGAGAATCCAGGAGATAATACGGCATCATGAGAGTGAGAGACGCAGAGACGCCAAAATATGCCAGGAAGCAGATGGACAAGGAGATCACTATCCCAAGAGGGATCGCCCTCTGCGGGTGTTTTACCTCCTCTCCTGAAAACAAGAGATTTGTCTTATTTTACTATTTTATAATATTTTAGTCAACCCTATTTTATTAGTGCACATTATGAGACTCAGGAAATGCAGCAGGCAGGGAACCAAGGGGAACAGCGCCGGAGCGTAAGTAAAAAGTGGTTTGTTATTTTAGTATGGGCAGCAGCATGGGGGACCATACAGAGTGATGGGGAAGCCATATCCAGAATGGGGGGGGGTGCAGGTACATATAATATGCGCCGCTCCCCCAGTCCATACCTTGGTGTGGTTTCAGCACCGACACCGGGTGCAATGCGTATTATATGAGGCTAATGAGTGGGGTCACGTGACCTCCCGCTGCCTCCTCCAGCCCGCAGCCAGCCTCCTTCAGCCCCCGGACTCGCTCCAGAGCCACCCCCAACCTCCCCTGCAGTTTAGGACCGTAGATTCGGATTATAAGACGCACCCCCCACAATTTGAGGGAACAAAAGTGCATCTTATAATCCAAAAAATACGGTACTTGGTTGGTGTCTATATTTTTTTGTTGTCTGTACAATTTTGCAAATATTGTGAATGTCAAATCTGATTCCTAATGTATTTTGTTCTGTTTTAGTGTTTGCTAAAGGCCGAATAATAGGCCCAAATGTTACATATAATTTTTCTTGTAATACCTTCTTGCCTGGAAAAGAAAATGTTTAGTTTTTTCTGCATTTTGAGAGCCAAGTTACTTTTTTACATGCTCATTTTTCCACAGTGCCGCTAACATGTATTTTCAGAGTAAGTACACCAGCCTCATCGGGTCTAACAGATCCGTTCAGTACTGTCCGCAGTTTCTATTGTGACAGATAAGTATTAAATCCGTCACTTGCTGTAATACATAGTACATACATACCTGTAGTAGTTATGCAGTCAAACCCAACAAAGGCGTAGAAACAAGTAGCTGCTCCTGCCAACGTGCCACTAAAACCGAACGGCATGAAGCCACCAACCCCGTGCATGCCAGCTCTGTAGCCACCTGCAGAATGGTTACTGTGGGTGTGATGGTGAAAAAAAGTCTCAGAAAAAATCATTTTACAACAAACAATGTAGTAAAGTCAATAAGTAATATATATAGATGCAAACACGCTGCCACCACTCATCAAACAAACAGGGTGATGTGTCCCCAAAATATACTACGGTCTGACAATGAACAGGGTTACACGCTCTTTTTAAGGCTATGGATTCTTAAGAGCATATAAGGATCAAACTCATTAAAGTTTTAAGCTTTATTATAAAAACTAGCTGTAGAGCCTGGCGACGCCCTGGCATAATGCCCATATATTGTTATACATGTATGTACAGTATGTGTGTGCGCCCCGAAAAGGAGTGACAACCCAGACAGAGGGAGAAAACCCAGTGCTGGACCTTACCACAGTCCGGGGGAATCCTGGTCCACAACGGGGTACTGGCTCCGAGTCACGGTACAGGCGAGTCTAACCCTGTGCCGTCAATGCCGGTGGGTCACAAGGTTTGCCAAGCAGCCCCGACCTCGTCCAGAACGCGCAGCCTAAACCGGGTTGAGCCCCTTAAAGAAGGGTAACCTCATAGCACCCAACGGGCCTGGTAGACAAGTAAATTGTGCAGGACAGCGCAAGGATAGTGAGGAGGTGCAAGAAAGCAAAGACACAGAGGACAGTGAAGGTACCAAGGAAGGAACACTCTGGGAGCCTCAAAGAGACTTTATTCTCCCCAATGACTACCCGGCCAGCTACCCGCAAAGACTGTGTAACTGTGTACCTGAACTGATAAGAACTGTTGCCAGTAAAATACCCGTACAGAGTCAGCAAGCCTCCGGTGTCTTATTCTATTAGGCTAATTCACAGAGCTGCTACCACTACAACCAGCACAGCAGCTACACTACCCCGGGGATCCCGCTCCGTCTGCAGGGGCGGTGTCAACTGGCTGCAATATCACCATCCCTGGCGGTCTGACAGCGGTGCTGGTGAGATCACCAGAAACTGCAGGTGGTGTCACAAGACTTTATTATTTCCCACTTTTGTTTTCTCCTCTTTTCCAAGTGACCCCAGGGTACAGGTCCGGGTGAGCCACCAGTGACATCCCATTACAGTAAACGCCCGGATACCGAGTTCCCATAGACCCCTGGGCAGGTCACCTACACATATCCCCACCACTTTATAGCCCCGACCTCCAATTACACCACCTCTGTATGGTTCTGCACCCCTCTGGTAGTTCCGCCTTCCCAGTAGCCCTACCCCCTCCATGTAGTCTAAGGGCGGGGTTATGTGGAGGGGGCAGGGCTATTGACTACGAAGAGGGGAAGGGGCTACCAGAGTGGGCGGAGCTATGATACAAACACACACTTACACTCAGCTTTATATATATAGATTACAGTTCTTACAATAAAAACATATAAAAGATAAAAAGAAAATGGACATATGCAAAACAGTTATAAAATAAAAATGGGAGAAATACAGAAATACCTAACTTCAAATCTAAAGTTATTCTTCTGTTTCCTTGGGGGGGAAGGAGAAATTAAATATGGATCACATCAGAATTGGCTGACCCCAACCTGCGAACAATTCTCTTTTTGTGTCACTTAGCTTTTATATGTTTGGCCTTGAATACGGGTTTCTAGGACAGCCTCTAATTTTAATATTGTAATCTCAGGTCTCTGACTGGACCCTGGCTAATTTAGTAATGAGTATACTGCATTTGAAATGCCCTGTTTTTCCAAACACCCCCCTTCCTATAGTAAATAGAGGATGTCAAGCCCTAATGATCATTTGGTCCATCCTTTTGAAGCTTACAGAGATGCGACAAATTTGACCCTCTGTTTTCTCATGGAGACCCCCCATTGGTTCTCAGTGCCTGCAATCAAGATAAGGAGAGGTTATCCCTCTTTTGTGTAGATTTGCAGAGGAAATAATGTTACCTTACTAATGCCTGCGGCTAATATAAAATTATCCCTACAAATACATATTTAGTTCACAAGATTGATATATAATTTTATTGGAGGTGATTCAGTATAACTATATATAATAGAATCCCAATTTTTGCTGTGCACTCAGGTCCAGTGGGTGGTTTATCACTCATTAGGACCTCCCACTGGACTTGAGTGCACAGAAAAGGCAGGAATCTCTTCACAAATAATACAAGTTGCACTGAATCTTTTCGAACAAATCTATATATAAATCTGCTCAGCTCCTCTTGCTCTATAAAATGCCTCCTGCTTGTCCACGCTGACAGGTTCACTTTAAGGCAGCACGCCCATCAGGTTATTAATATATTACACTATTTGTCTCAGCATATGGGCTCACAAACAGGATAAAGAATACCTCATGCTCTGAATGGCATCATCCAGCTCTTTCTTTGTGATCTCCCAATTCCTTAGGTCGCCCTTAACAAATCCACTCACTATGACAAACCCCAAGATAATAATGTTGATGGTCGTTAAGACTTTATTTAATATGGTTGACGCCTTCACACCAAAAGAAAGAAGGCCTGAAATAGAAAAATAGATTATAAATAAAATACCTTTAATGCACATCTAGATCTATCGTAATTTAAACTGGGTGCCTCCTCCGGTGAGTCCTAAAGTCATGTCCCATGTAATAAAGATGTAATTCTTCCCTTCACCCGACTGGGCGTGTACCACCGAACTTCTCTGGGGGCGTGGCTGCATTTTGATTGCTTCTTCTCATATGATGGCCAATCAAATTGCAGCCACGCCCACAAAGTTTTTCTGTGCTACTTGCCCAGTTGGGTGCAGGGAAAATTTACATCTTTACTACTGGAGGATATAACTTTGGGACAGAGGGGCACAGAAGAAAAAGAAAAACGGTTTTAGAATCAGTGGCCGGGAAGCAATCGGTGAAGGAGCTAAACTGAAACAAAACAAAATCCAATGAAAAGTTTTCTCCAAGGCCCCCACACATTTAGGATTAACGTAGGTGGAACACACTGATTTTGATGACACAGGCCATCCATCTAGTGGTTATAGGGGCTTCCGCACTTGTCCAACAAATAATGTCAAAGAGGAAAGAATTGGAAAAGTTGAATTTCTAGTGATAGGGCATAAAACTAACCTGCAAAAATGAGTATAAGTAACACGGCGAAGATATCGGGGTACTTTGCCAGCCCTGGTATATCCATAGGTATTAGATTCCGGAAAAATGTTCCCATTCTATTTGCAGCCAGTTCATTAAATGTAGCGCTCCAAGTCTGGGCAACACTGGCCGTGCCTACAAGACAACACCTGATTAATGAGCTATACCACCTTTCAGCAGCTACATGGACATAACAACCTGTAGTCTGGAGATAACTTTTCTAGGTGAGTGTTGTGGGCATGATCTGTGATCTGTGCAGTGGTCCTTGTACAGGGAGGTGGAGGAGGTGAGCTGTGATCATCTGTTAATGTGAATAGTGAATTCAGTTTATTCATGTATAGTGATACTTTTTATTGCAATCCTTCCTTGGATTACAATAAAAAATATGAGTCCTGAGAAGTCATCTCTGCGAAACAATGTCATCCTACTATCATATTAAGAAAAAAAAAAATTAAGATTTCATAATTACTAAATCTAGATAACAATATGGAACATAGATCCCCTTGAGAAAGCCATAGAAGTGAAACGAGCGTTGGGGCGGCATGGAGGGTCTGGGTCTTCAGTAATGTTTCCTATTATGGGTAAGGTACGCACTAGGCACTTTGGATATATGTTAGGTTACATGTAATTACCAGATTGCAATCTTCCGGTCAGGCGTCCGATATCTGGACATTGCTATTTGACCTGGTTGTGGGTCCTTGCATTTGATTAGCATGCATATATTTTGGACACAATACACACCTATATTGATGATTTATATTGATACACTGACTGTTGTGGCTGCAATGTGTTAAACCTATGTGACACCGGATTTTTGATTGATATGTATTATATCTTCTGATCCATTTACCCTATGTCACTACTAAGATCCTTTAGGGGACCTATCCTCTATCCTTTTATTGGGCTATTATTCCTTAGTTTGACCTAAAAATTGCTATATGATTTGTATGTTTTTTAATACATTTCAATAAAATAGTCATTTATTGTATACTGGATCTTCTTTACTACATTTTTTTGTAGTACAATATAGTTTTTAAAAAATATTACCAAATATTTTTTTTTAGAAATATACATATATTCATCCAGAAAATAGGTGATGAGGTGACAACTTTGCTCTTACCTATGATGAAAGAAAGTATCATGCTCCATCCGGTGATAAAAGCCCAGAGCTCTCCGACTGTTGCGTAGACATACGAGTAGGCAGATCCAGCCAGGGGAACCCGAGCGCCGCACTCGGCATAACATAGTCCAGCAAGCACCGAGGCCAGAGCCGCAATCAGGAATGATAAGATGATACTAGGACCCGAATCCACCTTTGCCACTTCTCCTGCTAGGACATAAACACCGGTCCTCAAGGTGCTTCCTACACCCAACGCCACCAGGTCCACTGATGTCAGACATCGGCATAGGCCAGATCCCTCTGTACCATCTACAGCAATTTGTTTTGTCCTGGTTAGGACTTGATAATAGTGACGAAAGGCATCATAGGACGGCATCTGGAAGGAACAAGTATGGAACATCATCAATGAGGGATATTATCATTGAAACACACTCATCTAACATTTTTGAATGAATTTGGACTTTATCTACATCACCTGTGAACAATAAAGATGCATAAACTTCTCAGCTCAATTTACTGTGGGTAAAGCTAATCTACCCTTAAAAGGGTTTTACCCCCAAAGACAATGATCATCTATCCTTGGGAAAGATGATAAATGTCCGATTGTTGGGCCATTCACTTCTGGGACACCCACAGTTCACTAGACTAGGTGTCCAAAAACCGAATCTTTCTGTGCTCTTCTAGGAATTATTGGAGCTGTTGGAATATGTTTAATGCAACAACTCCATTACTGTATATGTAAGTGTTCTATTGCTAGGTTTGTGCATTGTCTATAAAGTTAGATTAAAAAAAACACTCCCAGTGGCTCACACACAGGAAAGACCATGTGACTGTATTCAGTTTCCTGTGTCTGTGCATGAGAGGAGAAGCAGCCTGCTGATGCTGCACAGAGACACTTAAGATATGTATATTCCTGATTCCACAAAGCTTATCATATCTGTACCTGTTTATAGCTCTGTTCTGTTATCAACACGCTTGACAGTATCCTGAATGATCCGCTGCCAACAGGTTATGGGCCCAGCGTGACACAGAACCCTGTCACATCGCCATCGGACTCGGTGGCCGGTGTTCCTGCCTCGGCCGATGGGAGGAGCCGGATTCCTTCGTCTGGTGGTGCTGGTGATAGGAAGGCCTTGTCCTCATATGGACCTGCTCCAGCGACGTCTGCCTCTGTCGCTGAGCGCCGCTGTGTTTCCCTTCTGGGTGGTGTTGGTCGCAGAAGAGCGGGCCCTGCAGAGGTGTCCGTTAGGCGCAGCCTGCGTTCTTCTGTCAGAGGTGGGATGGGTGGAGCCAGTCGTGCATCTCCATCTGGCCTGGCTCTAGGGGCGGTTCGGATGAGGTCATCAGGCTGTGAGCTCCAGCCTAAGGGAGGTAACCGCGCCCTTCAAATACATTGGAGCCTGTCTTGCAGGCCGCCAGATATAGTTTTGGTTCCCCAAGTGACATAGTGTGTGTTTGGTTTTGACTCTGACCTTTGCCTGGATTTTTGACTCTGTACCGCCTGACGATTTTGTACCTTTGCTGCCCTCTCGGTTTTGACTCTGACCTTTGCCTGGATTTTCGACTCTGTACCGCCTGACGATTTTGTACCTTCGCTGCCCTCTCGGTTTTGACTCGGACTCCTGACTACGTTCTTCGCTTCCTGATTTTTCCCTTCCTAGACGACCTCCCTGCTCTGCTGCTCCCATAGGCAGCTACCCCTGGGCTCCGCTATAATTCCAGATCCCTGTATAGGGGTTAAGGGTCTCGGGGTTTCTGGGGGTGCTGCCTTACCAGCAGCTCAGCCTTACAGCGGACGGTCGTCACAAACCCCTGGAGTGACACAGATTACAGAGTGACACAGAAGAATAATACAGCAATAGAGAAGATGTCCACAAGCAGGGATCACTGCAAGTTCTCAGTGCAAAGTCTCACCAATCAGAATTATCAGTCCTGGAAATTCAACGTGAAGATGCTGCTCATAAGAGAAGGTGGGAATATACGCAGGAACAAGTGCCTCATCCATTACCAGATGATTGGCTAGAGAAGGATCAGAAAGCACAAAGCACTATCTCCCTCAGTTTAGATGATGATCGGATTGTGCATATATGCAAGTGTGCAACTGCAAAGGAGATGTGGGATGAGTTACAGAAAGTGCATGAAAGATCAAATCTCAGCAATAAGCTTTATCTCATGAGAAAGATGTGCCAGACTAAGCTAAGTGATGGTCAGAATATGCAGGACTATATAAGAAACACCCTAGAGGTTGTGGAGTGTCTCAGGGGTATTGGAGAAGAAATTAAAGACTTTCATGTTGCTGCACCACTATTAAGTAGACTTCCAGAAAGTTATGACACACTAGTCACTGCACTAGATGCACGGCCAGATGATGAGCTCACACTAGAATATGTCAAAGGCAAGCTTGTAGATCAATTCAAGGGAAAGACGCACAATGTAAGCAGCAGTAATGAATCTAGAGCAGAAATAGCATTAAAGGGACACAGGACTTTCCTAAAAATAAGAGCAATCTCGTGAATGTTTTGTCTGTATAAAGCCCGGCCACCTTAAAGCAAACTGCAGAATTTGGAAAGCAAGAATGAGTCAGTTTAAAAAGCAGAACAGTGATCAAAAGGTGAAAACAGCTGTAAAGAAAAGTCTGCATGTGTTGAAGCTGCATTTAATACCAGTACAGGCTCATCTGCAAAGCATATATGGTGTATAGACTCTGGTGCTAGCAGCCATATGACAAATAACAAGGATTTCTTCACTGACCTTGAAAGCAAGTCAAAAAAAGATCATCTTAGCTAATGGTCAATATAGGACTTCAGAAGGAGTGGGAGACAGCCACCTCCACTGTCCAGTTTCCTCAGCACAAAGTGGAAAGATCCCAATAAAGGATGTTCTCGATGTTCCCAGTCTTGAAAGGAATCTTCTGTCAGTAAAGAAGTTTACGCAAAAGGGGAATGTAGTTACTTTTAAAAACAACAGGTGCATTATATCAAAGGAGGGTCACACTCTTGCAGAAGGAAAACTCCAAAATGAACTTTATCAGCTAGAATGCAAAGAAAGAGTGTGCAATGCTAGACAATATCTGCATAAGAACTGCATCCATGTATGGCACAGACGTCTTGGGCACAGAGACCCAAAAGCAGTAAGGCTAGGGCCACACTTGGGAGCCTGCATCCATCTACTGGATTTGTTACTGGATCCAGTTTTTTAAGTTGTCATTTTTGAGCCATTTGTACCGCATGCGTTAACGCATGGTACATGTATGTACCATGCGTTAACGCATGCGTTTCCCTAGACCCCCATGGTAAAAAACGCATGTTTTTGACAAAACACCAAAAAACGTTGCAGACCCTATTAAAAACGGATTTCTCAAAAATGCAATGCGTTAAACGCATTGCATTTTTGCACACTTTTCCAATGGTTGTTTGCATTGGAGTCTATGGGTGCGTTAACGCATGCGTTTTTCAACATCTCAAAATGAAAAAACTAGATGCAGTAGCAGGATTGCAGACGCAAGTGTGGCCCTGGCCTAATGAAGCTAGGTCAACTTGCAAATGGTGTGGAAATCAAGCAATGTAGTCAATTGATGAAGTGCACTAGCTGTCTTAAAGGGAAAATGTCCAGAAAATCCTTTCCTAAAGTAAGCAGCACTAGATCTGCACAGCCACTGGATTTGATACACACAGATGTTAGCGGTCCAATGAGTGTTCTATTTATTTACATTTATTGATGACTACTCCAGATATACAGTCGCTTACCTGCTTCACAGTAAGGATGAAGTTCCACAGAAACTTAAAGAATATCTTGCCGTAGTGTTTAACAAATTTGGGAAAATTACAAAAGCCCTGCGTGCAGATAATGGGACTGAGTATACAAGTGGTAAGGTGCAAACCATTGCGAGAAAGAATGCAATCGTGTTCCAGATGACCATTCCATACAACCCAGAACAGAATGGCATTGCAGAGAGAAAGGACCGCACTCTCTGTGAAAGTGGAAGAAGTATGTTGTTTGATGCCAATCTACCTACAACGTATTGTGGAGAAGCCATCATGACAGCTTGCTATCTTCAAAACAGACTGCCAGGTAAAGCCACAAATAAAACTCCATGAGCTATGGAACGATGAGAAGCCTAACCTGAAGCACCTCAGGATATTTGGAAGCAAAACGTTTCTGTATGTTCCCAAGGAAGAACGTTCCAAGTGGGAATCACATGCAAAGCAAGGAGTCCTGGTGGGCTATAGCGAAACTCAAAAAGGATACTGAATCCTGCACCCAGAGACCAACACAGTAACAATCACCAGAGATGTAGTGATTGATGAGAACTTTGTTTCGTACAAATTCCATGAAGTTACACTAGTCATTCAAGACAAGAAACAAGAACAGGAATCTCAATCACCAAAAAAAAAAAACCTCTGTGTTATGCTGCAGAAGAGGGAGGCAATGATTGGCAGCGGTGGGCAGATTAAACATGCAGGGGGTGTGAATCTGCCCTTCGGCTCCAGCCTCTAGCCACCTCCTTTCTGGTTGCAGGATGTAAGTTTTCTAAGTGTATTTACTCGGGTTACAGGGGGGTCAATGGCTGGGAGACCCCTTGCCTGGATGCAGCAGAAATGCTGCATCCAGTGCTGTAATTAGATCACCATGCCTGGTTTGGTGACAGGTCCTCTTTAAATGGGGTCGTCTCATTTAGAAAACATGCTTTCAAAGAAAACTAGGAAGTCAAGGATTAATAGAGCAGAAATCAACTATGAAGAGTGGTTCTTGTTCTGGAAACCCATGTCCAAGTACAATGGGCACTGTATATTGCCTAATTTCTCCTGGGGTTGCGCTGCATGGAAATTAAACACCGCGAGAAAGCTGAGTAATGACTTCTTCTGAAACTTCTGCTGCCTCTGAAAGTTGGGATACATCTCGATCAAGAAACTTTGAGATTACTGCTGATATTGGGAAAGCAGAGTTACAGTCGCCAATGCCCGGAAAGCTGGAGTACAGCTGCCAATGCTCGGGAAGCTCTACTACAGCCGCCAATGCTCAGAAAGTTAGAATACAGCTAGCAATACTCGGAAAGCTAGAATACAGCCGGTAATGCTGGGTAAGCAGAGTTACAGCCACCAATGGTCGGAAAGCTGGAATACAGCTGCCAATGGTCGGAAAGCTGCAATACAGCCGCCAATGCTGGGAAAGCTGGAATACAGCCGCCAATACTCGGAGAGCTGGAATACAGCCAACAATGCTCGGAATGCTGGAATACAGCCGCCAAAACTCGGAAATCTGTTCAGTGATTATACTTTTTGAGACTGTTGTTGATCCTGGAGAAAACTGGACTCAAGTTCAGTCATAATCCTCTAAGGGTAAGTGCACATCAGTCGGTTTGTGGGCTGGTTTTGCACGTTTTCCGTCGGCGGTTCCAGCTGAGTTTTATGGTAATTTATGTTAATCCTACCCACCGGTAGGATTAACATGCTAGTCAATGGAGTTTTGGAAACGCTGTGTACATTACAACGTTTTTCGTCTTGACGATTTTAGTTTATTCACCGGTTTTCTCAAAGATAGAGCAAGCGACTTCTTTTTAGCATTTTTCCAGCGTGTCCTGCTGAACAAGTGCAGCAGAGACCAGTCTGGAAATCGCTAAGGAAGACGCCGGGGAAATCGCCAAGAACACGCTGTGCGACCGCTAGTAAAGCGATCGCAAAACGTTAGCAAATCGCTAACAAAACCAGGGACACTGGCGAGTGCAGAAAACTCAGTTTCTGCCAGTCTCCACCGGTTCCCGGTCGGTCTGCAAAGATGCAGAACCGACTGATGTGCACTTACCCTAATACTGTTGAGTCTGGAGAAACTGTTTTTCAGTCACCCCAATTTACAGATAAAGGGGTTCAGCTTCTTGCACAGTCATTGTAAATGGAACTACACTGAGCCTTTTGTTACAATTTTGAGGATCCAAGTGGTTGTACCCCCGTTATTAGTGACAAACAATGTGAAGTTATACAGAAAATATAACAACAAACACTAATTTAATGAATCCTGGTTGATAAAAAAACAAAGGGGGATAGAAAATGCAATTAAAAATTCCTATTTTAGCAGAATATTGTCCTTTATTAACTAAAAATTACATAGTAGGTAGGGTGTTAAAAAGTAATTATTAAATAGAAGTAAATTTTTACTATTTCTACATTGAACTGGACCAGTTGCTGTCACAGAAGAATTGACTCCAAGTCGAGGATGTACGAGGACCGTGTACAGAGAAGCGGTGAGGTGCGCTCAATGACGTGGTTATAAAGGGGCAGAGGTTGTATTTTAACTTGGGTTCTAATGCCAAAAGGAGACCTAACAATCCCTCTGCAACTCAAGAAAATGGCACTGTTACAATTAACACTTAGGTTAGGACCTGGGCTGTAGAGTCGGGGGTCGTATTTGGATTCCACTTTGGATGAAGTCAGGGAAATTGAGGGGTCAGAGTCGGATGTTTGGCTTACTGACTTCACAGCCAGGGTTGTGTAGTCGGAGTCGTGGAGTCGGTGTCCATTTTGGTGGAGTTGAAGTTGGAGTCGTATTCTGGGAAATTATAGAGTTGCAGTCGGAGTCGGATGTTTGGCTTACCGCCTCCACAGTCCTGGTTAGGACAGAAGCGGATCTACGCTTTCCAGCATCCTGGGCAATAGAGGAGTTTGGTGCCAGCCTCCACCCCACCCGCTCAAGTAGTTCAACCAATTGCCATGTGACCGCTCGCTCCTATACGATTTGCACACTTCATGTGACGATTACCTGCTCTTCCCAACTCTCTCAATGCTCAGTGTAGAACTACACTTGTCTGGCAAGGACCACTGGCAAGTAAAGCAGAATCCTGACAGTGAGCATATTAGGGTATGTGCAGACGATCAGGAGACACTGTGTCTCCTCTCTTTCAGGAAGCCGGTGGTCTCCTCGGGTGAACACAGCCGCCCTGTGCCCATGATCCGCATTCAGGGCACAGTGACTTCTCCCTGCATTCACCCACCAAGATCGCCTCCGACTCTGAAGCTCCAAGTTGACATGCTGCAGACAATCGGCAGCGCAGAAAGCTGCACCGCGTGTCAGTTAACGCTGTAAGAGAAAGAAGCACGAGGGGCACGGGATTTCCACTGTGCTGGTACTGTACAGTGCAGCTTTATGAACGCAGAGAAAACACACTGCATCCATAACGCTGCAAACACTGACCGTGTGCATGCAGCCTTATACGCTGTGAGGATCGGGTATGTTACAGTGCATAATATAATTAAAAGGGTTGTCCACACTGTGAGTATGTAATCATTCTGTGACTGTACACTTCTGAGTCCGTCTGTCATGTGCACTACATGGTGTCAGTATTCTATGGAGCCGGCGTCTACGACTCTGTACATCCACAGCTCATCTCTAAAGATATCCATCTTCTCTGGTCTGTAGCACATAATGATGCGGTGCCCATAAATATCAGTGTGATTACAATGCTCCTGAATACCAATATCTGCCCTATGCTACTTATCCCTCACTGTGCTCCCTGTACAAAGTATGTATCTCACACTGTCCCTCTTATGGTACATGCCCTCCACTCTGTCCTCTTAGTGTCCCCCACACTGCTCAGTCTGTATACTGTGCCCCCTCCTCACACTATCCCCCTCTGCATACTGTGCCCTCACACTGCCCAGTCTCTATACTGTGCTCCCTCCTCACACTATCCCCCTCTGCATACTGTGCCCTCACACTGCCCAGTGTGTATACTGTGCCCGCTCCTCACACTACTGCTCCCTCTATACAGTACCCTCACACTGCCCAGTCTCTATACTGTGCTCCCTCCTCACACTATCCCCTCTGCATACTGTGCCCTCACACTGCCCAGTGTGTATACTGTGCTCCTTCCTCACACTATCCCCCTCTGCATACTGTGCCCTCACACTGCCCAGTGGGTATACTGTGCTCCTTCCTCACACTATCCCCCTCTGCATACTGTGCCCTCACACTGCCCAGTGGGTATACTGTGCCCCCTCCTCACACTACTGCTCCCTCTATACAGTACCCGCACACTGCCCAGTCTCTATAATGTGCTCCCTCCTCACACTAACCCCCTCTGCATACTATGCCCTCACACTGCCCAGTCTGTATACTGTTGCTCCTTCCTCACACTATCCCCCTCTGCATACTGTGCCCTCACACTGCCCAGTGTGTATACTGTGCTCCTTCCTCACACTATCCCCCTCTGCATACTGTGCCCTCACACTGCCCAGTGGGTATACTGTGCTCCTTCCTCACACTATCCCCCTCTGCATACTGTGCCCTCACACTGCCCAGTGGGTATACTGTGCCCCCCTCCTCACACTACTGCTCCCTCTATACAGTACCCTCACACTGCCCAGTCTCTATACTGTGCTCCCTCCTCACACTATCCCCCTCTGCATACTGTGCCCTCACACTGCCCAGTGCCCAGTGTGTATACTGTGCTCCTTCCTCACACTATCCCCCTCTAAATACTGTGCCCTCACACTGCCCAGTGTGTATACTGTGCCCCCTCCTCACACTACTGCTCCCTCTATATAGTACCCGCACACTGCCCAGTGAGTATACTGTGGCCCCTCCTCACACTATCCCCATCTGCATACTGTGCCCTCACACTGCCCAGTCTGTATACTGTGCCCCCTCCTCACACTACTGCTCCCTCTATACAGTACCCTCACACTGCCCAGTCTCTATACTGTGCCCCCTCCTCACACTACTGATCCCTCTATACAGTACCCTCAGGGTATTCCCTCATACTTTTCTCCCTCAGACCCCATACTCTCTCCTTACACTATTCCTCTCAATACTTCCTTAAACATTCCCCCGCTTCCCATACTGTCTCCTCACACATACTTCTTTACCCTGCTCCCCAAATGCCCTGCCTGCCCCCCAGTAGATAACCCCTGATGTTACTATGCTAATTATACTCGTATACATGATATCTAGCTCACAGAGAAAAAAAAAAAAAAAAAAAATCATAGGCGTTCTCCTTAATAATAGATGTAAAAAAAAAACATTTCTACAACAAATTGACGCGGTTTTCCAATGAATTCTTGTCTCTACGGTGTTCATATGTGAAACACCATTTATAGCAACACTCCAGTCTTTTTTTGCACTACTGGAGTGGAGCTTTGCATGCAGCCCCCGCCTGATATTCACTGTCCAGCAGCTTCATCTGCTATTATCGTCAATCACTGAAAAGTGACATGTCGGCAGCTCCAGTGTAACTAAAGTTCGCTTATGAGATGAAAATTAGGGTACACACACATCACACTGCGCGCACACACATCACACATACACTGTGCACACACATCACATGTAGCAGCAGCATCTTGCACCATGCAGACACATCACACACATGATACAAGTGCAGGACACACAGACGCCTCCTGACAGCAGTGCACGACACACAGACGCCTCCTGACAGCAGTGCACGACACACAGACGCCTCCTGACAGCAGTGCACGACACACAGACGCCTCCTGACAGCAGTGCACGGCACACAGACGCCTCCTGACAGCAGTGCACGGCACACAGACGCCTCCTGACAGCAGTGCACGGCACACAGACGCCTCCTGACAGCAGTGCACGGCACACAGACGCCTCCTGACAGCAGTGCACGGCACACAGACGCCTCCTGACAGCAGTGCACGGCACACAGACGCCTCCTGACAGCAGTGCACGGCACACAGACGCCTCCTGACAGCAGTGCACGGCACACAGACGCCTCCTGACAGCAGTGCACGGCACACAGACGCCTCCTGACAGCAGTGCACGGCACACAGACGCCTCCTGACAGCAGTGCACGGCACACAGACGCCTCCTGACAGCAGTGCACGGCACACAGACGCCTCCTGACAGCAGTGCACGGCACACAGACGCCTCCTGACAGCAGTGCACGGCACACAGACGCCTCCTGACTGCAGTGCAGGGCACACAGACGCCTCCTGACTGCAGTGCAGGGCACACAGACGCCTCCTGACTGCAGTGCAGGACACACAGACGCCTCCTGACTGCAGTGCAGGACACACAGACGCCTCCTGACTGCAGTGCAGGACACACAGACGCCTCCTGACTGCAGTGCAGGACACACAGACGCCTCCTGACTGCAGTGCAGGACACAGACGCCTCCTGACTGCAGTGCAGGACACACAGACGCCTCCTGACTGCAGTGCAGGACACACAGACGCCTCCTGACAGCAGTGCAGGACACACAGACGCCTCCTGACAGCAGTGCAGGACACACAGACGCCTCCTGACAGCAGTGCAGGACACACAGACGCCTCCTGACAGCAGTGCAGGACACACAGACGCCTCCTGACAGCAGTGCAGGACACACAGACGCCTCCTGACAGCAGTGCAGGACACACAGACGCCTCCTGACAGCAGTGCAGGACACACAGACGCCTCCTGACAGCCGTGCAGGACACACAGACGCCTCCTGACAGCAGTGCAGGACACACAGACGCCTCCTGACAGCAGTGCAGGACACACAGACGCCTCCTGACAGCAGTGCAGGACACACAGACGCCTCCTGACAGCAGTGCAGGACACACAGACGCCTCCTGACAGCAGTGCAGGACACACAGACACCTCCTGACAGCAGTGCACGACACACAGACGCCTCCTGACAGCAGTGCACGACACACAGACGCCTCCTGACAGCAGTGCAGGACACACAGACGCCTCCTGACAGCAGTGCAGGACACACAGACGCCTCCTGACTGCAGTGCAGGACACACAGACACCTCCTGACAGCAGTGCAGGACACACAGACGCCTCCTGACTGCAGTGCAGGACACACAGACGCCTCCTGACAGCAGTGCAGGCTCCTCACCTCGGTCTCTGCTCTTTATCCCGCCATTAAGTGTCCTGCACGTGGAGCTTGTTGGCACCAAACGCTAAGCTCCGCCCCCAACACAGTAAGCCCCGCCCACGTCCCAACGAAGTACAGGGGGTCCTTAAAGGCACCGAATTTTCCCCCTTATACCTCAGACGACGGTCACTGCAGCTGCTCCAGGTCTGGAGGCTCCGCAAGAGGAGACAGAGGGTGAGCAAGCTACAGACCCGCCCCCGCAGAGCAAGAGGAACGGGGGAGGGGCAGCCAGGAACTGAGGAGAGGATGGAGGGACAGCGAGGAGCTGAGGAGAGGATGGAGGAGCAGCCAGGAACTGAGGAGAGGATGGAGGAGCAGCCAGGAACTGAGGAGAGGATGGAGGAGCAGCCAGGAGCTGGGGAGAGGATGGAGGGGCAGCCAGGAGCTGAGGAGAGGATGGAGGGGCAGCCAGGAGCTGAGGAGAGGATGGAGGGGCAGCCAGGAGCTGAGGAGAGGATGGAGGAGCAGCCAGGAACTGAGGAGAGGGGGGAGGGGCAGCCAGGAGCTGAGGAGAGGATGGAGGGGCAGCCAGGAGCTGAGGAGAGGGGAGGGGCAGCCAGGAGCTGAGGAGAGGATGGAGGGGCAGCCAGGAGCTGAGGAGAGGATGGAGGGGCAGCCAGGAGCTGAGGAGAGGATGGAGGGGCAGCCAGGAGCTGAGGAAGGGGGTAGGGGCAGCCTGGAGCTGAGGAGAGGATGGAGGGGCAGCCAGGAGCTGAGGAGAGGATGGAGGGGCAGCCAGGAGCTGAGGAGAGGATGGAGGGGCAGCCAGGAGCTGAGGAGAGGATGGAGGGGCAGCCAGGAGCTGAGGAGAGGATGGAGGGGCAGCCAGGAGCTGGGGAGAGGATGGAGGGGCAGCCAGGAGCTGAGTAGAGGATGGAGGGGCAGCCTGGAGCTGAGGAGAGGATGGAGGGCAGCCAGGAGCTGAGGATGGAGGGGCAGCCAGGAGCTGAGGAGAGGGGAGGAGGGGCAGCCAGGAGCTGAGGAGAGGGGGAGGGGCAGCCAGGAGCTGAGGAGAGGATGGAGGGCAGCCAGGAGCTGAAGGAGAGGGGAGGGGCAGCCAGGAGCTGAGGAGAGGATGGAGGGCAGCCAGGAGCTGAGGAGAGGATGGAGGGGCAGCCAGGAGCTGAGGAGAGGATGGAGGGGCAGCCAGGAGCTGAGGAAGGATGGAGGGCAGCCAGGAGCTGAGGAGAGGATGGAGGGGCAGCCAGGAGCTGAGGAGAGGATGGAGGGGCAGCCAGGAGCTGAGGAGAGGATGGAGGGGCAGCCAGGAGCTGAGGAGAGGATGGAGGAGCAGCCAGGAGCTGAGGAGAGGATGGAGGGGCAGCCAGGAGCTGAGGAGAGGATGGAGGGGCAGCCAGGAGCTGAGGAGAGGATGGAGGGGCAGCCAGGAGCTGAGGAGAGGATGGAGGGGCAGCCTGGAGCTGAGGAGAGGATGGAGGGGCAGCCAGGAGCTGAGGAAGATGAGGGGCAGCCAGGAGCTGAGGAGAGGGGAGAGGGCAGCCAGGAGCTGAGGAGAGGATGGAGGGCAGCCAGGAGCTGAGGAGAGGGAGGGGCAGCCAGGAGCTGAGGAGAGGATGGAGGGGCAGCCAGGAGCTGAGGAGAGGATGGAGGGGCAGCCAGGAGCTGAGGAGAGGAGGAGGGGCAGCCAGGAGCTGAGGAGAGGATGGAGGGGCAGCCAGGAGCTGAGGAGAGAGATGGAGGGGCAGCCAGGAGCTGAGGAGAGGATGGAGGGGCAGCCAGGAGCTGAGGAGAGGAGGAGGGGCAGCCAGGAGCTGAGGAGAGGTGGAGGGGCAGCCAGGAGCTGAGGAAGAGGATGGAGGGGCAGCCAGGAGCTGAGGAGAGGATGGAGGGGCAGCCAGGAGCTGAGGAGAGGATGGAGGGCAGCCAGGAGCTGAGGAGAGGATGGAGGGGCAGCCAGGAGCTGAGGAGAGGATGGAGGGCAGCCAGGAGCTGAGGAGAGGATGGAGGGGCAGCCAGGAGCTGAGGAGAGGGGAGGTGGAGGGCAGCCAGGAGCTGAGGAGAAGGAGGGAGGGGCAGCCAGGAGCTGAGGAGAGGATGGAGGGGCAGCCAGGAGCTGAGGAGAGGATGGAGGGGCAGCCAGGAGCTGAGGAGAGGATGGAGGGGCAGCCAGGAGCTGAGGAGAGGATGGAGGGGCAGCCAGGAGCTGAGAAGGATGGAGGGGCAGCCAGGAGCTGGGGAGAAGGATGGAGGGGCAGCCAGGAGCTGAGGAGAGGATGGAGGGGCAGCCAGGAGCTGAGGAGAGGATGGAGGGGCAGCCAGGAGCTGAGGAGAGGATGGAGGGGCAGCCAGGAGCTGAGGAAGGGAGGAGGGGCAGCAGGAGCTGAGGAGAGGATGGAGGAGCAGCCAGGAGCTGAGGAGAGGGGTAGGAGCAGCCAGGAGCTGAGGAGAGGATGGAGGGGCAGCCAGGAGCTGAGGAGAGGATGGAGGGGCAGCCAGGAGCTGAGGAGAGGGGAGGGCAGCCAGGAGCTGAGGAGAGGATGGAGGGGCAGCCAGGAGCTGAGGAGAGGATGGAGGGGCAGCCAGGAGCTGAGGAGAGGATGGAGGGGCAGCCAGGAGCTGAGGAGAGGATGGAGGGGCAGCCAGGAGCTGAGGAGAGGATGGAGGAGCAGCCAGGAGCTGAGGAGAGGATGGAGGGGCAGCCAGGAGCTGAGGAGAGGATGGAGGGGCAGCCAGGAGCTGAGGAGAGGATGGAGGAGCAGCCAGGAGCTGAGGAGGGGGAGGGGGCAGCCAGGAGCTGAGTGGAGGGGGTAGGGGCAGCCTGGAGCTGAGGAGAGGATGGAGGGGCAGCCAGGAGCTGAGGAGAGGGGGGAGGGGCAGCTAGGAGCTGAGGAGAGGATGGAGGGTCAGCCAGGAGCTGAGTATGGGGAGGGGCAGCGTGCGTGCCAGGCTTTGGCATTTTATGGCACTGACATTGTGGTTTGCCATGGCAGGCAAATTGATGTCAGGTGCCGGCCATAGAGGGGAGAAGCCATGCAGCTTGGGAAGGGGGAAAATGTGTAGAATGGGGGGACATACAGTTGTGGCCAAAGTATTGACACCCCTGCAATTCTGTCAGATAATCCTCAGTTTCTTTGGTATACATTCTTATCTTAATTATTCATTTGTCTTCAGTGAAAAAACACAAAAGAGAATGAAGAAAAAGCAAAACATTGATCATTTCACTAAAAACTCCAAAAATGGGCCGACAAAAGTATTGGCACCCTCAGCCTAATACTTGGTTGCACAACCTTAGCCAAATAATGGCCGCTTCTGGTAACCATCAATGAGTTTCTTACAACGCTCTGCTGGAATTTTAGACCATTCCTCTTTGGCAAACTGCTCCAGGTCCCTGATATTTGAAGGGTGCCTTCTCCAAACTGCCATTTTTAGATCTCTCCACAGGTGTTCTATGGGATTCAGGTCTGGACTCATTGCTGCCACCTTAGAAGTCTCCAGTGCTTTCTCTCAAACCATTTTCTAGTGCTTTTTGAAGTGTGTTTTGGGTCATTGTCCTGCTGGAAGACCCATGACCTCTGAGGGAGACCCAGCTTTCTCACACTGGGCCCTACATTATGCTGCAAAATTGTTGGTAGTCTTCAGACTTCATAATGCCATGCACACGGTCAAGCAGTCTAGTGCCAGAAGGCAGCAAATCAACCCCAAAACATCAGGGAACCTCCGCCATGTTTGACTGTAGGGATCGTGTTCTTTTCTTTGAATGCCTCTTTTTTTCTCCTGTAAACTCTATGTTGATGCCTTTGCTCCAAAAAGCTATTGTACATTCTTCCAAAACATTTATAGGCTTTCTCAGGTAAGTTTTGGCAAACTCCAGCCTGCCTTTTTTATGTCTCGGGGTAAGAAGTGGGGTCTTCCTGGGTATCCTACCATACAGTCCCTTTTCATTCAGACGCCAAAGGATAGTACGGGTTGACACTGTTGTACCCTCGGACTGCAGGGCAGCTTGAACTTGTTTGGATGTTAGTTGAGGTTCTTTATACACCATCCGCACAATCTTGCGTTGAAATCTCTTGTCAACTTTTCTTTTCTGTCCACATCTAGGGAGGTTAGCCACAGTGCCATGGGCTTTAAACTTCTTGATGACACTGCGCACTGTAGACACAGGAACATTCAGGTCTTTGGAGATGGACTTGTAGCCTTGAGATTGCTCATGCTTCCTCACAATTTGGTTTCTCAAGTCCTCAGACAGTTCTTTGGTCTTCTTTCTTTCCTCCATGCTCAATGTGGTACACACAAGGACACAGGACAGAGGTTGAGTCAACTCTAATCCATGTCAACTGGCTGCAAGTGTGATTCAGTTATTGCCAACACCTGTTAGGTGCCACAGGTAAGTTACAGGTGCTGTTAATTACACATATTAGAGAAGCATCACATGATTTTTCTAACAGTGCCAATACTTTTGTCCACCCCCTTTTTATGTTTGGTGTGGAATTATATCCAATTTGGCTTTAGGACAATTCTTTTTGTGTTTTTTTCATTGAAGACAAATTAAATGAAGATAATAATACCAAAGAATTTGTGATTGCAATCATTTTCAGGAAGAAACTGAGTATTATCTGACAGAATTGCAGGGGTGTCAATACTTTTGGCCACAACTGTATATATTATTATTATTATTTATTTATATAGCGCCATTATATTCCATGGCGCTTTACATGCTAAAAGGGCAGACTAGGACAAGTAACATAGTAACAATACAAGTAACAATAAATGTTGACAGTTTGGTTGTACAGAAACAAGAGGGGAGAAATCCTGTCCACAAAGGCTCACAGTCTACGAGAGGCGGGTGGGGATACAGTGGGAGGGGGAGGTGTCGGTTGTGAGGCGGTGTGGTGGACCCGGGTCTTATTGCAGGTGGTAGGCTTATATCAGGAAGGGGCTCAGGATGGGGACATATATACCAGGATGGGGACATATTTATACAAGGATGAGGCCCAGGATGGGGACATATATACCAGGATGAGACCCAGGATGGGGACATATATACCAGGATGAGACCCAGGATGGGGACATATATACCAGGAAGGGTCTCAGGTTGGGGACATATATACTAGGACGAGGCCCAGGATGGGGACATATACACTAGGATGAGGCTCAGGATAGGGACCTATTTACCATGAATGGGCTCAGGATGGGGACCTATATATCCCAGGATGAGGCCCAGGATGGGGACATATACACTAGGATGAGGCTCAGGATAGGGACCTATTTACCATGAATGGGCTCAGGATGGGGACCTATATATCCCAGGATGAGGCCCAGGATGGGGACATATATAAGAAGATGGGGGACATATTTACAATGAAGGGGCAGAGGATGGGGCCATATATGGAGGACTTATATACCAGGGTGGGGGTATATTTACCAGGAACAGGCCCCGGTGTACATCATGTTCATGGGAAAATAGCACTACATGCTGACAGTATCTGCACCGAAGCTTCAAATGCAGATGTGAACTGATTTATCAGCACTCATCATCGCTTCACATGGCACAAAAAAACACTAAGCTCTTCATGTGAAACCAGTGTAATGATATACTGCTGGGCAGTCAGACTTCAAACAACCCTTTAATAGAAGGTCAGTGAAAAGTCTCTTCCAAGACATCTATGCTCATGGTAAGATTTAAAGATGTGTTTCCACTGATAGCCAACAGGGGGCAGTGTTCACATGATAATATTGTGTGCTGCTGCACATTACAAGCATTTTTTCCTAATAAACCAGCAGGATATGAGCCAGTTGGAATAAGTTGTAGAAATAAATGAAGTGTCAACTTGTATTTTCCCACGTCCTAGTTTAACACTTGTGGTTTTAGTTAATTTTGTATTTTTGTTTTTATTTCATCACTACTATTAGAGTAAATACACAGAGGGCCAAAATGGGCAATTTGGACAAAGTCGCGGCCACGCTTCTCATGGGCTATGTAGCACATATGGAGATTGGGAATCCGTATATAGGGGACATGACTTATACCTGCCTCTATCACCTAATATTTTATCCATGTTCTTATTGCATGATGTAACGCTTACGGTATATTAGGTTGCGGTGGGTCCCCTCTTGGCATTGTGCAGCTCATCCACAGATCAGTCATTTCCTGCGTTTTTCTCGGTTCCTCTTTGACTCTTCAGGAAACTTTTGCTTCTTTCAATAATATGGTGACCTAAAAAGAAAGATGATGGAGGACAAAGACAAAGCTGCTTGTTCCCAGGCATCCGAAACTGCAGAAGACCCTCAGACATTAAACTTATCTGTTACCAATTGACTAATAAATCACAGAAAAAAAAACCCCAAAACATTCTGATTTATCAATAATCCCTAATTTCTAAACAACAGGAGTAGACAAATTGGGGGCAGAGGTGTTCTAGTACTGGTGTATTGTAAAGGGGAGATGTTGAATTCCCTTTCAAGGGGTTGTCTGAGCTGTTTATAAACCTGGGTGTGTATCTAGGCTGTAAAATGGTAACAATTTGTTATTTACATCCTGTTAGTATTTTGCATGGTTACCTAAATATCAGCAGCCTTAGCCCCCGACCAGTGGCGTGTTATATTGGAGCCTGGATGTAACGTCACAACTTGACGTTCCTTCCCAGTCTCCAACAGGCCCTCCCCAGTCTCCATCAGGCCTTCCCCAGTCTCCATCAGGCCTTCCCCAGTCTCCATCAGGCCTTCCCCAGTCTCCATCAGGCCTTCCCCAGTCTCCATCAGGCCTTCCCCAGTCTCCATCAGGCCTTCCCCAGTCTCCATCAGGCCTTCCCCAGTCTCCATTAGGTCTTCCCCAGTCTCCATCAGGCCCTCCCCAGTCTCCAACAGGCCTTCCCCAGTCTCCAGCAGGTCTTCCCCCACTCCAACAGGCCCTACCCAGTCCCCAGCATGCCCACTGCAGTCTCCTATATGACCACCTTCAGCATGGTTCATTCTTCCTCCCCATACTCACGCTGTCACTGAACCAATCCTCTGCATCACGGCCGCAGATAAATGCTGTTTGAACATTGCCTTATCTAGCTCACAAACAGCTTCTCTATGAGAACAATTGGGACTTGCTATGGCACACTGTTCTAGCACATTCCCAACTTTGGGTTCTCAGTAGTCAGAACTTCAGCTGATCCACACAACCTTCTGCTAGTTTAAAATTCTTCATGTTATAAAAAACCTCTCTTCCTCGACTGCAGTTCGTTTTAAAATACCAAACTGAGTTTTATTTCCCCTTCCCGGATCCAGCACTGAGTCTCTACCGCTGCTCCTGGTGCTTGTTCACACACACCTGGTTAGAGCAGTTAAATGCTCCTTAGCATCGGGTAGTTACCAATCAGACCAGTTGAAGCGCTCTTGCAAGAAACGGGTCATCATCGTATCTCATTCATGTGGTTTGCAATGGATTTTTAATAGGTCATGAATAATTTGGACTTGTTACTATGGAACTGAAGTCCTGCAAATATTCTCTGTTTTTAGGGCAGAGACTTACTATGCGAGCTGCATGTGAGTATCTTGCATGCATCTCACATGAGTCACCGAGCCCGGCCGCAGGCTTTCTGAACGGTAGCGTGGAGCTCATTGTGTTTCTATGGAGCTCCACGCTGGACAGCCGGTGGTCAGGCCGAGTGACTCATGTGAGATGCATGCGAGATACTCACATGCAGCTCGCATAGTGTGTCTCTGCCCTAAAGAACTTGTTATTGTCTGCAGTTCTGACGTCACCTTGATAATGGTGCATCCAATCAGCGAGCTCAGCGGGTCTGCCTGCATTGACAGTTTGGGGTGCTCAGAGGTGATGAGCTCAATGATTGTCTGCAGCGCTGTTGACATGACATCAGTGCTGCAGACAATAATAAACAACAGGAGATGTGCACTGTACACGGGGATGGTGAGTAAAGCAAAGTCTTAAGAAAAAGCACTTGCTTCCAGGAGCAAACAGAATAGCCCCTTTAACACCTTCACAACCAGGAGCGCTTATGTACGCCCTAGGCCGCCTCCCTCCCTTTGATGCGGGCTCACGCGTTGAGCTCTCATCATTCCCTGCACACATCAGCTGATCTGATCAGCTGACATGTGTAGTTAATAGGACCAATCGGATCAGTACTGTTAACTATTTAGATCGCGCTGTCAATCACTGACAATGCAAAATAAAGCACCTACCAGTGATGCCCAAGTGACATCACCGGCAGTAAGTGATCATTTGTGCTGTGTAGAGGGATAGTGAAGCACCTCTCTGCATAACACAGGCGATCGCACTGTGCAGTGCTGAGGGCCCTAAGGGGCAGTGTAATATAAAGGAGAAGTGAAGAAAAAAAAGTTTTAAAAAAATATGAAAAAAATAACAAATCATAAAAGTTTAAATCACCCCCTTTTTGCCCCATTGAAAATAAAACTATAAAAAAAATACACATATTTGGTATCACCGCGTTCAGAAATGCCCGATCTATCTTAATCTAAAATCAATTAATCTGATCTATAAACTGCGTAATGGGAAAAAGTCCCATTAGGTTTTTTTTTTAGTTGCCGCAACATAGTGATAAAATAAGAGGCGATCAAAACATCAAATCAACCCAAATATGGTATCATTAGAATGCAAAAAATAAGCCGTCCTCAACAGCCCCCCTAGTGTACTTTGACTTTCTTATTTATTATGCTTAGCTGATATAGCACCATTACATTCCCCATCACTTTACATACATTATCATCACTGTCCCCATTGGAGCTCACAATGTGAGTTTCCTATCAGTGTGTCTTTGGATTGTTGGAAGAAACCCAGGAGACACCTTACAAACTCCTTGAAGATGGTGTTGTGGTGGGATTTGAACCCAGGACCCCAATGCTGCAAGTGTTAACCGCTGAGCCACTGCAAAAAGAAAAAGTGCCGTGTACCACGAAAAAAAAGTGCAGAAGGATGTGGTGTATGGCAAGCCTTCTTCTGTAGGAGGATGGCTTCCAAACAACTTTAGGCCTGTTTCACACATCCGTGCCGACACATACCGGTGGTGGCTTGGACATACAGGGATTTATGATCCCCTTTGGCCCCCTTCAGATGTCCATTATTTGACACGGACAGTGTCGCAGTGTGGAGCAGATGCGTGTTTGTGTGCTCCACACGGCGACATGTCCGTTTTTTGCTGGCACCAGGATCGGTTTTGGGCCAAAACATCCATTTACACAGATGTCATTCATGTGACATCCATGTGCATGGACCAGGGCCAAAAGTTAAAAGTGTTAAAATAAAGAATTTCATACTCGCCTGCCTCCAGTGCTGACAATTCCTCATACTTCCAGTGCCACTCATTAGGCTCATGAATATTCACTTCACTGAGCCTGACAGCGGACCGAAGGAAGTAAGAGGAACAGTGGCGATGGAGGCAGGTGAGTATACAGCAACAGGCTATCCGTATGCTATCCACAGATCCACGGACAGCACACAAATGTCACACAGTGCGTGACACCACAAAAGCACTGACCCCCAAATACGGCCGTGATGTGTGAAACAGGCCCCAGGCTGTGTGCCCATGCTGCATTTGTTTCAGCAAATTTTGAGAATCTGCATCAAAAACTGCACATCTGTCCTGAAGCCTGTAAAGTCTATGACTGTTCATAAGTGCTGTGCCAACATTGCTTTTTTTTCCTTGCAGATTTGGTGCTGAAAAAAGAAGCAGCATGTCAATTTGGTCCTGTGCCCATGGTGCATTTTTTAATGCTTTTTTTTACGCAGAAGTTGAGAATCTGCACCAAAATCAGCATGTCTATCCTGAAGCCAGCAAAGTCTGAGAGTTCAGAAGTGCTTTTTTTTTCCTTGCAGATTTGGTGTACATTTTTTTTTACTGCACCAAATTTGCAAGGAATAAGGGTGCATCCTCATGATCAGGAGATGCAGCGTTTTGGACGCAGCGTCTTTGCGCTGCGTCCAAAACGCTGCGTCTGACAGTACTAGCATAATAAATGGGATTTCTTGAAATCCCATCCTCACTATGCGTAACCCGCCTGCAGTGTGTTTGGAGCTGCAGTGCGGGTTGCCGGGAGTCCGTGCTGCGGAGTCGGAAGTGGTTCCCATTTGGTGACTGCAGGGAGAAGCCGCCCTGCACACGGTGAGTACAGGGCGGCTGCGTTCTCCCTGCGGCTTCCCTCAGGTCTGGAGGAGATGCGTCCAACACGCAGCTCCTCCAGACCATGTGCATTTACCCTAAAAAGTAGCATTGCCACAGCACTTCCGAACTCTTATAGACTTTGCTGGCTTCAGGATAGACATGTAGATTTTGGTGCAGATTCTCAAAATCTGTATCAAAAAAAGCATCAAACAACGGTGGGCACAGGCAGTGGCGTAACTTCAGGCTCAAGGGCCCGGATGCGAAAGCTCCAATGGGGCCCCCAATTATTGCACATCTTTCATAGTATTAGTCTTTTTCTATAGGCCAAAGGGACTTTTGGGGCCCGGGTGCGATCGCACCCCCTGCACCTGTTGTAGTTACGCCCCTGGACACAGGGCCTTATATCAGTGGCTTTTTCCTCCATTGACTGCATTGTATCATGAAAAAATGCTGTAAAAACGGTTGTGTGTTCACACAATGCATTTTTGGGTGCGTTTCTCAAAAAAAAAAGCGTGCTGTCTGAAATATTGTGAAGTGATGTCTGGATGTGAATAAAAAGCTCTCCCTCTCGCAGACTTTCACAAGATCCGCTGCAATAACGCACCATTTTCCGCATGCGAAAACGCACTGTAATGTGCACATATTGCGGATTTTGGTGCGTTTTTCTGCCGGATGATGCAGATTTGGTGCAGAAAGTTTCATCCTCCAAGACCAAAATGCCACAGAATGGTCAGATAGAGGCCCCACCGGAGCACGGATACGACGACTCCCTCCGCTGCCCCCATCTCCTCTAGTTAGGTCCATATTATGGACTGTCCCAATAAAAGCGACATTTGAGAAGCCTGTTCCTTTCGGAGTCCAAAACAATGGACAATGTGGTTAGTTTTCCCAGGAGCAGGGCTCCTAGCTTCATATGCAGGGGTAGGATGCAGCCCTCCCCCTGAAGTAGAGTCAGGGCTGCAGCCTGGTGCTGACATCACAGTGACGGTGGTGGCAGCTGCTGCTTCAGAGTAGGAGGGCAGAGTCTGCTCTTCTCTTATCCTTCAGGGCTACACAAGTCTCTGCCAGGATCTCTGCCACATCTCTGCCCCCCAGAGAAGCCCCTGCAGACCCTCCTCTCACACGTAAGTCCTAATCTCAGCCTTTCTTCTTGCATTTACACCGTTGGCACACCGCCTGGGCATTAAGGGGCATCCTATAACCCATCATATACCCCCATGCGGTCGCTGCATACATGTATTCTGCTTTCCTCTGTGGCTTTAACATAGGAAACTAGTCATTTTTGGCTTTGTAGGGGAGGGGGTGCAGAAACTTTGAACACATGTCTTTAATTTTGTATGTAACCCCTTCTCACGTACAGCACCATGGAATTAATAGGGCTATATAAATAATAATAGTAATACTTGTGCATCTATAAATACAGCAGGGCTGTTACATGTAGCAGAGCTGACTTTGTGTTGGCGTTATAGAGACTATCATCAAATTACAAACTCGGCTCTGCTACATCTGCCTGGTTAGTGACATCATTTGCTCAATTAATGTTGGGAAGAACTCAGTTTTTGGAACATATTAGTTTTCTATTTAATTATTAGCGATGTGCAGAGCCGTACGCCAGGATCATCCACTATGGCACCGTAGACAGGGTGTGTCCCCTGCTGCGTACAATCCACCAATACGAAACCCAAGGGACCTGGAAGGGGCAATGAGCCAAAATGAAAACCGTAAGAGAATATACAGGAGGGTTGCTGGAAATAGTATATTGTTACTCTATTCATTTACGGCACATGTGGACGGCCAGGGGCATCGGTGTGCAGCGTTCTATTGTCCACTGATATCGGCCAGTCACCCTTATGTGCATGGGCGTAACTACAATAGGTGCAGGGATTGCAATCACATCAGGCCCTGGAGCCTAGGGGGCCCCAAAAATTCATTTAAAGACTGGATATTAATGAATTGCAATAATTCAGGGCCACGTTGAAGCTTTTGCATCAAGGCCCCATGAGCTTCAAGTTACACCACTGCATATGTGTAATAAATGCAGCACTTGCATTGAGTGATATAAAATCACAAATTCATATGTTTCTATATTCGGGCCACTTCAAATTCCGTGTAACCACAATGAATCACCAGGATGCAAAAATAGTTTTCTTAAATTCAGATGTAGCAGTGCTGTGTTTGTCTGACTATGATGGTAATTTGTTGATATTTTTACATATGTAGGAATTATGCAGTCAGAAATGAGCTAAACAACACACTGAGCTCTGCTACATCTGTGAAGATCGTATCATTTTTATACTTTCTCCTATTTGAAAAAAGTAATGAGATTCAGTGGAACAATCATATGACGTGATTCCAGTGAGCAATGTTTGCAGACGCCGATCATGTGAAGCTTATCTGCAGCCTGATGGTACATGACAGGGTGTGGTCTCTGAGGGATTGAAATTAGTAATACCGCCATCTAAATCCAATATTATAGGGGAGATGCTCCATGCCAGTTTTTTTTCATTAACTATACATATATTTCCATCCATGTATGCATATGTAGATAAGTTGCTTCTAAGTCATTACTATTAAAGGGACTCTGTCACCAGGTTTTTGCCGTTTTATCTGACAGCAGCATAATGTAGAGACAGAGATCCTGATTCCAGCTATGTCACTTACTATGCTGTTCAGTGTAGTTTTGATAAAATCACTGTTCAATCATCTGGAGATTATCATTAGAGACCAGCATATTCATTTACTGCTAAATCAGAAGCAGAGAAAAGAGTAATTTTATCAAAATGACAGCAAGGAGCTCAGTAAGTGACACATCGCTGGAATCAGGGTCTCTGTCTACATTATGCTGTTGTCAAATGGGATGGCAAAAACCTGGTGACAGTTTCCCTTTGAAGGGTGATTTCTATGTCGTGATCATCATAGAGCGAGGCACGATCATACTGTATGTCACAGGCATAGCTAAAAGGCTCGTTGGCCCTAGTACAGACCCTCAACACGACAAACCCTAAAATAGTGTAAAAAGTCATGTTCCATGACCCCCAGGCGCTCGGACCAAGATGCCACTGCTGCCTTTGCATTCCCAATGGCTTCAATGGAGGATAGAAATTTCTAACAGAATAAATTTATTTCAAATTTTTTCCCAAATTTGGGTACATTAGGCACGTGCACACATTCAGTATTTGGTGAGATTTTTTACCTCAGGATTTGTAGCCAAACCAGGAGTGGGTGATAAATACAGAAGTGGTGATGGGTTTCTATTAGATTTTTCTTTTATTTATCAACCACTGCTGGTTTTAACCAATACTGAGGTAAAAAACTCACCTAATACTCAACATGTGCACGTGGTCTTAGGCTATGTGCCAACAATGAGTTTTTGGTGAGTTTTTTACCTCAGGTTTTGTAGCCAAAACCAGCAGTGGGTGATAAATACAGAAGTGGTGACGTGTTTCTATTATACTTTTCCTCTGATTGTTCCTCTCCTGGTTTTGGCTACAAATCCTGAGATAAAAAACTCACCAAATACTCATGTGTGCACGTGGCTTTACATTGATGGTAGCCTAGGACCACATACAAACATTGAGTATTTGATGAGTTTTTTACCTCAGGATTTATAGGAGTGGAACAATCAGAGGAAAAATATAATAGAAACACGTCACCACTTCTGTATTTATCACCCACTACTGGTTTTCACTTACAAATCCTGAGGTAAAAAACTCACCAAATACTGAACGTGTGCACGTGGCCTAAGAATCCAGAATTTTCAGAGTGCAATTTCCACAAATACGCTAATTGTCAGCCGTCACGCCCCGTTCGTTGCTTTGGCAGCTTTGGATCGGTTTCCGCCAATGATTTAGGCCTCAATTCAGATCCAGACCACAGAGCGATCTGAAACTAGCATACGGTAAGATCGGGAGGACAGGTGAAGGGCAGGACTAGGACAAGGCAGTATAATATTTTAGAACTCTTTTCACCATTTTCCAGCCTCCTGTTTATTAGGGTATGTGCACATATGCCGGGTTAGGGTCGGTTTAGCTGTGTAAACCGCCGGTCAGTTTCCATAAATTTTATGTAAATTTATGTTAATCCAAACCGGCTTTTGGATTAACATTAAAACCTATGGAAACCGACACCCGCTGTGCACACACCGGCGGTTTACACATGCTCATCTGTTGCTAACCCGCTGGGTTCCCAGTGGGTTAGCAACGAATGTGCATGTTCAATAAACCGGCTGGTTATGCAGCGGCTGCAAACAGAATCATGTACTGCTTCCAGCCGCTGCATAAGCGCCGCCGCTAACCCGCTGTGCACCCGCCCTGCACCCGCCCTACACCCGCCGCACATACCCGCCAGGAAGCCGGTGGACGGCTGCAGAGCTTCCTGTCGGGTCCGCCCAGCCGCCCACCGGCACAAACCCGGCATATGTGCACATACCCCAATACTTTCGGGTCGGCAGAGACGTCAGAATATAATATAAATGATGTTTCAGGGCAGAATCAAATGAATCTGTCCCAAACTAATTTTCAGATGATTCACTCGTCTTGATCCCTTCACTGGATTTTTTATAATTTCCCCTAATTATTGCTGTTCCACTGATTCTGGAACCATTTTCTTTTTAGCTTAATATTATAAATTACTGCAAATTTGAGATGCGTAATCTGCACCTAAAATCCACCACATGTGAACTCGCTAAGGTCTCCTTTACATGTCTGTTTTTCCAGAACGTGTGGCATCCGTGTGGATTTTTTTTTTTTAAACCTATGGGGATCTTCACTAGTCCCTGATTTCACACAGACCATGTGTCTGAGCGGACCACACGGAGATATGTCCATTTTTTCAGGTAGCACAGATGACAAGTCTATGGGTACCGTTGCACGGTGCCACCTCGCCGCCGATGTCGGCAAGAATCACGGGTGCGCGCATCCCCACCGACATCGCCGGTGAGATGTCACACGTGGCAACTCGCTGGCAAGTAGCGTCAGCGACCGTTCGCAGGGTTGCCCAGGAACCCAGCGAGCGACTGGTAACCCGCAATGTTTAACATTGCGGGTCGCCGCGTTACACAGGGTGATCATGCCTGATCGCCCTATTCAGATCGCCAGGTTTCACAACACTGCTGTGAAACCTGGCGATCATTCGCCTCATTATCGCTGCATCACACTAGGCGACGCACCGGCGATGTCGGCGACGATAGGCCACGCCCCTGCATCGCCGCCTAAATCGCCGGCGATGTCACCTAGTGTGACGCTACCCTATGGGTGCATGAGTATGATGGGATCCATGTGCCATCCGTGTATAATGCGTGTGCCGTTTGTGTGCTGTACGTGCTTAACATTGAAAAATATAGGTGAAGGTTTGTCATTTCATTCTTTCTTTATCCATATCGGAAAAACCCGGTTGGCACGCTGACACCGGTACCAGTTATTCGTGTACATGTTTCATGCACACATGTGAAGGAGGCCTAAAGGTACCGTTACATCGATTGCAATATCGCCTCAAAGTCACGTAGTGTGGTCAATTGCAATTGATGTCGTGTTGGTGTATCAGGGCGATGCGACTGGAATTTATCGCTGGAGCAACATCACCTGATTTATGTGCAGACAATTAAATCAGGCGATATTGCATAAGCAATGTGGTAGGATCGCTCAGTGTGACACCGCAATTGCAATGTGGCAAGCAATTTCCCCTATTCATTACATTGAAAAATATCGCTCGCTGAGTTGCTCATACCAGCCAGGGCTGCCACTAGGAATTTCGGGCGCCTGAGCAAATTTGGTCCCTGAACTTTGCCTAGCCTCCACCCATGCTCCCCTCCACTGAAACATACATTATATTTAAAAAATCGAGACAGCTGCGGAACAAATACACAATGGAGATGGCTGCAGGACCTATGCACATTGGAGACTGCTGAGAGACGTATGCACATTTGAGACTGCTACGAGATGTATGCACATTATAGACTGCTACGGGTCGTATGCACACTAGTGACTACTGCGAGACGTATACACATTGGAGACTGTGCAGGACGTACACACAGAGACTGCTGGCTATATAACTTGTATACACAGACAGCACTCTATTGCATATACAGGTCCACACTATATACATACAGTTTATAGATACACAAATACAGCATGTAGTGTGGACCTGTATATAAAGTACAGTGCTGTGTAGAGACAGAGACAGAGAAACAGACAGAGACATCCCCCGCATGTCTTGCACGGGCACAGCAGCGTCAGCGTGTGTCGGCCGGGGGGGCAGGCCTTCCTGCTCTCTCTCCAAATGGCCACGCCCCCTGTGTCATGACAGGGCCCCCCTGCCCCTGATCTAATGGCTAAGCCCCCTGCAGTCTGTTTCGGGGCCCCTGACTCCAGGCAGAGCTGTACTCCCCTAGTGGCGGCCTTTACCCAGCGAACGAAAGTTGCTTTTACCATCCTACTTGCGTTGCCTACGATATCTCCCTGTGTGACATTTCCAAGGCAATCTTGGAAAAGTGCCAAAAACGTGCACGCTTCCGTGAAATTGCAGGCGATATCGAATCGATATTGCGTCGTGTAACGTACCTTAAAAGGGTATTACCATCTCCATTTGTTGGTCATCTAAAGGAAAATTATAAATGTATGTTAGGTGTGGATCTCACCAATGGGTCCTGCACATTTATCAAGAAAGGGGTCCTGACAATTTCTTGGCGGAGAGCTGTTCATGTTTTGTTTTGTTTTTTGCCAGGATACGTGCTGGCCCCATTGATGGGATCCACAATTATTATACATGATCTGTGGCATACCCTGTGTCTATATCGAAATGTATGTTGTTAAATAATTCTTTAAAGGGAACCGACCACCAGGATTTAACCACCTGTAAATCAGTGCAGCAGGTGATTGATGTGTGCCATGATTTCACTATTTATTTTATTTTTTCCTCCCCTGTGGGCTTTTCTTTCTGCTGTAAGCTGACTCTGTAGCCTGTGTCCATGAACCCACAGACGTGTGAGACCAGGCCGTTTGTGGGCAAGCTTGTAACATGTGTCAGGACCGTGTGACACGTGTGCTGTCCGTGTGCTAGCCTGTCACCGCATACTCCCCTCCCTCCAGCGCCGTTGCTTCTCTCACTTCCGGTCGCTTACAGGTTCAGTGAAGTGAATATTCATGAGCCTAATGAGCGGCACCAGAAGTGAGAGGCTTTCATGCTTTTTGCTATTTGCTATTGAGATTTGCCCAAAATATTTAAATGCTTTACCTTTTTCATTATGGTGTGTTCAAGTGGTGATAATTTCTGTTAATAGGCTTATCCAGAAAAAACCCTGCCAATGAAGTTACAGCCCCCCACACCTGCTGAAACGCCTGCATGATTGATAAGTATCGTACATGTATCTCAGTAGGCCTCATTCACACATCCGTGCCTCTGGCACACTTCCGTATTTCCACACGGACTGTCACGTGTGGAGCAGATGCGTGTCCGTGTGCTCCACACGGTGACATGTCCGTTTTTTTGCAGAGGCACGGACCGCTTTTGGCTGAAAACGTTCTGCACACGGATGACATCTGTGTGCACCGACCACGGACAAAAGTTACAGGCCTGTACTAAGGTGACAGCGGACCGGAAGTGAGAGGAGCAGCGGCGCTGGAGGGAGGTGAGTATGCGGTGACAGGCCGTCCGTGTGCTATCCACAGACAGCACACGGACAGCACCCGTTGTGTCACAGGTCCGTGACACAGGGATCTACGCCCCACCCACAAAAGGCCTTGTTTCACACGTCCGTGGTGACACAAATGTGTGAATGAGGCCTCGATGTGGGGTTGCATTGTCATTGGCACCAGTTATTTCTGATGCCTAATTGTGAGTTCCTTGAGCAACGTCTGACAACTCGTTTCAATATATTGCAGTTTCCTGTTAGGCTATGTGCCAAAGGTGCAGTTTTTTTAAATGCGTTTTTGCTGCGTTCTTTTGTCACAAAAACGCAGTTGTATCCTTCCCCCAGCAATGTCTATGAGAGTTCTGAATTGCTGTGCCAATGATGCTTTTTTTTTTCCTCGCAGATTTGCAGCGCTTTTTTCGTCCAGAGAAAAAAATTAGCATGTCAATTTTTTTACACAGCCTACCTTGCATGCCGGCCGGCACTTCTGGGTTTTGGCCAGTCACACGCCCCCTACCCACATGTCGTGTGACGTGGCTGAAACCTTGAAGTCCTGGGCAGTACGCAAGGTAGGCTGTGTAAAAGGATTGACATGCTGCTTATTTTTGCAGGTCATAAGATCCATAAAAATCTGCAGCTATTACGTTGCGCAAAATGCGCAGATCACGGCACAAGCAAAGTCCCATTGACTTTTCTGTCTGGCCTATACACTACGTGCATTTGCTGCCCATGTTTACAAACACACTATAGCAATGAGCAACAAATGCACTCTCATCGTCACATAGCCTAAGCCTCCAGCACCGTGTCTTATATTCGCCTTCCTGTGGCTTCACAACTTACCGAGCCTGCTCCAGTCCCACGGTGCCATTTTGTGCCTATAATTCATGACTGGCCGGAAATCAGAAGTTACGTCATAAGCGCTCAATGCAACTCTATCAGAGCCAGAACAAGGCTCTGATAGACTTGTATTGACTTGTGACCTCCGGGGCGCTCCATGAATCACTGGAGCTGCTAGCTGGTGACTTGTTGCTGCAGACTAAATATTAAAAATTGACTGGCAACACCCATGTGTAAAAGTGCTAACAAGGAAAAAACATTGTAAGGGCTCGGACACACTCATCCGAGTTTGACGGACGAGACTCGGAAAGGGCTGGAGCAGTGACCCTGAGCGGCTTGTCCCTGTCAGGACGGGGCTGTTGGTTACTTGTGTTTCTGTGCAGCTCCAGACTCCCTGTCCAGAGAGGGAGAGGCCATTCAGGGTCACTGTTCCAGCCTGTTCTGAGTCTCGTCCGTCAAACTCGGATGTCTGTCGGACACTGTGTCCCTGCCCTAATTAAGTAAAGAGATCTGTAGCCATGGTAAGTCCTCCATCTTACCGTAGCCAGGTCTATAGCCGTACTCCAATGAAGGTTTTTAATTGCACTCAGAGAGATACAACCCACATATGCAGTTGTATACCGCAAGTAGAGGCACAAGGTTAGGACCCGATTAGATGAAAACACCTTGGCGCGGTTATTGGGCTCTTATGCAATGGCCAGTGCTTAAGCTAAGTTTCTCAATTTTCTTTATAATCTGAAGCAGTTTCTGCTATGTCCTTTGCCATATACACATTGCCTTGCTATTCATTTGATAGCCATTATGCTAGTTCACATTCAGTTAGGGTACCGTCACACCCGGCGATGTCGGCTGCAATTTTTTAAGGCGACGCTGGGGCGTGGCCTATCGCCGTCGACATCGCCAATGCGTCGCCCATTGTGAATGGGCGAGGGCGACGCATTTGAGTGGTAACTTGATACGACTATGATAAATCATTGGATCGTTGATCGCAGATTTGAGAACATGTTCTCAGATCAGACGATTCTCGATCAGCCAACCTGCTGCGTCGTTCTGTGTGACACCGCGATAACGATGTCGTTAACGACTTCCCCTATTCACAACAGTGAACAAGTATCGTTGGCTGGGTTGTGCAAACGATAGCTGCTTGCCACATCATTGGTGCGTCGTTCACGATATCTAGACGTGTGACATCTCATCAATGATCTCAAAAAGAGAGCGCGCTCCCGTGAGATTGTTGATGAGATCGTTACGACCTTGAAGCATGTAACGGTACCTTAAGGTGCAATTACCAGGCTCCTCTCTGACCATGAGTAGGCCAGTAGAAGAACCTGTAGACTGTGGTCAAAGGATCATGAGGTCCTTCTGCCTTTCTACCCATACAGACTGTATTGGTGCCCCTTCCCCTGTTGGCAAGTAGAGAGCACGTGAGGAGGGGGAAAGTTACCGTCCCGCCGAGTGCCAGCTGGAGACCTATGCGGGCACACATAGCTAAGGCCGGCTGTGCCGTTTTTGGTGTAAATAAAGTGTCCTCTGCCAGATGTTTCTGGGTTTAGAGGATGCAGTACGGTTCCTACAGAGTTTTGTGAAAAAATTATTCTATTCTGTAGATTTCTATAGGTTGAGCTGGGCACCATATTCCAGAATGGAAATAACGAGCACTCCATATGTAATATTTAAGGTTCTTACCCTTGGACCTTCACTGATCAGCAGAGTCTGTAGACTCACTGGAGTGCCCGGATTCTCGGTACATGAAGGTGACTGAATGTGATTGTTTCCCTTACACAGTTCCAATGAAGACCACTGCAGCTAACCTCGCCCAATGGTCCTCCTTCATCAACAATTCAGTGTGAAATATCTCATGTTCTGTCTAATGAGTCAACCTAAAATGATGAGAAATGAGATGCCAGGGTTGTTCATATAGGCACCTACAGTACGGATCTACTGAACCTGGTGATTCGTTATGACACCCAATAACTCATCACTTGTGTATTATGATGGGGTGATTACTTACTAGAAATTAATTCTCTGATATTAATGCTTAATTTTCTATTAAATTATAGTTGGCCCATACTTATTTCCAAGAAATGGGAGGATAAAAAAAGTTTCCTTATTCCACTTTTTATTAGCTATTTCAATGGAAGAACTTAAAAGGCTCTTTACAGTTTGGACATTCTACCTTTACTTTTTTTTTTGCTTTTTAATCTGTTGTAAATGCCGCTGTTCTGAATCTCAGGTTGTTTTTCTTTTGTTCTTGCGCCTCTCTGTTCCTGAGGTATGACCTCCTATTCCTTGTTTAAAAATCTGTTCTCGTTAGACAAGGGGGTGAAGTCCTCAAGGAGGCACCAACTGATGATCACACCCACTTGGCTAAATTCCAATGCAAGGGAAGAAAGGGTCGTATCTCAGGAAGGGAGAAGTGCAGTAACAAAAGAAAAACCACGCTGGATTCTGGAGAACAGAGGCATTTACACCAGATAAAGTACAGATATATGGCAAGTGAATGGGTTCTCTTTAAAGTTGATTATGGGTTGATTCACTACTGGGAATCCCGGAAGGATTTCCTATTTCTTCGTCGTCATGAGCCATTCACACTTAAAGACAAAACCGTGTCTTGGAAGGGTGCCGCGTCTTGGAAGGGTGCCGCGTCTTGCAAGGGTCCGCGTCTTGCAAGGGTGCCGCGTCTTGCAAGGGTGCCGCGTCTTGCAAGGGTGCCGCGTCTTGGAGGGGTGCCGCGTCTTGGAGGGGTGCCGCGTCTTGCAAGGGTGCGCGTTTGGAAGGGTGCCGCGTCTTGCAAGGGTGCCGCGTCTTGCAAGGGTGCGCGTCTTGGAAGGGTGCCGCGTCTTGGAAGGGTGCCGCGTCTTGGAGGGGTGCCGCGTCTTGCAGGGTGCGCGTCTTGCAAGGGTGCCGCGTCTTGCAGGGGTGCCGCGTCTTGCAGGGGTGCCGCGTCTTGCAAGGGTGCGCGTCTTGCAAGGTGCCGCGTCTTGGAAGGGTGCCGCGTCTTGGAAGGGTGCCGCGTCTTGGAAGGGTGCCGCGTCTTGGAAGGGTGCCATCTTGTTGTCCATAGAACCCGTCCACATTAAATGAAATTAAAGCTGAACTTTTGATTCCTGTGAGCTACGATAATACATAAGGCTCTAAATTTAGAAGAACAAAAATGTGACAAACCTCCTACC
Organism: Allobates femoralis; assembly: GCA_033576535.1. NCBI lineage: Eukaryota > Metazoa > Chordata > Amphibia > Anura > Aromobatidae > Allobates > Allobates femoralis. The sequence goes on from JARQOC010000004.1 coordinate 598,431,295, forward strand.
CATCAAATCACAAGTGTCTCTGGCCTTTCTCGGCTCAGGGGGAGTGAAACTTGTGTGTCTCCAACTCAAGTGGCTCTAATGACTGGGACTATTCACTATTCAGAGTGGAAGAACATGGCTTATTTTCTTACATCTTGACTTTTCGCAAGCAATGCACAAGTCTCCATTTGTGCTCTAGTATTTTGTACCCATGTTTTCATTCCGCACTCAAGAATTCCTGAAGGTGCCAGCTTTATACTACTTAACCCATTTATAACTGTGCCTCACAATGTGCCAATTATTTATTGTGGCATTTAAGGGGATTCATTCTAAGCCGCCACCTTTGTATGGTTCCTTTTAGTATTGCGGTTTTATTTCTAAATGAAAAAAAAAAATCACAGAAAAAATGCAGCGTAAGACTGAGTTTAGGCTACCTTCACATTAGCGTTTGTGTCTGCATGCTGATGTCATGCAGACACAAACGCAGTCAAAAGCAGGGTCTAATGATGTGTCTGCAGCGGAGAATGTCCGCCTGCGGACACATCACTGTGCAGGCTGGCCAGCCAATCAGAGGTGTCCTGGGACGGAGATCAGCGCCGGAGATCTCCTCCTCCCCGCCGCCGGTAAGCTCCGGGACATGTCAGCGGGGAGAAACAGCTGATTTGACAGCTGTTTGAATCTCTCGCGCCGACACCGAGAGGAGATGTCGACACGGGAAGATTCAAACAGCTGTCAAATCAGCTGTTTCTCCCCGCCGACACCGCTAGCAGATTACCAGCGGCAGGGAAGAAGAGATCAGCAGAGGCTGAGCTGATCTCCCGGTGGCCGTCGGTGAGCTCCTGTGACATCACCGGCGGCCACCGGGAGAGATTTCAATGGGTCCGCAGCGTTCTCCTGCGCTGTCAAGCGCAGAACACTGCGGACCCATTGAAGACAATGCATGTTTTGTGCGCTTGGGGACGTTTGCTGATTTTCCAAGGTCCCCGAGCGCACAAAAAATGCAACATGCTGCGTCCCGGGTGCGGACGCTGGACACCGGAAGGAGCAGATATCGTCGAACGCAGCAAACGCAAGCACTATGCGTTCCTATGTTAAACATGATGCTCCGAGGTCCTACTGATGCCCGTGAGGAAGGCATCACTGGGGCTCGCTGGGAAGGGTGAGAAAGTGTCTGTCTCTTGTGTGCGTGCGCCTGTCTTTCTCTTGTGTGCGTGCGCCTGTCTGTCTCTTGTGCGCGTGCGCCTGTCTGCCTCTGTGCACCTGTTTGTCTTTGTGCGCGTGCGCCTGTCTGTCTCTGTGCATGCGCGTCTGTCTCTTTGTGCGTGTTTTTATGTGTGTCCCCATATTTGTGCTGTGCTTTTGTGCTGTATTTGTATGTGCACAAGCAAAATAAGTTTGTGCTGATTTTGGTTACAGCTGCATTTGAGCAGCTGACAAATGCAGCACAAAAAATACCTCCAGTGTGCACATAGCCATTAACGATGGTTTCAAATGATAAAACGGACCACAAAAATCGGATCACTGATTGACATGTTCATTCTTATTCTGGATGTGTTTTCTGCCCCCAAAACGGAACAGTAAATAACGCAGCGTCTGAACAGCATTTCTGAAAACTCATTGACTTTGCTGGACATCACATGAAGGGGTTTGTTTTCCAGGCAAAAACTGCACCAAGAACGGATCCTCACAGAATGCGGCCTTCTGTGTGTGAACGCCGCCGCGCTATCTGCCTGCACTTACCTCTCCGCGCTCCCCCGATGACCGCCGGTGACCTCTCTTCGTCCCGCAATTGTGCAGCGTGTAAACGCAGCCCTAGTCTGCATTTTTACTGTGGCTTTTTGTGTATTATTTGTCCATTTTGGTGAGTTGCTTTTGATTTTAGTGCAGAGACTCGCAAAACAATGAGGACTTTTGATGTTGGTTGTGAACTTGCGTAATTTATACAGCTTTTTATTGCACATTTTTTCATTTTTATGCAGGCTGCAGCCAGGTCCCTTAGATTTGGCGGGGTAAATTGGGAAGTCTGCCCTTGTAGGGTACATTTATGTAGTCCTGGGCATCACTAATAGGCTGTAAACCAGACGCGGTGCACTACACGTACCTGTATGACTGGTGCCCGCCTATAATAGTAGGTTAGGAGTGGTTGTTTCCTCACTATTTTGCCCCTGTGCTGTCCCCAGCCTTTATCATTGGGTCTGCTGCGGGCTGCCTTTTTGCTATTATTTTTATTTTTTTTATATTTAATGCCCTTTTCAGTGAGTTTCTTTCATTCTAAATGAGCGGTATGTGGTAAACTGAAATACATTGTGCCCTTTAAAGTGGCCTGACAACACAGCGGGGAGTTCTCAGTTTTTGCTTTGATTTTACTCCCGCTGCTCCCCTGAGGATTCAGTTTTTTATTTAATTTAAAACCGTCATACCCCTCCAAACATAGGAGCACCACTCCAGTGGTAAAAAAAACCATACAATATATAACCCGCTGGAGTGGTGCAGATTTTCGGCACTAACAAAAATGCTGTGGAAAAAAAACAGGGTTTACTATCCATGGCAATATAGCCTAACTCATTAACAACCATTGCAAACAACATACCAATATGTTCCTTGGTGCTGAATTTTTAAGTTACCTTTTTTAGTACTATGTCTTTGTTTAAAAAAAAAAATAAAAAAAAGCATTATGTGGTCATCTGAAATAAAGTGCGCCCTTTAAAGCAGAGGTCCACAGCCTGTGGACATGTGGTTCGCAGGTCCGTGATGTGTGGTTCTGGCTGTCTTCCAGCTTGGTGCATTAGCACCAGGTCTTACAAGTGACTATGAAGTGCAGGTCTCCAGATGGTAGCTTTTGTCAGGAATCATTGGAGCTTGATATACTGCCATGGTGTGATTTCTGTAAAATAAAAAAGTTTGGCTGTTATCATACCCCTATTGTGGGCTCTGGGTGTCTCCACTGTGAGGGGGCAGGAGCTGGATGTGACCCTCTCTCTGGTCTCTGGGAGCTGGATTCGGCTCGCCACCCTCTGTCTGGGAGCTGGATGCGGCTCGCCACCCTCTGTCTGGGAGCTGGATGCGGCTCGCCACCCTCTGTCTGGGAGCTGGATGCGGCTCGCCACCCTCTGTCTGGGAGCTGGATGCGGCTCGCCACCCTCTGTCTGGGAGCTGGATGCGGCTCGCCACCCTCTGTCTGGGAGCTGGATGCGGCTCGCCACCCTCTGTCTGGGAGCTGGATGCGGCTCGCCACCCTCTGTCTGGGAGCTGGATGCGGCTCGCCACCCTCTGTCTGGGAGCTGGATGCGGCTCGCCACCCTCTGTCTGGGAGCTGGATGCGGCTCGCCACCCTCTGTCTGGGAGCTGGATGCGGCTCGCCACCCCGTCTGACTGATCGCTCGCCCTCTGGGAGCTGGATGCGGCTCGCCACCCTCTCTCTCTCTCTCTGTGAGCCGCATCCAGCTCCCAATCTCTGTTTCTCTCTCTGTCTCTCTCTCTCTCTCTCTCGTGAGCCGCATCCAGCTCCCAATCTCTGTTTCTCTCTCTGTCTCTCTCTCTCTCTCTCGTGAGCCGCATCCAGCTCCCAATCTCTGTTTCTCTCTCTGTCTCTTTCTCATTATGCGGCGCCTTGCGACGCTCTCGCACTCTCTGGCTATCAAAGTCAAAAAGGTTGGGGACTTCTACTTTAAGTCCAGGATATACCCTTTAAAGTGAAAAAAAAAATACATCTTTATTTTAGTTTCCCAATATTGGCAAAGAAATAAGAGGGTATGAACATATCATAAAAAATATTCCAATAATTTTAGCTTTTTTATTAGATCAAATGAAATATTCTACAGCGCCTTAAACCGCATGAAAAATACAAAAATATGTCTGTTCAGGACATGGCCCGGTGTAGATCTGGCTAATGAAGGCCTCTGTATGAACTGTCCGATACATGGAGTCAGCTACCTAAAAATAGAAGCTTCCGTGCCTCCTTCATGATTAATCCCCAGGTCCTCTCTGCGTGAGTCTGCAGATCTGGACACTGCGCTCGTAATGGACTAGATGGGATTGTGTCTGGCTGCGGACATAAAACATGGCTCCAGATTGTCACTGTCCAGGAAAAAGGAATAGACTAAAAGGGATGTCTTTATAATGTATGAGACGTTCTGACTGGAACATTATCCTCCACATTGCTGGGTATCCACCAGCTGTCCTCCTGGCTGATTTCCTGCATTTCCTGAGGGAATACTTGTGACTGCACAGTTGGCTCCACACAGGTGGAGGCGGCCATTTTGTGGCAGGAATCTCTAGATCAATCTGTACAATCTCTAGACTCTTTAGATATAGAGTTCGCTGAATGTTTAGGTATAGAGACCTCATACAGCCCCGCAGATATCCATTCTGTACCTCCATAGACCTCCCTTTACATAAAGATTCTGATCTGTTCCACCAGATGTCATATAAAAGACCTCTCCTATAAGGAGGTTTATGATCACACTGAATTTCTTAACGGTTTCTCAAATAGAAATCGCTCAAACTCTCTTCCTTATGGGAAGTTTTTGGCGGAATTGTTCCTTTTCCTGGAGCACTTTTTGATGTCTTTTTTCCTAAAAAGTTGTATGCAGCATTTTGATTGGACAATGCCTAGACTTGAGCGTATTCCATCAGGATCAAATAAGTGACATAACCTTTTTCTATTAACACAGATTTTTATACTAGGAGATGGAAGTTACTGCTGGCAAGACTGGGGTATACCTTGACGTGGTGGGATGGCTTAACTTTTTTTTTAATCAAAAAAACTGTGTGTAGAAAGTACCCTTTCTTATTTATATGCAGTGGTGTATGTATCGGGGTGTGTGTATGTGTGTGTGTGTATGTATATGTATATTGTATATGTATTTGTATTGTATTATTATTATATATATATATATATATATATATATATATCAATAGAAAAAGCCAGGTTACCACAAAATGGAATCCAGGTATGCACCACTCGCTTTCATATATATGCTAGAAGATGGAGGAAGGAGTAGCCACGGTCCTATGTATCATCCAAAGAAGATCTCCAGCTAGTCCAGGTTGGTGATTAAAACATAACATTTATTGTCATCTGTAGTTAAAATCCAGAAACCACACACAGACAGTATAATTCTATGTAGTCCCCCTCTGGACTACCCGTTTCAGCACCTCTCTTGTGCCCTCATCAAGGTCCGAAGCAGAAGTGTTCAGAGCATGTATTTATTATATGTCACTAGGATTCAAATCCCATGGTAATTGGGTGTAACCCCAATTAGTTCCTTGTGTCAAATGAGGGAATCTAGTATATGTTAATTAATGAGTGATATTTATACAAGCTCTGAACATACTAAGTGGGGAATACTAAAAAATTCCAACATTCCATTGACACACACAAAATAAATAATTAATTGGGGTTACACCCAATTACCATGGGATTTGAATCCTAGTGACATATAATAAATACATGCTCTGAACACTTCTGCTTTGGAGCCTGATGAAGGCACAAGACAAGTGCTGAAACGGGTAGTCCGGAGGGGGACTACATAGAATGTGTGGTTTTCTGGATTTTAACTACGGATGACAATAAATGTTATGTTTTAATCACCAACCTGGACTAGCTGGAGATCTTCTTTGGATGATACATAGGATCGTGGCTACTACTTCCTCCATCTCCTAGCATATATGAATGGGTGTGGTGTATACCTGGATTCCACTTTATGGTGAGCTGGCTTTATATATATATGTGTATGTGCTTATGTTGTTTCAATCCTAGGTATTCAAGGGAACCTGTCAGCTACTTTATGCCCCCAAACCTATCACTATCTGACCCTGCAGCTTCCTAGTGCTTCCCTGTCTGACCTAAATGTGTAGTATAATGATTAAAAAAATGCTTTTTCTTTTATAACTTACATTTTCCCCCAGTTATGAGGCATCATAGAACGTCCACACGTCGATATCAGTTACCATGTCCCCCCTCACTCTGTGATTATAATGCCTCAGTGGGTGTGATAACCTAATTTTCAGCGCGTTCCTGGAGTTGGAATCTGTGGGCTCCTTATATGTATGACACCGTGGCACGTCATTTCCAGTCTTACGCAGTGTGGGGGTGTATTGGGTGTACAGGCCGGCTCCAGAGCATGCGCAGTGCACGTTCTGAAGCCAGCGAGTACATCCAAAACACAAATGCCACACTGCGCAGGACCGGAAATGTCGCGAGTGTGCGTCATACCCGAAAGCAACTCACAGATTTAGGTCAGCGATGTACTAGGAAGCTGCAGGGACAGGTAGTGATAAGTTTGGGGGCATAAAGTAGCTGACAGGTTCCCTTTAAAAAGATTCTATTGCAGAATAGGGAGCGAAAGGCAGAGCCTCTTCTCCTTCCTGCATAGAATCTTATAGAAATAATCTATCATCTCCTATCTCCATATTGGTACAGATTTTAAATTTGAGATAAATCCGTCTTAAAATCTGGATTTTTTTTTTCCTTGGTGCAAAAAAAAATATCAGCAGCATGTCTGTTTTTGGTGCGCGATTTTGCAGTGTTTTTTTTCACCAATTAACTTCAATGAAGTGAGGAAGAAATGCTCGGTGCATTTTTCTGCTCACGTGCCCTTACAGCCGTGGAATGTTCACAGCAGATTAGTCACATCTGGAAGGATTGTGTTGAAAGTGTCCTGCCTTACCTTTACCATAGGAAAACTCTAAAAGACAAATGGTGTACCTAGGGTTTCTCTGTGACAATTTCCATAAGTTATGAGTGTAGGGGTTGTGTTGAGCCACAACCGATACAACACGCTTGCAGTACAGATCCACGGCTGCTGCAGCCAGGGCCGGCGTTAGGGGGGGGCAGACTGGGCAGTTGCCTAGGGCCCCCACTCTCTTAGGGGCCCCTAAAGGAGCTGAACTGAAAATAGCAATAAAACAGTGAAAAAAATGTAAAAATACACATATTTGGTATCGCTGCGTTCGTAAGAATCTAAGCTATCAATATATGAAGTAAATTAATCCAATTGGTAAATGCCGTAATGGGAAAAAAATAAAAACGCCAGAATTATGTTTTTTAGGCCACCACGTTGTTACAATAAAATGCAATAAAAGGCGATCAAAATGTTGTATCTGACTCAAAATGGTATCAGTAAAAATGTCAGCTCAGCGCACATAAAGTAATCCTCACATATCTATGTATCTTCAAAAATTAAAACATCATGGGTCTCGGAAAATAAAAAAAAATATTTATTTTTTTTACAAATTTCTGTTTTTTTTTTTTTATGATTGAAATAAAAATGATGTTCAGTATGTTCTTATTCTGACCTACATAATCAACTTATGAAGTCACTCTTACCATATAACTACGGCCTGTTCCACATCTAAGGTTGGTGTGCGTTTTGCTAAATTTGCCTTTCTAGCCGTTTTTACCGCTAAAAACGCTAGCGTTTTTTCCCCCATTGATTTCAATGGGAACGCATGTAAAAACGCATGCAAAACGCATGTGCGTTTTCAAAAACGCAAAACGCATGCATTTTTACGAACGCAGCAGAAAACGTCTTCCCCGATGTTTTGGGCAGCGTTGGCAAAAACGCATGCGTTTTCTGTTTTTGAAAACGCACATGCGTTTTTACATGCGTTTTTGCATGTGTTTCCATTCAAATCGATGGGAACAAAAACGCATGCGTTTTGATGCGTTTTTGCGGTAAAAACGCATGGAAATGCAAATTGAGCAAAATGCAGCAAAGCGTTAGATGTGAAAGTGGCCTGAGCATTTAGGGCCCACTTTAACCTTTTGCCTAGGGCCCCACTTTGCCTAAAACCGACCCTGGCTGCAGCTCCCCGGTAATCCGATCATGCAGGATGGAGACACTGGGCACAACGCACAACATGGCCTAGCAAAACTGAGAAGGTAAATACATGAAGCTAATGTAGAATGTAACAGAGGATATGAGGTATAGCAAAACTGCTGAGGAATATCTGAAAATGGAGAATCTTCGCTGATGTATTGGCCAATCCATGTCAGCCCGATAACCACGACAAGGTGTTCCCTTTGTTTCGATTAAAATCTGCATGTGCTGGCAGATAGAAACCAACTAAAATGAGAAGGCTATGGTGATGGGGTGGGGCAAGGGTGATCAGTTTGAAGAAAATATACTTGAAACATATGAAAAACTGCCGTCCATTTTCAGATATTCCTCAGCAGTTCTGCTATGCCTCATTTCCTATGTTACGTTCTACATTAGCTTCATGTATTTGCCTTATCTAGTATTTCCACAGCAGTTTTGCTAGACCATCTTTCCCTTTTTCTTGTGTGACTTAGATCCACAGGTGCTTCAGGGATTAATTTCCCATGTGGCCACTTGGCTACCTGCATACTTCTATTGGGACTCATTTTTGTGGGTGCACAATAGAAGGCCTAAATATTTTATTTGCTTTTGGCCATCAGCTTTGTGTGCTTGTCTTTCACACCCAGCTGTCTCCAGATATCAGGGACTGTCCCACAAAACATCTGCTTCATTCCTCAGAGGTGCGGAGTGAGGGGCTGTCAAGGAGGCAGCGGTGGGGGGTGAGCAAAATGGAGAGAACCAGAATTAAGTGTTAATTCCTGGGATAGTAAAGAGGACACAAGGACTACACACATGTGCGACTGTTATCTGCTGTTTTGGCTATACAATATTTATTAAGCGTCTAGTCTGCTTTGTTCTGCTGTTTAGATGACATGTGTTGCCATATGCGCACAGAAGTACAGGGTTGTGTACTGTTTCAGCTGTTCCACAATGTAAATAAAGAGGGCAACAGTGCAAGAGGGTTGGAAATGGACTAATTCCCTATCAATATGTCTTTGGAGCGCGGGAGGAAAGCTGAGAACCCAGAGGAAACATGGGAGAACATACAAACTCCTTGCAGATGTCGTTCTTAATGTGAGTTATCCAGTGAGCCACCGTACAGGGCAAAAACGTCATGGATTTAATGCTTTTTGGTGCAATTTAGGCCTAAAACTGCATGCACAGTGTCCAAGGTTTTCATCTGCATCTTCTGGACTAAAAAAAAAAAAAAGCACAAAAACCGCAACGTTTTGCCACAGATTTCATGCTTTTTGGTGCAGTCTTCTGACTACTCAGCGCGTGAAAGTGGAGTACACAGCGACATCCGATGTCGCTGCAACATCATAGGTTTTGTGACGTTGCAGCAACCTTGCCAGCGACATTGCTGCGTGTGACGCCGCAACGACCAGCGATCAGCTCGCTGATCGTTGCGGAATGGCCAGGATAATTTTTTAATCGTTGGTCTGCCGCTGTCACGCATGCATCAGCATGTGTGACAGGGGCAACGGCCAGCGACACCCAGTGTGCGCCCGACACCCTGACCGATCCCAGCGACCGTCGGGTGTCGGCACATCGCTGGGTGATCGCTGGTGAGATGCCAGACAGCCAGATCAGATACCAATGTTCCAGCGATCCCGGTTCGGTTAGATCGTTGATCGGGTCGCTGGAACATCGGTATGTGTAACCCGGCCTTAAGGCATTGTAACCAGGGAGACACTGGGGCCACCCAAGGACAGCTCAGGTGGCATGACCTGAGCTGTCCTCGGGTGACCTGAGTTACCCCCTCTCCACTTCTGATGCTGCAGTGCTCCGTGCTCTCCTTCAGGGACCAAGGGGATAGAAGCTTTGTTCATCCCCTTGGTCTCTTTGGAAGCAGAGTCGAGAGTGTTCAGCACAGAGATGAGGGTCGAGGGGTTAATAAAGATGCAGTCCCTAAATTTGTGTGGTTTTTTTTATTTTTAATTTATCTAATGAGCTATTAAAAAAAATATTCAACGTGGATTTTGCCATATGTTTATATGCCAGCCAGGTACAGCAGGCAGGTACGGGCTGCCCCCAACCCCCAGCTGCCTAGTTGTACCTGGCTGCAAATAAAAATATAGGGAAGCCCTTTTTTTCTTCACAGTACTTTGACCATTGTCTTTTTTTTTTTTTTTTTTTGCTCCTCCTATCCCTTTTTTGAAATTCCCCAAATCCTCTCTGTTTTAGGGGGCTCTCCAGTATTTCTTGGTGCTCATTTGAGTCTTTTTAATCCTCACTGTCTTTGTACTGGGCACATTTGGATTTTGTACCTTGAGAAAGGCGCCAGTCCAGCACCGAAATATATTGGTGTGAGAAAAACAGATGACTACTTGTGGTCAGAGTTTGATCAGTGAAGTACAAGGGTCATCCACCTTTCTCATATGTGGAGAAATTAAAAATATTCTCCGTTCTGACAATACGCGAAAATCAGATCACACTCAGATGTCCGTTTTTATGTTTTTTGTTTTTTTTTCCATTGTCCCCATTGACTTGCATTGACAATTTTGACATGGACCCCAAATCAAAATCTTGCGTGTCTCTGATTTTTTTTGTTTCCATGGATCTCTGTTAGTGAACAATCATGGATTGCATAAAGTAGCACAGGTACGAGTGTGATACACCCCCCAGGGCCATGGGGTACTCGGGACTGAGCTAAATACTTCTGGGGAATCACAGGGGTCGAGACCCAGCTCCGTGACCCTGGCGGTATCAATAAAAGTTCGGGGAATAAGGGTTTGGGAATGGTTGTCGTGACGCCACCCGTGATGTTTGGCTATTGATAGTCAACACCGCAGCGGACCTCTGGGGATGATGGAGTCACAGCCAGGTGTTATCGCTCCCCACGGGTGGACTGCGGTGGTGGCAGGATGTGGAAGTCGTCAGGCTGGGGGGAGACGGATGGGACACTACTGGGGCAGGTTCTCTGTGGCCTGCTTGGCTTATCAGTCGGCGGCTCCGCAGGCGGAAAAATGAACAGTTTCACACACAGCTTCTGAGTGCTATACCCGGTTTACTTAGCGTTCACTTTAGCAATGCTGCCGGGTACTGTTCCTTACAGTCTCAGTCCAGATAGTCCTTAAAGAACCGTGATAGCTCGTCCAAGACACTCCTTTTATGTTCCTTCCTCTCAGGTTGCTCTCCCAGCACTAACTGTCCACCTATCTCCTGCACGCGCCTCCGCATACAGTGCCCTAATCCAGCAGCCATGAGTCCTGTCGCGTGACCGGTACCAAGTCCCCTGACCCTAGTACGGCTACCTTCTCGTTGGATGTGTCTGGTGTCGGCCACAGCTCCTCTAGACCTCGTGGTCTCCAGTTCTCTGTTTGGAGTCTGGAATCTCCTCGCCACCTTCAAGGCTGGTCCCCTGGTTCCCAACCAGCAATTCCGTCCGACTCCGGTCAAAATTGGATTCGGGTGCACGGGTGGTTCTTTCTGCCTCTTCCTGTGCCCCTAGGGCTCCCTCTGTCTCACTTGCAGTCTGTTGTTCCAGAGATGAGCTCCTCGCTGCTCAAGTCCTCCAGGTCCTCACTCTTCTCACTCCTTCTCCACTCGCTGCTCACTCTAACTGCTCTCTGACTAACTTCCCACCCTCCACTTCTCTTCCTTCTGTCCCTTGGCTGATCTCTCCCTCTATCGGGTCCACCTACCGTCCCTGGGACCGAGTGTGTTGGGTGCTTTGGTGGGTGTCTCAGACTTACCATGGAATGGGTGCAGTACCCCTTGTGGTGACCAGACCGCAAGTGCCATCAGTGAAAACCATGGATTGCACTTGTTTGCAAAAATCAGCCGTGTTGATGAGTCTTAATTCTAGAGTTGTGCAAAAAGATTTCCATGACTTGGTCAATGGCCAGAACCCTTCCAACCGCCTCCTAGGTGCTGGCATCCCCCGCTACTGTTTAGATTTTTAGTAGTAGTAGTCGTTTCGGCACACTGTGGCCATGACTTTGCGGCGGAACTAGAAATGATCAGAGGCCTCAGGGATGCCAGCAGATTGGAAGAGGTTGGATTCCACAGACCTCAAACATGGCCCCTGGACCAGATCCTGCAAATGTTTTTTGAACTCTATTATTAAAGGGGAACTCTGAGAGATAAAAAGGTTTGTCCTGCCCCTGTCCTCCTTCATGATTAAGCAGAGCTGTACACTATGGTTTAAGGATCTATAGATTGCTTATAAATCAATAGTCATATATGCTCCTCTGCTCTCACTCTTCTCTTCAGGAACAGAGACATTCAGTCATTCATGGTGCTAAAGTTTCAGGGGACAGGAAGCTACCAAGTTCATATGGGGGAGGGGAAACAATGGCAGTGCTGAATCAATCAAAGCAGTGCTTTGCCTCTGCTCCTAGCCTGATACATGACAACACACATTATGCACCATTATTGTACAGCAAAATATCAGAGCATGTATTTATATCTGCTTTGTGACATGATTGCTATTTGAAGGGAGAACATCCCTGTTCATACATTACACAGGATGGTATATCAAGGGCAGGATTGTAGTGTGACCATGGGGTCAGCGGCCACGCCCCCTGTTCACACAGAAGTATGAGGGGGCAGGAATGTAAGATGATCCTGAGCCTCCCACGCTCCACGCCCCCGACACACCTCTTGCTCTCATCAGCAGCATGAGGCTGAATTTCTCTGTCCCCTGAGGGAGGGGTTTGAGCTGAGGAGCAGATATGATTTTATTGAATCATAAGCAATCTATAGATCTTAGAACTGCAGTGCCCAGCTCAGCTTCATCATGTAGGAGGGCAGGGACTGTACATAAACGTTTTATCTCCCCGGAGTTCCCCTTTAAACTCAGGCTTCACATGGGTCCAATACTTTTTTTTTTTTTCTTTCTCACAGATTCATATTGAACCCTTAAAAAATTGAAATGAAATATTGCGCCGATAGAGATACTATAAAAAGGAACGAAAATCTGGGTGTTTTATTGCAATAACGTCTGGAGCCTGTACAGTAGAATGAATGGTTGTAGGGAGGAGGAGAAACCCTGAAGTCACAAGTCTCCTCTGTGCGGCTGTAATGCCGGCTCAGTTCCAAGACGCCTTGAGTCATGCAGAAACCTCCTGAATGTGATTTGCAGCAGGGTCTCCAGGAAGACGTCTGAGGCCGAGCCAAGATTTCTGCACTGCAAATAATATTCCATAAAAGGGATCATAAGAGTATGAGAGGGAAGACGGCCGACATCACACATCAACATTATGTGATTACACGGGTAGAATAAAGCATTAGGCTAAAGTGAGATGGGTTGTATATTGTAATGTGTTTTTCTTTTATAAAATATAATGTATTCTTTAAATGCAAAAGTAAAATGAGTTGTCTGAGGCTGTGGAAAAAATGTTTATTTTCAGAAATGGCGCCACTCTTGCTTTTATGGACAGTACCTGGAACTGCAGCTCATCTAGTCGGACACAACCTAAACTCACACTGTATCAGATCTTATTTTCTCATGTTCTGACTCTCTGTCTTATGGTCAGCGGTGTCTTTGCTCTGGGTACCAGGTGCCTCCATAGCACCCAGCATCAGGGACCTCCATATTTAATGTATCTGCATCTTCCGACTTTGCCAGTGCCACAAGTATTTTTTTCCCCTGGTTATGTCCTAACTTGTGAACCCAGCATACACTAGAACAGTCAACTAGTGACTTCCATTGTTTATTGCTTAAAGGGCTTGTCCACTACTAAGACAACCCCCTTCTGATTCCATATAAAAGCTTATACTCACCTCACTAGCCTGGGCCGTTCCATCAGTATCTGTACCCGCGTTCCTGGGGCTCATGTGATGTTGTGACATCACACGAGGCCTGCATCCAATCATCACCGGCTTCTGTGTCCACATCTTCACAATATCCCGGGGGTCCTGGAAATGCGGGTACTTACATTGATGGAGCGCCACCAAAACGAGAGGTGAGTATATAGGCTCTTTTGATTTTACCTGTGAGAGGAGCGCAAACTCCGAGTCCTAGTAGTGGACAACCCCTTTAAGGCTAAAGATAATCTGTCAGCAGGTTTTCCTATGTAATCTGAAAGCAGCATGATGTTGGGACAGAGACCCTGATTCCAGCGATGTATCACATAGTTTACTCTGTTTTCTCTGCAGCAGATCTCACAGAGCTCAGTTGTTGCACTGTGTATAACCACACCAATGATTGGCAGCTTTCTTTGTACGCCATATATTGACAGCCGCTAATTGGTGGTGGGGGCGTGGTTGGACTAGGAAGCACAAGACACCTAGTCCTGTGGTGATAATCTCCTGCTGATAAAACAATGACTTGTACTGAAACTGTAAAACACAGCACACTAAGTGATGCATCACTGGAATCAGGGTCTCTGCTCCTACATTACAGTGCTCTCCAATTACGTAGCAAAAAAACAGCTGACAGATTCTTTTTAATATGTACATTTTGATCTTTGATAGTTTCCATTTATTTTCTATTATATTGTTTAATAAATCTCTTCTCTTTTCACAGGTCCTTGCTTTCCTCCAGAGATTTGATCGGGGTCATCATGGCATCAAAGGTAAAATGTCTGCAGGGGGAGAGCTCGGTGCAGGAAGGATGTTCACCATGGGATTGTTTACAGCCTGTGACATTATCCGTCATAATGATCGAAGATCTTTTACAAACACTCAGCTTCCATTGTAAAACTGTATATATTAATCAGGACCGGCCTCCTTTGGCTGTAGTTCTATCTCTATTCTTTTTTACTGTAGGTTTTCTTTACCCACCATGTCTTTCTTGGATATTCTAAGTGCAGCGGTCAGGGAGGTGACGGTGGCGGTGGCCTAGTTCCGTGGCCCTGGCCGAGCAAATGAAGGGGTATTTACTGGGGATTTGTAGTCTTTTATGTGACGCCACCTGTGGTGCCTGGTCAGGCATCCCTGAGGGATAGGTGGTGTAGCAGCTGAGATGGAACACTTCCCACAGGTGAAGCAGGCCCCCAGGGGTTGAGGACGTTTATAGGGAGGATGGTGGCAGGAAATGCAGGATACATGGAGCAAGGCTGCAGCAGTGATAGCCATTGTGTTTGGGGTACAACTGCAGGGAGGCGCAGAAGAAACAGACAGATACGGGGAATGCACTTCTCTCACCTTTACTACAGTGGAAGTTGCTGAGTCCGAGGGCACTGGTCACCAGGTCCAAGAGGGTCCGGTCAGCCTGGAAGCAATTGGAGTCCACCCTGACAGGTGGGTTTGGAGGCCTGCCTGCTGCGCTTCTCAGTTTCGGGTCCTGTTGCCTGTGAGCTAACATAAGGTCCCTTTCCTCCACTTTTGCTCTAAGCTCCCAACTGGAACCTATATCGGGTATTGCGGTCTTGGTTGCAGATCCAGGCTCTCGTTATACCGTTGCACTATCAGGTCCCTGTTGATGGTCGGGAAACTTGCAGTCTCCTGTCCTCCAGATTCCGTTGCCAGGACATGCAGTACCCGTACAACCCAGAACTCTGGTGTCCTCTGCTGCGCTGCCTGGGGTGAGCTCTTCAACAGCTCTGCTCCCCAGGACCACCTCCTTCTCACTCTACTGCTTACTCTCCCTTCTCCTTCCCTCTCTCACTCTCTCGAACACCTCCCCCAACCAGAAAAGGCAGCTCCCCTCAAATAGGGTGTACAGCTCCCCTTCAGGTCAGGATCAGGTTTCATGTGTGTGCATGCTGGGTTTTTACCTAATGTGGGGATCTCCTCCTGCTTCCAAGCATGATATCACCTCCTGTGAAGGAGGCAGTACCACTGTTGTAACCGGACCATAGGGGCGCCACATAAGTATGTGTCAATCCTGAGGATGTCCTCTCTTATTAGTAAAGCTATGTGGGTGTTCCATGTCTATTCCTTCCTTAAAGGGAATCTGTCAGCAGGTTATTTCTATGTAATCTGAGGGCAACATGATGTATTGACAGAGATCTAAATTCCAGCAATGTGTCACTTACTGGGCTAGGTGCTACTGTTTCAATAAAATCAGCAGGAGATTATCACCCAGGACTAGTCATCTGCTCTGTATAACCAGCCCCCTCCATTGATTAGCAGCTTTCTGTAAATGTATGGTGTGAACAGGAGGCTGCAATTAGTGGAGTGGGGAGGTTATACAGGGCACAGCATTCTGAGCTCTGCAAGGTAGATCTGAAACAGAGAAAACTGATTCAAAATTACATTAAATCCTACAAAAAAAAAATCAATGGAGTTAAAAGATCTATATAAAAATACTCATTTTATTCAATAAAAGTTAGTATGGACAGAAGTGAAAATAAGTAGGAGACTCAGGTGGGCAAAAAAACAGAGGATTTATTGGGGTCACATTAATAGTAAAGAATTTATATTCTTATATGAGTCTCCTGACTTCATTGTTTTCCTGTAGGATTCAATATATCATAGGAGTGATCCACTCGATATATGATTGGCCATGGTGCGACTCATGGTCTCTACTACGAATTTATGGTACTTGTTTTGGACTCTTTATATTGATTGCATGCTGTAATTTTGAATCAGCAAACCAGCAAATGAGACATCACTGGAATCATTGCTGGAATCAGGGTCTCAGCCCCTACATGATTCTGCTCTGATTTACATAGATAAACCCTGTGACTGATTCCCTTCTAGAGGGTTTCCTTCTGGAGCACACCTCTCCTGCCGTGCAGCTCCCTGTTTGTCAGAGGACAGAGAGCTTCTCTAGATTGACAATTTGGGATGGTGGCCCAAAGCTATATGCTGTCGAATGCTTCAAGCAGCTTTTCCTCTGCAGCACAATGTTGCTGAAGCTTGTTGTATCCAGCCATCTGGACAGCTTGAGAGCAGCGCTTACAAGCTCTACAGCCAAAAAATTGAAAGTGTTGCACTCCATGCCTAAAACACTGACCATGTCAAATAGGCTGTAGAGGTTGTATGTAACCTATAACATTAAAAATCTCTTTGTCCTTGAGGATGGAGAGTATCTTTAATAAATGATAAATTGCTTGTTTTAATAAGCAATTGATGAGACAACCTCTTTTAAAGATTATTCCCTAATGGATTAGATAATCTCTATCCATGTGATAGAAGACAATTACTGATCACTTAGGATCTCGTTATTTTGAACCCCAGAGATTCCAAGTTCTGGAACTCCCAAGAACAGAGTTCTATAGCTCGGTCCACCTCAGCCTTCCCTCCATTCATTGTCTATGGAACTGTCGGAAATGGTCAACCATGGACTCCGCAGTCCCATAGACAATGAATGGACTGGAGGCCGACCATGCCTTCTGACCATAAATGTTCATCTATTTTTTTCAAGCATTTGCAGCAATGGCTGTCAGGGAAGGAGATGCCGGTGATTTCCCAGCTCTTTATATATTTCAGAACAGGTGCCAAGATATGTCGGGAATGTTACGTCTCCCTAGGACGGGATATTAATAGTGACCGCACAGCTCTGGATGACTCTGAGGAGTAGAAGTGAAACTTACTGTCCGGGAAAAAGGAGCAAAGGGGGAAACATTATATTGAGAGAGATCATACAACCCCTGGCAAAAATGATGGAATCAACATGCTCGGAGGATGTTCATTCAGTTGTTTAATGTTGTAGAAAAAAGCAGATCACAGATATGGCACAAAACTGAAGTCATTTCAAATGGCAACTTTATGGCTTTAAGAAACACTAAAAGAAATCAAGATAAAAAATGTGGTAGTCAGTAAGGGAGCATTTTTTCAGACCAAGCAGAGGGAAAAACTATGGAATCACTCAATTCTGAGGAAACAATTATGGCATCATGAAAAACAAACACACAAAACAACTCTCCAATACATCACTAGTATTTGTTGCACCACCTCTGGCTTTTATAACAGCTTGCAGTCTCTGAGGCATGTACTCTTCATCAATCTGGCTCCAACTTTCTCTAATTGCTGTTCCAGATCAGCTTTGCAGGTTGGAGCCTTGTCATGGACCATTTTCTTCAACTTCCACCAAAGATTTTTAATTGGATTGAATCCGGACTATTTGCAGGCCATGACATTGACCTTATGTGTCTTCTTTCATTGAATGTTTTTACAGTTTTTGCTCTATGGCGGGATGCATTATCATCTTTATAAATGATTTCATCATCCCCAAGCATCCTTTCAATTGATGGGATAAGAAAAGTGTCCAAAATATCATTGTAAACTTGGGCATTTATTGAAGATGTAATGACAGCCATCTCCCCAGTGCCTTTACCTGACATCCAGCCCCATATCATCAATGACTGTGGACATTTGCATGTTCTCTTCAGGCAGTCATCTTTATAAATCTCATTGGAACGACACCAAACAAAAGTTCCAGCATCATCACCTTGCCCAATGCAGAATCACAATTCATCACTGAATATGACATTCATCCAGTCATCCACAGTCCACGATTGCTTTTCCTTAGCCCATTGTAACCTTGTTTATTTCTGTTTTAAGTGTTAATGATGGCTTTTGTTTAGCTTTTCTGTATGTAAATCCCATTTCCTTTAGGCGGTTTCTTACAGTTCGGTCACAGACATTGACTCCAGTTTCCTCCCATTCGTTCCTCGTTTGTTGTGCATTTCCTGTTTTGGAGACATATTGCTTTAAGTTTCTGGCTTTGAAGCTTTGATGTTTTCCTTGGTCTACCAGTATGTTTCCCTTTAACAACTTTCCCATGTTGTTTGTATTTGGACCAGATTTTAGACACAGCTGACTGTGAACAACCAACAGGCTTCAAACATTAAGATATAAATTCTAATATTTTTGTGAAGAATCAACAACAAGTGGGACACAATCGAGGGACACAAATTCAGATAATAATATATAATAATATTTATTAATTTTATATAGCGCTATAGATACAAATATAATTCTGAATTGGGAAATTTATATTTGCAAAAACTAAAGCAAGTGTTTTGCATGGATCTTTAGGCCAACACAGATTCACAAAAAATGTGAAAAAATAAATGATTAGCAAAAAATGAGTTGCTTGTAATGGATACAAGAGGCTCGTCTCAGGCGAGACCATTGATGTTGAATCGGTGGGGTCCCACCTTCAGGGCACTGAAGCGTCCCAGGTGATTGTAGGAACTCACTAATCAGTGCTGACAGCGTCAGTATGTGTATGGTAGTCTCTCACTATTGTGAATTTAGCTTTATAATTTCAGGAGAAATAACAGAAGTCCAACACAATTCAGAATTCTAAAAGAAAGATAGGATCCTCCTTTATGCTATATGATGGAAATGCCAGAATGTACCTATATGCACACTGGAGGAGAGCAGAGTCTGTTATGACATTTGCCACCACTGACCCTTATTTTACATACGTCATTATTATCTCTTGTGCAAGAAAGGACAGATGAACACTAATAGGAACTTTCCCAACATGTGAATGACTTTAAAAAAAGAAGGATGTCTTGTTGCTAACACCCTAAGTGATCAGCTTTAAGTATTGGAGCAAGAGCTCAGCTATCTCACAGCGCCACCTGAGGATAAATGATTCATTACATAGTTTTAGTCTAAGGCTGGAATCACACTGTCCGTGTGACATGCGAGTCACTCGGACAAGTCTCGGATAACTAACTCGGAATGGCCTCCCCCTGTCAGAACGGGGGTGTGGAGCGGCTTAGAAACACAAGCAGCTTACACTCCCGTCCTGACAGGGGGGGCCATTCCGAGTTTGTCATCCGAGACTTGTCCGAGTGACTCGCATGTCACTCGGACAGTGTGATTCCAGCCTAAATCAGTTTTCACCATGCAATTAAAACAGGTGCACACTTTTAATAGGCAGCCCAGTAAGTGGTACAGCGTTGCAATCAGGCTCCCACACCCCAACATTATTCTACTTTAATTCCATAACAAAATCCTGCTGACAGAATCCATTTAAAAACTAACACGTGATCAGTTTCCCAAAGGAAGACAACCCTGTTCAAGACCGAGAACCCATCACTTACCACAAGGTAAAATTCCTATTGACCGAGTCACATCCAATTGGCAAAAAGCGTAACCTGACCACTACAATAATATATACTGGAATATTTACTTGGGTAAATCCAGTAAGGTCAGATGACAGCACAGATTGTGTCTACAGAAATATCATTAGGGTCATTGCATATAGGGTTCTTCTTCTTCTTTTGGATATGTCATTATTTGATGGGTGGGAGTTCCACCATGGAGTCCCCTGACCCCCGGTAATCCTAACAGAGGACCACAGCACTATTTTATCATGTCGTCTCCTTCACTGAACCATTAGAACTCTTCGATGCTGAAGCTCTTTCATTCATTCCAAAAAGTTGGACCAGTCATGCCTCATCATGGTGGTAGGCCACAAGGTGTAAATAACCTTTTTAATAAGTCCTTAGACTGCATACGCATTTTACATTACATTTGTCATCTGGTATCTTCATGATGTCAACACAGTTACGTGCCATCTATCGGAAAACCAGAGTAAATGTTTTGCTGTCTTCATCAATTATAAATTGGAGCTGTTTTTTGTGCATATACAAGTCTAATCTGTCTCGGAACAGTCCTGATTCTTGTGCTCTGTTTGTCATCCAGTCTATTTAAACAGATGGCTTTTCATGAGCATTTTACCAGCACTATAGGTGCTGGTGTGGCACCCCAGTGATCTAGTTGCCACAGTGACATTGCCTCCCTCACAGAGGCTGATGTCATGCCTGGAGGCAGGAGGAGGTCACCACGCTAGATAACACCCAGCATCCAACATAATTCCTGATTCCCGGGCCAGAAGGGGAGCTATGCACTCGAGTACAAGGGAGCTGGCCTGGTTCTGGCAAGGAGGAAGGGTTAATTAGTAGTCTGAGGAGAGGGAAAGAAGAGGACGTGTAGTAGAGAGCTCTGGGGAGTGGAGCTGCGAGAGAGCTCACCCCAGAGTGGCGCTACGGAGAACGCCAGAGTCCTTGATTGTGCGGGTACTGTATGTCCAGGCAACCGAATCTGGAGGGCAGGAGCCTGCAAGTCTTCTGGTCGCATAGAAAACCAGATGGCACAACAGTATACCAGAGCCCGGATCTGTCACTACCTGGCAGTGCCCGTGAGAGGCTTGTGCGGTCTACCATACGCAGTAGGACAAACGAGCAGGAAAAGGGCCGCAGCGTACTGTACAAGCAGCAGGGACCCGAGAGAGGGTGCAGTAGGAAAGCCTCCAATCACACCTAGCGAGGTGGCTCTCCAAGTGCTTCCAGGCTGACCGGACCCCCTCCAAAACCTGATAACCAGTGCCCTGGACTGCGCCTTGGTTCAGCAAGTAAAAGGTACCAAAACTGCAACCCTTGTCGGTGACTTTATTTCCCGCACCCCAACTATAACAGTTGTCATCCCAATAGACTTTCTCATCTATCCCTGGGTCCCCGCTCAACCTGTGGGGAGTGATACCATCCCGGCTGCATCACCATCAGCCCTAAAAGCCCAAACCAGCAGCGTCGGCCATCCCTGGCCTAATACCACAGGTGGCGTAACGAGAATTCCATGTAAAATACCCCCATCCCTGCACGGCCATGTCCATGGACCCAGCTCATAGCCACCGTGACCTCCCAGAGATCTAGCTGGTCTGGCTACCGAGTACCCCCGGCCTTTGTTCAGCAGAAAAAGAACCGTGATTTACACGTGATTTTACCATCATACAGCCCTTTAATTGCCCTCTAGTGCCATCCTCCTTCTGTTTCAGTCTTCCCCCTATCATTGTCACTGACCTCCTTCACCCCTGGACAATCTCTCTCCAGCTTCTGTAGTGTAACCAGACTCTCATTGTTACCTGTGTGACATGCTCAGACTTAGAAAATGATAAATTATTAATAATTCTACAGCGAATTACAAAGGGGAATGATTAACGAACGATTGATAGATAATCTAGAATGTTATTATGCCGGTGATACGCCAATTATACCATACTTCATTGTCGTAACTTTAAGGGAATCTGTCAGCAGGTTTTTGCTACCTCATCTGAGAGCAGCCTGATGAAGACAGAGACCCTGAAGCTAATGATGTTCAACTTAGATTATGGCCTGCCGCCGCTCTGTCACAATCAAAATATTTAGTTTCAGGTATTTAGCTGAGCTGAGAGAGCTGCCCCTGCCCACACCAGGCTCTCTATATTGATTGTGCACTGAAAGTGAGGTGTCCATCACAGCAGGGGGCGTGTCAGACTGCCATGCTCATGACATTTTAGTCCTGTAATGGTGATAAAACCTTTAGTTTAACTAAACAATGGCACAGAATCTCGAAAAGAGATTGGTATTAGTGAAGCATACTGCCCCTTAAGAAAAAAAAAATACACCTTTTTAGTGACCTTATCACAGCCTCCATTCTGCAGAAACCAAAGTTTAATCAAATATGCCATTTGGTGTGCTCAGTGCACCCTTGGGGTGGCTAAGAGGCTCAATGGATTGTTCCATCCACTGGTTTTGCATTACCCCACCTCCCTCAGCGGTGATTGACAGCCGTGTATTGGTTGGAGTGACTGTGTGCAGAGGAAGCTCAGTCATGCAAGCGCTATAAATCTCCAATGAACACAGCAGGGCATGATGACAATTGGGCATAACACGGAGCTTCTTGGCAGCATGAAAGGTGCACCCAGCACACTAATTAGCATATTTAATCAAACTTCAGTTTTCTCATCTCTGCCTCAATCCTGCAGAAACTGAAGGTGCAAATTGTTTAGAGGCTACATCCCCTATTAGCTGCCTTTTTTATATATATATATTTATCAAAATTGTCGAGTTTAGTTTTTGAGTACCATGCACAGTGATAAGTTAATAATATAATTTTGGCTTTTTGCAGACCCCACTAGGGGGAGCTGAAGTCTTCCACTCTGCAGAGTTGAATTTTTTTTTAAATACGGTAGTCTACAAAAGACCAACAACCTTCCTACTCAGATACATTTGCCCCATACATTATTAATACACAGACCCTGCCTGGTGCTGTAATTTTAATCTCAGCTGGTACTGTTACCAAGCCCTTGAATAATAATAATCTTTATTTATATAGCGCCAATATATTCCACAGTGCTTTACAATTCAGAGATTTATATACAAACAGTCTTAGGCCCCTTTCACATCAACATTTTTCGCTGATTGCGGCAGATCCGGCAGATTTACCGCATTTGCCGCCTAACGGTCACACTTGCGGCAAGCCCCATGCATTGTCTATGGGGCTTGCAGCAGGTGCGGTATTGCTGCGATCCGGCATTTGTGGCCGCGCAAAAAAAAACGCTGCTTTCCGTGTTTTTTTTTTCGCGGCCGCAACTGCCACAACCGCGGCTATACCGCACCTGCTGCAAGCCCCATAGACAATGCATGGGGCTTGCCGCAAGTGTGACCGTTAGGCGGCAAATGCGGTAAAGATGACAACCCTGCTCGTAAGAGCTTACAATCTACAATAAGGTGGGGGTAACAGAGTATAGCGGCTTATTTACAATCATGGTCCAGCCATCTTGAGAAAGTGTAGAATAGATGAGAGCGGAGTAAGTGGCCACCAGTCAATCTATGTAGAGCTTTTGGGTCTAATGGAGTTAGATTATCCACTACTTCCCTGAACATAACTGTCTATGTCTGAATGACTTAAATTAGGGAGCATGATAGGCCGCTCTGAAAAGATGTGTTTTTAAGGAGCGCCTAAAAGTATGTAAATTGTGGACAGTCCTAATGTATTGGTGTAGAGCATTCCAGAGAATTGGTGCAGCTCGGGAGAAATCTTGAAGTCGGGACTGGGAGGTTCGTATTAGTGCAGATTTTAGTCTCAACTCACTCCCAGAGTGAAGAGAAGGGGTGGGGTGATTAAAGATGAGCATAGAGAGGTAGGGGGGTGCTGCACCGTGAAGAGCTTTGTGGGTGAGAACAAGCAGTTTGAATTGGATCCTGTAGTGTATAGGCAGCCTCTGCAGTGATTTGCATAGAGCAGAGGCATCCGAGTAACGGATTAAGGATGGACTGGAGAGGGGAGAGTCTAGTTAGGGGGAGACCAATTAATAGAGAGTTGCAGTAATCAAGGCGGGAGTGGATCAGGACCACAGTGAGGGTTTTAGTTGTTTCCATGGTGAGGAAGGGGCAAATTCTAGAGATGTACTTCAGTTGCAGGTGACAAGAGCAGACGAGAGATTGTATAGGAAGAGAATAAAAGACCAGCATCAAACATAACACCCAGACAGCAAGCCTGCTGACTAGGCGTTATTGTGGTGCCGCACGCTAAGAGAAATGTCAGATTTAGGGAAGTTAGTGCAAGGCGGGAGTAGAAGAAGTTCAGTTTTGGAGAGGTTGAGTTTCAGATAGAGAGCGGACATGATATTGGAGACTGCAGTTAGACAGTCATTGGTGTTCTTTATTAGAGCGGGAGTAAGGTCAGGGGATGAAGTGTATAGTTGTGTGTAATCAGTATAAAGATGGTACTGAAAGCCAAATCTGAGGATGGTCTATCCAATCGGGGGCCGTGTACAGAGAGAAAAGAAGAGGGCCAAACTCTGAGGGACCCCAATAGTGAGAGGAAGAGAAGTGGAGCCTGCAAATGATACACTGAAAGAGCGGTCAGAAAGATAGGAAGAGAACCAGGAGAGAGCTGTGTCCTTTATGCTGGAGTGCAGCATAGAGAGTAGAAGATGGTGGTCAACAGTGTCAAAGGCTGCAGAAAGGCCAAGAAGAATAAGCAGAGCGTGGTCACCATTACGTTTTGCTGTCAGGTCGTTGGTCACTTTGGTGAGAGCAGTTTCTGTAGAATGTAGGGGGCGGAAACCAGACTGCAATGGATCTAGAAGAGAGTGAGTGGCGAGGTAATGAGTGAGGTGGGTGTACACCAGGCGCTCCAGGAGTTTAGAGATGAAGGAGGTTGGAGGCTGGTCTGAAGTTATTTATGCAGGATGGGTCAAAACAATTTTTCTTTAATAATGGAGTAATGATAGAAAGTTTTGAAGGAGGAGGGGAAGATTGAAGATTTTGGTTAGGTGAGTGGTGACCACTGGAGAGAGAGACTGGAGTAGGTGTGAGGGGATGGGGTCAGTGGCGCATGTAGTAGGATGAGAGGAAGAATGGAATCTGGATACTTCTTCTGTAACTGGGTCAAATATGGAGAGTGAGCCAGAGGACATGTGGGGAGATAGGAGTAATAGCGCTTGAAGGTTGGGAGCTGATTTCTTGGCGGATGTTGTCTATTTTCTCTGTGAAGTGAGACGCTAAATCAGCACAGAGGTCAGTGATGGGGGCCTGCACTTTAGGACTGAGGATAGAGTGAAAGGTGTCAGAGTTTTTTTGGATTGTTAGATAGTGAGGCGATCAAGTTGGTGAAGTAGGTCTGTTTGGCGAGGTGGAGGGCTGAGTTATAGGTTTTAACATGAATTTATAATGCATGAAGTTTTCTGGTGAGCGAGTTTTCCTCCATAGACATTCAGCACTCCTAGAGCATCGCTGGAGGAATCAAGTTTGTGATGTGAGTGTAAGGACCGGGACGCCAGTCGTTTGTGTGTGAGGAATACGGCGCTGCTGTGAACGACACTGACTCCAAGATGGTGGCAAATTAACTGTCTTTATCAATGCCAAAAATATAACAGATTCAAACTTTTCCACAAAGATATGGGCCCCAACAACCCAATCACAGTGCACAAGGTATGCAGCCCGAGGGAACTCATGTGCCACTTTTGCAGGGAGAAAACACAACTATCTCTTACTATACGATCCCCACCCTTACTCCGTACAGGGCCTACCCAGACTCTCACTGCAGCTGAGGCACGTGTTCTACTTGGGATATAACCTTACACCCACCTCCCACGCCATTTAAAATATACTTCGGGATCCCAGCAGTTGCATTCAACATTGTTCTACCAACTCGGGGACAGACAGGTGTGTCAGACATACACCTCTTTAGCCAATTCTGGTGCATTGTGCAATGGGGCCCACTGCACCCTTCAGGGACCACAGTGTACACACTTCCCCCTGGAAATACCCTCTCCACTACTGTCTATGGTGTATCCTCCCACCTGTCACTCAACTTCCCTCCCGGACACGTGACTCTCACTAGCACCTTATCGCCCACTCGGAACTCACCCATGTGCACCACTCTCTGTTCTTGGTAGGGCTGATCCTGCACACGATCTTTCACTATCTCGTGGATTTCTTGCGCCTTTCGTCAATGATCCTGAACGGAGATCCTCTGTTCTGGGGACCTATGCAGTTCACATGGTCGGCACTTTCCACACACCTCTCTCACAACTTCTTCCAAGCCAGATGTATAAACGTACCCATGCAGCCAACGGTAGGTCTTTTCAGGCCCAATATGTGCATATGGACTTTCTGGGCAATGTCTGGAGCCATTGACACTGGGGTTACTCCTGCCAACGGTTCCTCGGTTCAGCCGCTATGTAGGACCAGCGATACAAGACCCCCTCCGCTATGGCCAGTCGATCCCACTGCCTTAGTAGCTTTTGTCCATCTGTACCCAGCCGAACTTTCACTCTTCTGTCAGGCCAAGACTTTTGGCTCAACCATCCCTTTACTCGCGACAGATCAGGGTTTGAATCCTGTAATTCGGTCCACTCCTGGCGAGTCTTGCACAGGAACATGGTGACCTGTGTCGCCACCCCACTTGTACATGTCACATCCACGAACACGGGTAATCGCCTAAGGTCGGGGATCTCCGTGTTCTTGAGGTTTTCATCCACCACAGGTTCTGACACGCCACGGGTCACCTCATAATTCTGCATGCCCAAACACCTCACTGGCACACTTCCATCTTGGTCAGTGGCCGTGGTTCGGGCTATCATCGCACTACCAGTGTCTTCTGACTATCCCACTGGTTCCGGAAGCACCTTCACACAATTCAGTTTTCAGTGAGTCCCCACTGGCATCAACGCAAGTTTCCCTTGGTTCTGGACAATCGCAACCGCAGACCCGCGCAAGGCATACGCCGCTCTTCCTTCAGGCGAGCTCTTTTGAATGCCGCACGAATGGACCATCAGCTGCAAAGTTCTGAGTAGCTATGCGGGGTGCCACTCGTTTCCGATGTCTTGGGCCACCGCGCTCAAACAGAAGGGACTCCATCTCTGTCAGAATATTAATCCCCAGAACCACCGGGAGATTCAGCCTCGTTTGTGCATTCACGAGCATCACTCCTTTTGTTCCCAACTCCTTGTCAAACAACTGTACTCTCATCCAGGCAATTCCCCCCCACTGGGATCTCCTCACTATTAGCCGCTTTCAGTCTTTTACAGATATCCCGACTCTGGTTTGACAGTCTCTTCGAAGTGTGTCTTGAAAATGTCAACCTGCATGGTTGTCACCTCCGATCCGGTATTCACCAAGCACACCACCTTCTTTCCTGCAAACTGTACCTCTAGAGTGGGAATCTCTGCAATCAAATTATTCAGACCAGATGTTGAATGCTGATTTTCATTCCTGCCTCGCTGTATGCCCAACTACAGCAAGGGCCTCTTTCCCCAATGCCAGAATTCTGGCTGTCCCACTGCATATGCTCGAGTCCTCGGCATCACCAACATTGAACTGGTCTTCTTGTCCTAACTCTGGATATTTCCGGTCCAAAAGCAGTCGGCATCTTCCCTGGGGTAGATGGTGGTTGACTATCTACGGGGATAGAGAGATGATTGGGCACCGAGCATGTCGGGGGTGCTCCCCGAATCCGCCACTGCTGTACCTGTTCAGCCAGGCTTTTCACGGCTTTCTGTAAATCCGCCAGCTGTGTCTGAACAGGGTCTGGTCTCAACTCCCTTGTGTTAGCCATTTGCAGGCTACTCCACGGCAGGGTAGGCTTCACTTCCAAAGTCAGCTCTACCGTCTCTTCCTGTATCTCTGCATATGTGATGCCAGGGTTGCTCCGATCTTTCAGTAACTACTCGCTCCGTAGCGCCTCACTCCGTATCCCCTCGATGAACGGATCACGAAGAATGCTGTCAACATCACCCTCGATACCCACGTTTATAGGCGACTACTTTTTGATCTCCTGATGCAGTTCTTTCAACGCTATAGCATACTGGATCAGGCTCTCCCCGTCTCGCTGCATCTGGGTGAAATACTGTACACCCAGTTGCCCTGCCGCCGACACATGATCAAATGCCTTCTCTAGTATCTGAATGATATCAACAGTCTTTCGCTTATCTTCGGACCTTAGCAAGACATCTTTACGGGCATCACCCTCCAAGGGCGTTCAACGCAACTTCCGGTTGCAGCTGGGCACTGACATCGTGCAAGGCAATGGCATTCTTCAACCTACCTACCCAATTGCTAAACAGTAGGTTATACACATCAAACTTAGCCAGATGATTAAGTAGTGCGCCCATTGCGGAGAAATCCACTAATCGGTCTCTGCTGGTCACAATGGGAGAATGGGGGTGGACTTCCACAGCAGGCGCGGCAGCGTCTCCTGTGCTACTGACACCATACATAGCGAGCACCGTATCCTGCCGACAATGCCAAGTTGTAACAACCGAGATGTCAGTCGTTTGTTTGTGAGAAATATGGCGCTGCTATAAACTACACTGACTCCAAAATAATGGCAAACTAACTTTCGTTATCGGTGCCAAAAAGATAACAGATTCAAACTTTTCCACAAAGGTATGAGCCCCAACAACCCGATCACAGTGCACAACGTATGCAGCCCGAGGGAACTCACGTGCCAGTTTTGCAGGGAGGGAACACAACTACCCTTGACTATACCACCTTTATCCTTACTCCGTACAGGGCCTGCACAGGCTCTTACTGCAGCCGCTGCACATGTTCCCCTCGGGATATAACCTTACACCCACCTCACATGCTATTTACAATATACTTCAAGATCCCTGATTCCCCTTTTATAAATCTATCTCACAACCTATTTACAGCAAATGCAGTTTCTGCTCTTGCAGGGGTGAAATTCTTACTCAAACTTGGTAATGTACTAACGGTTAACAGGGTGTATTTTGTTTAACCCTAACCACCAGCCACTAAGGTATGAGATCTTCCTTACACTAGGCTTTTTAGCACAGCCCAGTATAACAGGGATGGCGATCGCTCTCTCAGTCCTATAGTGTCATCCACGATCTGCTTCTCGGTGTCTCACACTTGTTCAAGTCTCAATATTCAGAATCTTGTATGGATCAAGCCTGGTCGGTCTCTCCTTAGAAGTACAGAGAAAATAGTCCTTTGCAATTTCTTACTATCCACATATTGACTGGTCATCTTTATGTACTCACAGCACACGGCTTATCTTTCAGCCCACGGCGTAGATCGAGTCCTTGAAGAAATCTAACACTGCTCAAGACAGGTATAGCCTTCCCTAGGTCCTCGAGAATCATCAGAACAGCCGACACGTCTTTATCTGTGTAGGATTTCCTTAGGAATCCGTTTCTCCAAAATTTACATCACAAGACTCCGTCTCTGCAGCTCTGTTACTCCTTGAGCAGACCATCCAGTTCCAGTCTCTGAACACGCTCCAAGCACCTCTGGAGCTTGGCACCTTCTTTCTCTCCTTAGGCACGTTCCGTTCCCAGCTCCACTAGTCACCATGAGCAATCGATTCTCAGCTTCTCCTCAGGCTCCTCAAAGGAACTCTCTCTCTCCATTTTACCTCTAGTGGAGGAAAGCTTAGGCTACCTTCACATTTGCATTCCTCTCCGCAGCGTTCTGCGGAGGGGATCCGCAATGTGACCGCAGCACCGCAAGCCCCTATCTTTATAATGGAAGCGCACGGTGCTGCGCCTGACTGCGCATGACCGTGCGCACCCATTCACTGCCATATGTGATCTGTGCGCAGGCGGATGCCTGCGCACAAGTCACCCAGTCTCAACCGCACCACGAACGCGACATGTTGCATTTCTGGTGCAGCCGAGACTGGGTGATTTGTGCGCAGGCACAGATCACATATGACAGTGAATGGGTGCGCACGGTCATGCGCAGCACCGTGCGCTCCCATTATAAAGATAGGGGCTTGCAGTGCTGCGGTCACATTGCGGATCCCCTCCGCAGAAGGCTGCCGAGGGGAACGCAAATGTGAAGGTAGCCTTACATTACCAGTGTTATGTACTTATTATAAACATATATCAACATGCTTACATGAGACAGGGTTGTTTTACCCTGTGTTTGGAGGTTCTGAGGGTGAGGGATGCTACTTGGTCCAGGGAGCTTCTGAGAGAGTCATTGTAATGATTTACTGCTACATCCAGACAGTAGAATGAGGACATTGGGGACAGTGATGAGTGTAGAGAGTCTGTGAATGTATGAGGGTTAATGGCCTGTAGATTTCTGGATGTGTGATAGGTAGAGGTGTGCTGTGACGGGTCAGGGTTAGTGAGTGTGAAGGAGAGAATGTTGTGGTCAGAGAGCGGAAGAGGTGAATTAACTAAGGAGGAGGTTGAACAGAGCTGAACAAAGGCCAGGTCAAGGGTGTTACCATCCTTGTGTGTCTCCGAGGTTGAGAGCTGTGAGAGGCCAAGAGAGGTGGTTAGAGATAGAAGCTGGGATGCAGATGGGGAGATTGGGCTGTTTATGGAATGTTAAAGTCTCCCAGAATGAGGGTTGGTAATTCTGAGGACAAAGTGCGGCAGCCACGTGGAGAAATGGTTGAGGAACTTTGGTGGGTGACCTTTGCGGGCGGTATACAACCTTTGAAAGGTGTACACTAAAATATAAAATGAATGGATCGTACATTTGTGAAATTGTAGCAAAATCTCTATGCTTATACAAAAGGATTGTCGAGATTATAATGACATATTTATCATTGCAAGACTGAGGCAAGTAATTAATTATTGTGAGAGGTTGGGTAAAACAGTCCAGGCTATTAGGCCCTGTGCACACAGTGCATTTTTACTACTTTTTTTTGCGTTTATTAGTGCATTTTTGTCACAGAACTGCAAAAAAATTAATCTGCCTACAAAGTCGATGAGAATCCTGAAGTTTTGTGCTCGATTGCTTAACTTCACTTGCAGATTTGGTGCATATATCAGACTGCACAGCACTGGGGGTGACATATAGAGCTGACGAGCGCCGTATACCATATAGAGGAGACGAGCGCCGTATACCTACATCCTGTTATTTGTGTAACGAGGAGACCAGATTATCTGCAAGGAAACTTTCACTTTGACTCTGTAAAGTTGTGCAGGAAATGAGAAATAATACTGCCATACCCTGCTAAGAAAATACTAATCCGAGGTAATTCACTAACCTGAGAAATTATTTACCCAATTTTCATAAAGTGGGTCAATGAGTGACAGAATGAGATCTGTGTGCAGTAATGTATAGCGCTGTCTGTGCTGGAGCGCTGTCCTGTTCTGTTCTCTTTTTGGTTCATTAAGTGTAACTCAGGTTTCCATGTTGAATTTCTGGGCAGCTTTGCTGGAAATTCAGAGTGAAAACAGAAGTTGTTGGTTGCACATTAGGCTTTCTGGACGCCTTCTGAAAATGCAGTGTGTTCTAGTTGTGGCTGAGAGCCTGCAGGGGTGTCAGGGCAGAGCTGTCATGCTGCCTGGTCAAGCACAAAGGTTATAAACTGTGCCAGACGCTTAAAGTATCCGACTAAAGAGGCACATACGATTAGTCCGAAGAAGTACATTGTATAATGCTTACACATCCATAGAAGTAGACAGAATGATGGTTACACACATCCAGAGAGGCACAGCAGAATGGTTACACATCTGGAGAGGCACACAGCACAATGTTACACATCCAAGCAGGTACACAGCAGAATGGTTGCATATATCCGGAGAGGCACACAACATAATGGTTACACATCTGGAGAGGTACACAACATAATGGTTGCACATCTGGAGAGGTACACAACATAATGGTTGCACATCCAGAGAGGTACACAACATAATGGTTACACATCCAGAGAGGTACACAACATAATGGTTACACATCCGGAGAGGCACACAACATAATGGTTGCACATCTGGAGAGGTACACAACATAATGGTTGCACATCCAGAGAGGTACACAACATAATGGTTACACATCCAGAGAGGTACACAACATAATGGTTACACATCCGGAGAGGCACACAACATAATGGTTGCACATCTGGAGAGGCACACAACATAATGGTTGCACATCTGGAGAGGTACACAACATAATGGTTGCACATCTGGAGAGGTACACAACATAATGGTTGCACATCCAGAGAGGTACACAACATAATGGTTATACATCCAGAGAGGTACACAACATAATGGTTAGACATCCGGAGAGGTGCACATCATAATGGTTACACATCTGGAGAGGTACACCACATAATGGTTACACATCCAGAGAGGTACACCACATAATGGTTACACATCCAGAGAGGTACACCACATAATGGTTACACATCCGGAGAAGTACACCACATAATGGTTACACATCCGGAGAGTACACCACATAATGGTTACACATCCAGAGAGGTACACCACATAATGGTTACACATCCAGAGAGGTACACCACATAATGGTTACACATTCAGAGAGGTACACCACATAATGGTTACACATCCGGAGAAGTACACCACATAATGGTTACACATCGGAGAGGCACACAACATAATGGTTACACATCTGGAGAGGCACACAACATAATGGTTACACATCTGGAGAGGCACACAACATAATGGTTACACATCTGGAGAGGCACACAACATAATGGTTACACATCTGGAGAGGCACACAACATAATGGTTACACATCTGGAGAGGCACACAACATAATGGTTACACATCCGGAGAGGTGCACAACATAATGGTTACACATCCGGAGAGGTACACAACATAATGGTTACACATCCGGAGAGATACACAACATAATGGTTACACATCCGGAGAGGTACACGACAGAATGGTTACACATCCAGAGAGGTACACAACATGTGTTTTCATTCAATAGATGAGAATATTTTTTACCAAAGTACCCATTCTACCCCCTATGTAGTGTGTATATATATATATTGTCCGATGACTCATCCCATCACCATGTTGCACTGAATGGCACAGCAATCTCCAATAACATGGCTCCAGGAGCATGTGAACTACACCGACCGTAGTGTCACCATCTCTTAAAGGGGAAGGCACCAGTCACATGGGCCAGATAAATGCCATTCAAATAAAACATTTCAGCAAAACCCTTCATATTTTCATGAACACATACCAAGAGATGGGAAGTGGTGCCACCCTATACCCAAACACAGTGTTTTGGTTACGATTGCACCATTGGCTGTGTCCTCCTATCACGATGTGTATACAATATGGCGCTCTATAAAAATAATAGGGATGGCGACAATCATTTCCAAGCCTGATGTTTTTGTCACACTGAGTCAGGATCTACTAGGGAGGTAATGGGTTAACAGCCTAGAATAGATGATCCAGGATTGTAATACTAATACCAGGTGGATCAGTGGGAGATTTACTGGAAAAGGTAATCGGATCCTGCAGGGACGGCACAAGCTTTTATTACAATTATTCTGTTTCCTAAAGGATAAAAAAAGATTTATTTGTAAATTTAGACTTTTTTTCCTTTAACAATGGACAGTGAAACATTGGAAATACACCATCGCCTACACGTGGCATACTGTACGGGTGCCGGTCATGATTTATGGAGTCGCCCTCTAGTGGATGGCCTATGTATTTACTGATGTAAGAATTAAACAGAAAAGACAATGATCCAGGGGGCGTAACTACAACAGGTTGCATTTGCACCCGGGCCCTGAAGCCTAGGGGACCCCAAATGTCTTGCTATTAAAAATTTGCAATCATTGCAGGCCCCGTTGGTGCTTTTGCATAGGATCCCCTGAGCTTTAAGTTTCGCCATTGCAATGATTCCTATCTATAGTCTCCCTAAATCACAATTAATGATTGTTTATGGAACTTTTCGCAATTTTTTTTTTATAAAGCGCATCATAAGTATGTATTCTTTTTTACCTGGTGTAAATGCCGCTGTTCTCCTGAATCTGACGCTATTTTTCTTTTATCTCTGTGCCTCTCCGTTCCCAAGATATAGCCCCTTTTATATAAATCTAGTCTTATTAGCCAAGGGGGAGGGATCAACTGTGTTCTTGATGGCCACACCCAACTGGCTATCTGCTAGCGTTATATGCCAGGGTAGAAGAGGCCAGATCTCGGGAACGGTTGGGAACAGGAACAAAAGATAAGCTGTCGGATTGAGAACAGTAACACATATTTATGTGACAGGTTTTATTTTAATAGGTTAGATTGGTCGGTATTAATAAAAAAAATTTCATCCCCCTAAACTTGAGTTCAGAAACTGGCTACTCTGATTAAACAGGGTTAAAATGACATGATTGGCAATCGTCAATCAAGAAGATCTGTCTTCTGCAACCTCTTAATTTTTATTTCTCTAGTGCCGACCTATCCCACAACACTTTAGATCCTCTTAAAGGGGTTGTCCGGGGACGGGTATTAATGAACTATAATCTGTTAGATAATTGGAAACCTTATGATGGTTATTGTTGTGGTGGTGTCACGCGCTTAGTTGGCGCTGACCTTGCTGGATGCTGCTGTGTATGTGTTTGTCTTTAAGAGCTGCATGGTTGATAGTTGTGAAGGTCTTTGCCTCCTGTGTTGAGCTCCAGAACTGCATTCACTATTAGGTTCAACTGCTGGTTGAGGGGTTAATGTGTGACTCACCTGGGCTCCCCTCCCCCTAGCCTTTAAGTAGCCTCTTTTTCCACTAGGTGGTGCTGCTGATAGAGTTTCACTCTATGCCTGGAAGCCATGCTGTGCTGACCTGAGTGTTTGTGTTGCTGAAGTCTTTTCCTTTGGAGATACTGTAGCCCAGTTCTGTGGAGGGAGGTGATGGGGGAATAGCGCAGGGCTGGTGGAGGAGGTTAGGGGGAGGCTGGAGGCCTGAACCTTCTCACCTTCAGAGATACCTTTGGGATCAGGGCCATTCAGGGTTCCTAGACTAGGGTCAGACTAGTCTTCCCTGGTCACCCTGCCCGTAACTGTCATTCCCTCATCAGCATTCTCACTACACCGTGACAGGTGGTCTGTGAATGTAAATATTCTTGAACCGGACTCCAAATGCAACAATTGCTGCAAGGTACTTCAGCACAGTATGGCATCACAACATTGGGCATCACATTTTGCATTGATCCATTGAAAGTATTTATATTTGGCAGCCGCCAGAACAAATTACCTCTAATCGGGGTGGGTGGTGGGGTATACCAGGTACCACACCCATCTGCTATAGATAGATCATCAATACCCGGACCACTATTTGAATATACTTTTTTCTTTTAATTTATTTTAGCATTTTTAATATGAATTATTTATAAATGACATTGTACTTAATGTAATACCTTTGTCTCGCTCACTCTTGCAGGGAGGCCGTTACAGAGGATCCGTGAAGGATTACCCTGACTTTGATGCCAGCCAAGATGCTGAAACCCTCTATAAGGCTATGAAAGGATTTGGTATGTGTAAATGGTATTATTAAAGGGAATTAAAGGTCACGTGTTTTTACACCGAAAGACGGATGTTCAAACTACACTCAAAAAAACTATAAACTCGACACTTTTTGTTATTGCTCCCATTTTTCATGAGATCGAAGACCTTTTATTGTGGTCAGCCTAAAGGCCCTGTTACACGCTACGATATCGTTAACAATATCGTCGCAACGTCACCGGTTTTGTGACGTTGCAGCGACGTCAAACAACATTGTTGCGTGTGACAAGTTTCAACGGCCAACGATAAGTTTGTAGATCGTGGAAGAATGGCCAGGACCATTTTTTCATCGTTGGTCTCCCGCTGAGCGGCCGCATTGGCATGTGTGACAGCGGGAGACCAACGATCAACAACCTCCCAGTGCCACCCAGTAAACGCTGGGAGGCTAGTAACCAGGGTAAACATCGAGTAACTAAGTGCAGCGCCCCTGCTTAGGCTGCTTTCACATAATCTTTTTTTTTTCCAGTCCGTGGGATCCTACTTTTTATAGGACCCCACGGACAGGAAAGGACATCACAGGGGGTGACCCATTCTGTGTCCGGTCCGTGATTATCACAGATCCGGACACAGTGGGGCACTTTCACTTCCACAATGTATAATATACATTGCAGAAGTGAAATTAAGTAAAAGAAAGTTTAAAATAAAAAAAATCAGTATTCTTACCTATCCGTGATCCACCGCTGCCTCCAGCAAGGTCCGGTCACAAGCCGATCAGCTGATCGGGTCACATGACCGCAGTTACGCGTAACTGCGGTCATGTAACCCAATGACGCTGCGGGGTTGTGACATCACTGAAGGTCCTTAAGCACCCGGACCTTGCTGGAGGCAGCGGTGGATCGCGGATAGGTGAGAATACTGATTTTTTTTTTTTTAAACTTTCTTTTACTTTAATTTCACTTCTGCAATTGTATATTATACAATGCAGAAGTGAAATTAGAGGGTTAGGAGCATTCTCAGTACACTAAAATCGGGTATTTGAAGTTAGGGGTTACATCAGTGCAGGGAGGGGGTGAAAAAATGCCGGACTACGGCTTGCCGTTTCGTGCGATGTGCACTTCCATGGGTCCTGTATGTTTATCAACTGTCCTGTAGCGTA
Organism: Allobates femoralis; assembly: GCA_033576535.1. Taxonomy (NCBI): domain Eukaryota; kingdom Metazoa; phylum Chordata; class Amphibia; order Anura; family Aromobatidae; genus Allobates; species Allobates femoralis. Next base: position 598,467,554 of record JARQOC010000004.1, read on the forward strand.
GTCTGGCACTCTTGCACCCCCTCCCTGTACTGATGTAACCCCAACTTCAAATAAAATCTGCACATCAGTGCAGGGAGGGGGTGCAAGAGTGCCAGACTACGGCTACAGGACAGTTGATAGACATACAGGATCCGTGGAAGTGCACATCGCACGAAACGGCAAGCCGTAGTCCGCATTCTTGCACCCCCTCCCTGCACTGATGTAACCCCAACTTCAAATAAAATCTCACATAAGTACCGTGAGAGTGTTGCTCTTTCTTTGCTTAATTGTCATTGACTTTGATTCTAAAACGCACACAGTGGCTCAGCTGTCTATAAGAGTTTACACTAGAAATGACCAGAAATAGGTCACTGTTGGTTTGGAGTGGGCCTGGAAATGTTGTTTTCCAGGGCATATATGGTATGAGCATTCATTTAAAATTTGAGAATGACCACAGAGCAGCAACAAAGATGTCACAACTCTCCTAAAAATGTTTGGTCGTCCTCTGAGTTTTCCCATTGACTTGTGTTATAAAGTACAGAGCGGCTTCCAAGCATTAAACTCCGGAGAATGTTCATGTCTCCTAACCGCTTGGTGCCTTTAGACACCTGAACTGGTTAAAAGATGTTTAACGCGTTTCCAGCAAGGTGTTTTTACATGGCAATGCAGATGTTCATTCTTTTTAAGTGTTTTCTGATATATTTTCAGGTGGTTTCTGCTGCCCAATCTTTCTGAAAGACCTTATACCCACATACAGGGGCATCTCAATGAATTAGAATATCAACATAAAGTTAATTTATTTCAGGAATTCAAACATAAAGTGAAACACCATATATTATATAGAGTCATTACACACAGAGGGATCTATTTCATGTGTTTATTTCTGTTAATGTTGATGATTAATGAAACCCAAAGGTCATTATGTCAGAAAATTAAAGTAGGGAGGATGAAGGGTCTGAGAGTTAAAATATGACCTAAATGGGTATCAGAGGCTTCACCTTGTGTGGTTGTGAGAGTCACAACCACTATAAAAGCAGATCATGGCTGCATATAGAGTAGGGAGGATGAAGGGTTAAACACCGCACTGCTGTATTCCACCAGACATCAAAGGGTGAATATAATATTGATTTATTAGTCATGCATTTCAGGGCTCCAAGAAACACCCTGAAACATGGCAATATGATATGATTGTCCTGAGGAAGGGGCCAGGGAGCCCTGAAATGCGTTGACTAATAAATCAATATTATATATACATTGAAACCTCCCACAGGACTGATACCATAAAGCTTTATAGTAAAATAACATTTAGTTGCTGTATTTCCGGTGCACCGTCACAACCCCACGGGGGGCTTATCAACGTGTCTGGTCTTTTTAGGTCCTGTATGAGCTTAAGTTAATTCCAGATTTAATTGCCTTCTGTTGTGTCTTTGAGCTCCTTATTTTATTAATGTAATGTCTTCAGGCAGCGACAAACAAGCCATCCTGGATCTGATCACGGCCCGGAGCAACCAGCAACGTATTCAGATTATCCAGGCCTACAAGTCCCTGTATGGGAAGGTAACTACGGAGGGTTCATAAGTCCAAATTTGACTTGTCTACTTCCACCCATAGACCTAGTTGCAATCATCATCCTTGTTCTACATAACATTTACTTTTGCAATTTCCTTAGGATCTTATCGATGACTTGAAATATGAGCTGACTGGTAAATTCGAAAGACTGATCGTCGGTCTCATGAGACCCCCGGCATATTTTGATGCTAAGGAAATAAAAGATGCCCTGGATGTGAGTATGATAAAAGAATGGGAATCAGTATTAAATATTATTTTATAATTCACATCTTTAACCTAAAAGATCCAGGACAGCGGAGTCTGTGAAATGACTGGGACTCCTTATCCATCATGGCTAGAGGAAGGAGCCCTGAGGCCGATGGCTGGCATTGGCCTCTTACACTTATTCTACTCTACTGATAGAACCTAGGAAGGTAAAGAAAGAAGGAAGACTACTAGGAAGAAAAAAGGAAGGAAGGATGTAGACAGGAAAAGGAATGAGTGTTGGGGAGGGAAGTAAAGAGGAAACATCAAGTTGAGAAGGAAAAGAGGGAGAGAGGTGGAAGGAAGAGACGGGGAACAAACATAGAACTTAAGAAAGTAAGAAAAGTAAAAGGAAAGAATGAAAGAAGGAAGCAAGAAGAAAATAAATGAAGGTTGATATGGTAGGAAAAAGGTTTAAAGAGGAAATAATGACAAAAGGAATGAGTGATGAAGGAAGAAAAAGTGAAAGGAAAAGTTGAGAAGGAAAAGAGGTAGAAGGCAATGAAAGAAGAGTTACTAAGAAAGGAAGGATGTAGACAGGAAATAATGTGAAAAGGAATGAGTGTTGGGGAAGGAAGTAAAGAGGAAACATCAAGTTGAGAAGGAAAAGAGGGAGAGAGGTAGATGGCAATGGCTGGAAGGAAAGGATGAAAGAAGAGAACTTAGGAAAGTAAGAAAAGTAGGAAGGAATGAGTGAAGGAAAGAAGCAAGAAGAAAATGAATGAAGTTGAGATGGTATAAGGGGTTTAAGAAGGAAATCGTGAGGAATGAGTGAAGGAAGTAACCATTAATCATAATGTTAAGAAGGAAAAGAGAGGTAGAAGGCAATGGGTGGAGAAGGGAAGAGAAGAGGCTGGTAGGATGGGAGAAAAAAAATGAAACAACTTAGGAAGGTAACACGAGGGAGAAGGGAAAGGATGAAGGAAGGAAGTAATGGAGGAAGGAAGTAAAGGAGAGATTGTTGCATACGGACAGGTAAAATGTCCGCCACAAGGCACAACAAAGATGGACAGCGGGATGGTAAAAAGGGAAGGGAAGGCCTTAAGAGTAGGGAGCAGGGGATGGGGACACCTCCTGACACTGGCCTGTGTCTGTCCCTTTCTGCCCTGACACCCAGAGCGCGAGCTCCCCCCTGCCGCCGTCGCCTGCCTGTGACCGATGGCTGACACTTGCACTTACTTGTAGGTTTCCAGTGATCTTATAAGACAAAAACTAGAACACTTGTGTGTGTATGGTAAGGCTCAAGGATGTAAAATAAAAAGGTAAGCTCAAGGAAAGACATGAAGGAAGGATAGGAGGGAGGACGTATGGATAGAATGGAGGGAGAGGATGAATTAAGGATAAAGTTATGGAGGCAGAAAAGAGGGAATGAAGAGATGGGAAAATGATAGAACCTAAGAGGGTAAGAAAAGAAGAAAGAAAAGGAAGCAAGAAATGAATGAAGAGCTGATGGGAAGAAAAAGCATGTAGACCGGAAATAATGGCAAAAGGAAGTAAAGAGGAAGCATGAAGTTGAAAAATAAAAGGGGGAGAGAGGAAGAAGGCAGTGGCTGGAAGGAAGGGATGAAAGAAGGACTTTGTAAAGTAAGAAAAGTAGGAAGGAAAGGATGAAGAAAGGAAGAAAATGAAGGGAATTAGAGATGGCAGGAGGAGAAAAGAAAGGGTGTAAGGAGGAAATAATGAAAAAAATGAGTGATGGAGGAAAGTAGTTAAGAGGAAACAAAGTTTAGAAGGAAAAGAGGGAGAGAGCTGAAAGGTAATGGCTGGAAGGAGGAGGTGGGGAAACAACATAGAACTTGGGAAAGTATGAAAAGTAAAGGGAAAGAATGAAAGAAGGAAGCAAGAAGAAAATGAATGAAGGTTGAGATGGTGGGGATAAAAAGATTTAAAGAGGAAATAATGACCAAAGGAATGAGTGATAAAGTAAGAAATAAATGAAAAGAAAAGAGAGGTAGAAGGCAATGGCTGGAGGGGAGGAAAAAACGAAACCATTTGGGAAGGTAAAGGGAACGAGATGGTGGGAGAAAGGAAAAAGGTAGCGAGGAAGTGATAAAAAGGAATGAGTAATGGAGGAAGGAAGTAAAGGAAAAACATGAAGTTGAGAATGAAAAGAGGGAGAGAGGAGAAAGATGTCTGGAAGAGGGAAGATTGAGGGTCTGCGAGCCAAAAGGGGGGAAGAAAGACTAGAAGAGGAGTGAGGCATGGAAAGAGGTAGGAGGCAAGAAAGGAATGAGGCAAGAATGATTGGAAAAATAGATGAGAGGAATTGATGGTAGGATGGATAGAGGTCGGGAAGGGAGGACAGAAGACAAAAAAAATAGTTTGAGAAAGAAAACAAAACATAACCGATATGAAAGCCATTCTGTTTTTTAGTAGTTTTGTGCTCTATCAGTTGTTCTTTTGGCCTTCAGTGTGATCCATCTCTTATTTTAGGGTGTTGGGACTGATGAGAAGTGTCTGATAGAGATCTTGGCCTCTCGGGAGAATCACGAGATTCAAGCCCTAGTGGAGGCTTATAAGGACGGTAAGCTGGGGGAGGTTCTATGGAGATATACCATCACTTGTTATATGTGTATTTACTCATCTTTGTTCCCTGGTTTATTGCAGCTTATGAAAGGGATCTGGAGTCGGATGTTGTCGCAGATACCAGCGGACACTTTAAAAAAATGTTGATTGTTTTGCTGCAGGTAATAGACTCAGTAAAGGCATACAGAACACACAGTATATACAACATACATAATAACCTTACCCACACTTGGTGCTCTCAATGCTGAAAAATACAGGCACATGTGATGCAATACCACCAGGGAGGCGTCTGGCTCCACATTTATTCTGCAGCAGGACAATGACCCCAAACATACAGCCAATGTCATTAGGAACTATTTTCGGTGAAATGAAGGACAAGGCGTCCTGGAAATGATCCGGCCCCACAGACCCTGAACTCCTCATTAGTGCTGAGCGAGCATTACCATGTTCAGGTGCTCTGTGCAAGAGCAGTTGGCTGCTCGTATGTGTACGACTCGAGTACCTGACTATAATGGAAGTTGATGGGGAACACGAACATTTTTCCTGAAGAGTTCACAGAAAGATGCTACAGTTCCCCATTGACTTTCATCATGCTGGAGTCGAGCCCATCAGAGCATCTAACTGCCTGTTATGAGTACTGAGCACCCGAGCATGGTAGTGCTCACACATCATTATCCTGTCTGTCTGGGATTACTTAAAGACCCAGAAGGATTTGCACAAGCCTCATACACAGATGATCTGTGGTTAGTTCTCTAAGATGTTTGGAACAACTCCCCTACCGAGCTCCACACCTGTCTATAGAACAATACTGTACATGTTGCGCCACTTGATACAGCTTTACACCAATGATATCTTGCATAAACGCAAACTCTCGTCTGTCATTCACTTCCGGCATCAGGACGTCGATCACATGCTGGCGGCAGCCATATTTGCACACCCAAGTGATGGGTAGTCAAATATGGCACCCGCTGGCGGTACTAGCCCAGTGCACCGAACCGTGTCTGTTAGTTACCAAAGCCCGAGAAAACTCTGTAGACAATTCTTCTAAAGCAAGGGCTGGGTTTATTATAGAGGATGCCACAAAGCAGATAGGATACAAGATACAAAGCATGATGACCCACGCAGGTGTCCAGACTCAAGATGGTATCATGATTCTGGCATTGTAGTCTGGCCCCGAACTATATCATGAGGCCTTATTTATACATAGCTAAAACTAGGAGGCTACCTTTTGAAAAACAGGCATTAAAGGTGACTTCATAGAGGCGTGTGTATATAAGAACAAAGAGAAAGCTAAAGTTCAGTACGAGAACATTACTACTAGTAACATAGTAACAGGGGCGTAACTACAATAGGTGCAGGGTTGCGATTGCACCCGGGCCCTGCAGCCTAGGGGGGCCCCAAAAGTCCCTTTGGCCCATAGAAAAAGACTAATGCTATTAAAGATTTGCAATAATTGGGGGCCCCGTTGGAGCTTTTGCATCGGGGCCCCTGGGCCTGAAGTTACGCTACTGCATAGTAACATAGTAACATTACAAACTATACATCTGTATTTAGCTTAACTATGATCATTAATCTCATCGTGGCTCTTAGAAGATACACATAACTCTTAAAATATTGACAGATAATAAGGTCTGTTTCAATTTACCTGGATTACTGTTTTGCCGATCTCCCTACATCCCACCATGAAAAACAACAAATACACCATAAACTCTTCATAAGCTTCTGAGTGCATAGAACAGATCTAATTAGCTTCTCTATGCTAGCTAATCATTCAGATCATTTTTCTAGAAGGACTGACAGGGTCTGCTTTTCTAACTTCAAAGCCCTGTATACTCAATATCAACTATATACAAAATGTCTGTTCAGAACAACATCATGGCAGCTATTCTCTAACACCACCAGCGATGCCACCGAAACCGCCAACGCCAGGAACTGCCACCGCACACATCGCATCACAGCTGTATACACCGCCAAATCAGTAACTGCACATGCGCGTACCTGGCGCGCAGGCGCAGTTACTCAGGCCGCCGCCATCTTTGGACAGCGGGGTGATCAAAGATGGTGGCGGCGTAGCACACAGGGGGTGGCAGAGAGAGCACAATGGGTGGGGAGGGGGGAATACAGAGCATGCATATTGTTCAGTACCACCAGCGGTGACGTAGCCGCTCACAGCTGCCATCCCCCGAAGCTGCTGATACATTACCACCTGAGTAAGTGCGCATGCCCACTTACTCAGGCAGCTGCCATCTTTGGGCACCACAGGAGGGGCAGAGAGAGCACAGGGGCGAGCGCACAGGGGGGAGACAGCTCATAGGAGAGAGCACAGAGGGGAGAAAAGAGCTCACGGGGGGAGACACAGCACAGGGGGCAGAGACAGCCGCCATCCCCAGTACCACAAAGCCCGCCCCATCGTGAAATCACTGCCCTGCCGATGTGATAGCATTGGACCTCCATCTAGTGACAATATAATGCTGTGTGTCAGGTTTGTTACAATTCCAAACTGAGAATCTTCTTCTGGTGGGAGCCCAGCAATAATTGTGTGTGTGGGGGGTCTTGGTGTTCAGGCATCCTCAGATCAAACATTTTATCACCCATATAGTGAATAAATGATGAATGCTGAATGCTTTCATCTGGAATGGGTCTTTCAAAGAATCATTCGGCTACAATACAATCTTTATAAGTGATTTCCAAATGTATAAACAATCTGTATTCATTCTTTCAATGTGTATTCTGCATTATAGTTGCTCATGTCTCCTTATAGTTGACTTTTTTTGTTCCCCCTGGATATTTATGAGCTGCATCAAGGGGGTGTAACTACAATAGGTGCAGGGGTTGCAATCACACCCGGGCCCTGGAACCTTGAGGGCCCCAAAAATGCCTTTGGCCTATAGAAAAAGGCTAATGCTATTAAAGATTTGCAATAATTGGGGGCCCCATTGGAGCTTTTGCATGTGGGCCCATAAGCTTCATATTATGCCACTGGCTGTATCTAATTACCTTATCACGCCTCATAAGTAAAATGGTCTCATAAATTATGCAGAATTGTTTTTGTTTGTGTTTTTTTCGCCAAAAATTTGCTATTATCTGTTCTTGGTCTTGTTTTATAGGGCACAAGGGAAGAAGATGACATTGTGAGTGACGAGCTTGTGGCACAAGATGCCCAGGTAATGTATCAATCGCTGCAATTTCATTTTTAGATTTATATATAGGTCCCCTGATGATCTGCCAATAGGGGCCCACATGCAGGAACTATCCTGATCACCTATAATCTGCAAGAAAATCTATCCACACGGTGTTCAGTAAACCTATATCACCACCACAGGTGAAATGCAGAATTGCACAGTTCCTATGGAAATCAATGGGCTGTGTGTAATACATAGACCTGTGGAGTCCTCCAGAGCTAGAGACATAACCAGTTCTGGCTAATGATTAGGTTTCTGATTGGGAACCCACCTGTGTTAACTCTTTGAAAATTTAAGTTTGACATCTCCTTTAACAAATAGTAATTTGGCACTAGTTTTCTTTTAGTCACCTTCAATTCATTGTCAAGACTGATAAGTCAGAGAAAGCCGAGTGCAGGGTTTGGTTATTTCCAGCAGTCCCATAGACAATGAGTGTAGGAGAAGCCGAACCTCTCTACCCCATTCACGTCAGGCTCTATGGATAGTGGATGTCTTCATATGTTGGAAAAACTCCTTTTCTCCTTCGCCTCATTGGGGGACACAGACCGTGGGTGTTATGCTGCTGTCCACTAGGAGGCGACACTAGGCAGAATCTGCAAAAGAGTTAAATGTTTCCTCCTCTGCAGCATTACACCCCCGAACAGGAAGTGATTCTCCAGTTTTTGCTTAGTGTCTAGGAGGCACACACAGATTTTTTTAGTGCTCCTAAAATACTTCCTTTTTTTGAATTTTTTCCTTCAAGAAGAAGAAAAGTGGGTCTCTGACGAGACTCCCGGCATGGTCCCTCCTCGGCCCCCCACTGTTGGGGGCGCCTGGTTGAGGTCGACATTTTTCCCCCACATGCCGCTCCCTCCTCGGCCCACCACTGTTGGGGGTGCCCGGTTGAGGTCGAGAAGATGGCCCCCCTTCCCCAGCTCCCCACTGTTGGAGACCCTGGGTTGAAGTAGAGGCTCCACAGGAGCCCCCTGACGGTGGACGGCAGCATCCCTCCCTAATCGCCCCTCCGGGGCTTTTTAGGCTGAGGCACCGCAGGTAGGGCACAACCATACTGCAGGGTCACTGCAGCACGATCCAGAAACCTCAGCTCTGCTGAGTGTTTCCGAGGGCCACGGGCCCCAGCAAAGCCTCAACCTGCCAAATGCTAATTGGCACAGGCTCCAGGACACCCAGCTTGCTGTGTGCTCCTCATGGGGCTGGGGGAACGCATTTTGAGGCATCGGTAGCCATTGCCAGGACCACAGATCCTGTGCTCCTGCAAGCAGCGAGCACATTCACAGGCTGCAGCATACTCTATGCTGCAGCACACTCCTGGAGCCCCGGGCCTCAGTTGCACACCAACAGTCACTCCCCACTCTCTGTACCTGGGTTGTGGCTGCTTCGCTGCATGTCACGGTGCCCCACTACGAGGGTCTCTAGGAAGCGGGCACCCCCGTACCCCGGGCTCCATACTATCCCGGCTGCGCCCGTTTGAGCACAGCAGCGGTGGATCACTCAGCGTGCTCTGGATGCCAACGGGGCGTCTGCCCTTTCGTTGGCGCAGCCTCCGGTGCCTGCCAGCGTTGCCTCCGGTTCCGGCCGCGGATCTCCGTGCCGGACCTCCGCCGTTCCCGGGCCCGCGGCTTCGGCCTAGCCAGACGTCACCGCCCCTTTTCCCCGCCCAACTGCCCGCCCCCGCCTGACGTCAGAGCCTCGCAGCGTCAGCACGGGAGGCGGAACAGGGCTGAAAAAGGCGCCCTCAGCTTCTCTGCGCGCTCTCGTGCTGGCTCCGCCCCCCTTCTTTACATCGCCGCCATTACAGCCCCGGCGCTGACACCGCTGTATAACAGCGGCGAACGGCGCTGAGGCATTAGGGGGCACGGGCCAACCAAGCCATCGTTGCAGGCATGGCTAAGAAGTCCGATGTGGGGAAAAACCCTAAAAACTCTAGGGTTGCTCCTAGGGCTCAGTACTGGGCGGAATATTTGCAGGGGCACCTACTAAGAGGCAGATGGCAGCAGGCTTATGCTTGCCACCACTGCGGCATCCCTTTGTCCCTATCCTGCCTGCAGGAGATAAGAGGAACATAGGGATTCATCTCAGGATCCTTGTCCAACATTACAGCCAGTGCGGTGTACACAGGGACCCATTGGCACAAAGCTGTGCTGCGGCCTCCGACGGTTACTGAAGGGCAGCTAGCATGATACAGCCTGCTGCGACCTGTCCTCCTTCCCCCCCCCTCCCCTTACACCATGCATGGAACATGTAATGCTACCCCCTGTACACCGGGTATCTATTATATAATCACAAATGGGTTTTGTTGCCCCTTCTGAGTCCACACGCGCTGCGAGTCAGCGTGGTAATGTGGATACGCCCGAAGCATTGGCCGCGCAGCGGCCGTTGCGAGCGGTTCTGGGGCGACTCGCTATGCCCGCGCAGCGGGCGTGGCGAGTCGCCTTGGCGGCGCGAAGCATTGGCCGCGAAGCGGCCATTGCGAATCAGAGACTCGCTCTGCTAGAATCCCGATGCATGTGCATCGGGCACCCAGCTAGTAGAGTAATGTCATACTACGAGGAATACTGACTATCCCCAGAGCAGTACAGGCAGAGTCCCTCTGCCCAGCGCACGGACCAATAGCAGTTGTTCCTACCACCGTGCCAGATACAGGTACATGTGGTTACACCTATTCGACCTGATAGCTTACCCGGGGGCAGCTAGGTTTAAGGAATATACCGACATGCCTTTTTTTAATCGATCCACCAACGTTGGCGGAGCCCCGTTGATCTTCAAACCTCAAATACTCGCCATCATACCCTTCCCAGGCCCCCACACAGTTGAGAGAACTAGTTTGTGGGGGAATTATTACTACTTTAACTCGCAGGTTTCTTCCTCGGCCCTCCATTGTTGGAGAGCACAGTTGAAGTTGATGTAATCTACAATTACCTGACAACCGCAAGGATCCCAGAACCGTTGCCAATCCTCTCCAAATCTCACAGCTGGAGTTCTGGTTGGCGGTGATGACAGTCAAGTCTCACAAGACGCAGGCTTATATACCTCGGATCCGCAACTGCACGAGTAATTTTGCTACGGGTCTCTGGGACCTAAGACCCATAGCATACTCCCTCCTCAGCGCCCCACTGTTGGAGGCGCTGGGTTGTAGCCGAGACTGCTATACACCATACTTCTTCCTCGACTCCCCACTGTTGGGGGCTCGGGTTGAAGCTGCGACGGTACAAGGCCTGGCTGGCCTCCGTCCCCAAACTACATCAACGAAACTCTGGGTCGCAGAAAGTGGAATGCGAGCCCTGTTGCCAATCCTCACCATACCTATATTAGGTACTTGGGTTGAGATGACACGTGCGAGCGCTCTGAACAGCCCGCTTCAAAGCAGGCCCTCGCAGACCCCCGACTGCGTTATCCCAATGAATGGGCCCTTCTGGACCCCGTATGAATGTGGCCCGAGCATTCTTCACGCACTCTGTCCTTTCTCGACTCAGGAGTCAAAAAGAGAATACTCAGGTGGGATAGCGCTCGCTGTGTGCAGCGCAGCACACCGGCGATGCACTATTGTGGGCGCAGCCTCCGGTTTCGGCCAGCGCTGCTCCTGACTTCCGGCTCCCTCCGGACCTCCGCGCCGGGCCTCTGCCATTCCTGGGCCCCGCGATTTTCGCGAGGCCCTGGCTTCGGCCTAGCCGTGACATCACTGGCTCAACCGCCCGCCCTCTGCCCGCTTGACATCGGAGCCCCCGAAGCGTCAGCACAGGGAGTGGGCGCGAGGCTAAAAAGGGCCTGAAGCGAAAACACTACAAAGCTTTTTCCCAGCCTGAAGTTGGCAATGTCTATACTACAATTCAGCAGTCTCCCATTTCTGGAGGACCCTTTTATCAATGCATGACTTTCAAGGTCTGCGAACAGTGGCATTTGCACCGTGCTCGTTAAGAAGACTCTGTAGGATCAAACTCCACAGGCCTACCGCTGCGTACTCCTGACGGCCACATACTGCAGCATCATGTATGGAGTCTCAGCCGTATTGGACGCACATCATCGCATGAAAATAGCGGCCTTTAGTTGCAACACCTCCACAGCTCTAGCCAAAATTCCCCAGACAAGGCACGGATTCTTCGGCTTGGAATCAGCAACCTCCGTCAGAGGTCTCCTCAATTCTTCACAACTGCTATAAGAGTCCTAGACAGCATAGTGGCAGCTTGGAAGTCTGTTCCATTGGCTCGGCTGAGTCGCCGGCCTTTTGCAATTATCCATGCTCAGGCGTTGCACGAAAACAGGATGGAGTGCGATGTGCCCCCATCACCATGCACAGGGCAGTAGTCTTGCCCTGTCTCGAAGATGCCCCTCAATCTACGAACATTCGTGCAGTATCTCTAGTACTGAAATCTTTCAGTTACCTTCTGGCATTTGAACATGTCAGGATACAGTCAGACAATGCCACATCTGTGGCATATGTCAACCACCAGGGGGGAACCCGCAGTCTAAGCGATGACAAGTTCGCCACATCCTTTACTAGGTGGAAACCTTGGAACACTGTGATGCCAGCTGTTCTCCTACCAGGTGTACACAGCTAGGAGGCGGATTTCCTAATCCACCATGGGATGGACTCAGGGGACTGGCCCCTTCATCTAGAAGTCCTCCGTCGAAACGCCAACGCCAGGAAACCACAGATATGGACCTGACGGAGTCACGCCTCAATTCCACGGTCCCGGCCTTCCTGGCCTGGTCTCAGGATCCACAGTCAGTGGCACAGACGCATTAGTCCAAGCCTGGACCGGTATCCGTCTCTCCTATATTTTTTCACCACTAACGGATAGTCTGGAATATCAAACGAGGACATTTGTGGAATCGTCTTCGTGGTCTCAGACTGACCCACACGCGCTTGGTGCGTAGACTCGTCCAATTTATAGCAGCAGTACTAGGACGTCTCACAGACAGTCCAGACCTGCTCGATCACGGCCAGTTCTCCCTCAGAATTCCTCACGTCCGAGGTTAATGGCTTAGCCTTTGACACCTAGAATTTAACCAAGGGTTTTTTGTTTTTTCCAGGATATTGTAACGACCGTAGTCACAGAGAGAACACCAGCTTTATCAGCAATATCCCATCACACATGGGTAATCGTTTTGTTTTTTTGCTTGGGGCACCTCTAGAGGTAATTCCCCTTGGCCTTACTTCATACCAGGGACTCTCCTTTTCTTTCACTCAGACCTAGACCAGGTCTGTCCTTAGGGTCTCTTACACAGCAGGTTTTCAGCTGTTTGTCACCCTCTTACAAACACGTCTTGCCACCAGACTTCTATGAAATCCTTCTTTCGAAGGGTCTGCTATTTAAGGTATCCATACAACAAGATTACACCCGGGGGGACCTGAACTTGGTCCTCACGGCACTACAAGAACCATCTTTTCAGCCTCGATGGGATGTTACCTTTAGCATCCTCATCCAAATAGTAGTATGGTTCGGTAGCATTTATTGTCTCTGCAGAAGTAACAGTACTTGCAGCGGTCTCATGTAATCCATCTTTTTCTAGTCTTCCATCTAGATAAGTTTGTCCTACGGCTGGTTCCATTCTTCTTTGAAGGTAGGTTTACTCCTTCCACCTACATGAAGACATCTCTGTGCCATCGCTGCGTCCGACTTCAGTCCGTCCGGTCGTGAAGGACCTACATATGCGGGACCTTGACAGGGCCTTACGCGTCTAGGCATCCAAGACAGCGCCCATCTAAGAGGTCGGATTCCCCTTTATCCTTCTTCCAATGGGCAGACATAAAGACACGTCAGCCTCTAAGGCTTCCCTAACCAGGTGGATCCCTCTAACCATCCAAGACGCTTATACCTTCAAGGACTCTTCCCTTCCGGCAGGTCACGGCACATTCTAGTACGGCCGTGGAAGTTTCCTGGACAGTTCGGTAAGAGGTATCGGCGCAACAAGTGTATCGGCAGCCAAAAGGTCAGCCTATACCCAAGCTTAAGCCACTATAGTGCTTACACTCAGTCCTCGACAAACGCAGGTCTGGGTACATGTGCCATCCAGACGGCAGCAGCTCGCCTGTCGGTGCATAGTTCTTCACTGACCATGCTCAGTGTCACTAGTTCCATTGTTCTTTCCCACCCAGGGACTGCTTTGGGACGTCCCACGGTCTGTGTCCCCCAATGAGGCGAAGGAGAAAAGGAGATTTTTGTGTACTCACCGTAAAATCCTTTTCTCTTAGCCTCTAATTGGGGGACACAGCACCCACCCCGTTGCCCTTGTGGGCCTTTTCTACAGTTCACATAGCTTCTCAGCTGTTACATGGTTAACATGTTTGCCTATCACTCGGTTGACTGTTTAACCTTGTGCCTGTTTATTTACAGGCCTTGTAGTACTGTGAGCCTGTTTAGTTACAGGCCTTGTTATACGATTATTACTTTGTTAACTCTTCACTGTTTTCCACATGCTCCTGCCTAGTTACAGGCCTTGTGGTACTAGTATTACTCTGCAAACTCTTAACTGTTTACTAACGTGCCTGTTTGTTTTCAGGCCTTGTTACACTGTTACTACCTTGTTAAGTATATTTGTTTACACAGGACGCCTGCGTAGACTTCCTGTGTCAATGTTATTATCTGTTAACTCTCCTACTGCTTTAGCACAAAAACTGGAGAATCACTTCCTGTTCGGGGGTGTAATGCTGCAGATGAGGAAACATTTAACTCTTTTGCAGATTCTGCCTAGTGTCGCCTCCTAGTGGACAGCAGCATAACACCCACGGTCTGTGTCCCCCAATTAGAGGCTAGAAGAAAAGGATTTTACGGTGAGTACACAAAAATCTCCTTTTTATGTATAAGACATTTTATATGTTTTACCTGCTTGGAACATGTGGTCCTTGTAAATGACCAGTACTAACTGCATCATCCATCCGGTATAAAAACAAGTTGAGTTTTACCTTATTTATGATTTTTGGACTGACTCACCACAATGCCAGTGGGTTACACTCTATGGACCGTTTATGATGCTAGTTACTACTCACGGGCTAGCCTCGAGGCTTTGTAGTCAACAGGTCCAGGATCAGATTCCAAGGGGTGAGACAAAAGGGTAGTCCGGTCACAGTCCAATGCCAGAATTGCGGGAAGATAGCGGATAAAGACAAAGGAGCTAGGTGAACGGATTATCAGAATAAAGATTCAAGGTTGGGTAACAATAGATCATATGCTAAGAACAGGAAAACAAGGCACACAGAGACCACCAAGCGTAAAGCTACAACTGTCAGCAATGGGTGGCAGGGAGCCAGGTAAATAGCCAGGTAATCAATTCGAACAGGAGGGATATGGAGGAAACCCAGCACATACCCTGTTTCCCCTAAAATAAGATGGAGGGGGGGGTAATATTGCATGGGAATATTGGGGGCTGCAGGGGAATATTGGGTCTTGGAAGGGGATGATGGAAAAACAAGACACCCCTGACAATAAGATATAGTGCATTTTTTGGAGCAAAAAGTAAGATAAGTGTCTTATTTTAGGGGAAACTGGGTACCAGCCTCGGATTGGACAATAGAGTTGTCCATCACCATTCTGACAACACAGAATGCCCTGGACTCTGATTGAATGGATGAACTGTCCATCATACTAACAACCCCTGCCCTAGATTGGACAGCTGAGCTGTCACTCACTGTATCCAGACACACCACTAGGTGGAATCATGGCACCTATGCTATTATGGGTTTCTGAATTAATAACCAATTAGATCTGAATAGTGATACAGCTTGTATGGGGTGACTGGTCAAGTAGACCTATACATGACCTGTATAGATGTGTTACAGGCTGGCTTGGTGAGATGGATTTCCTTAGCCCTAGGCCAGGATAAGCAAAAGGGTCTAAAGGTGATGGCACAGCGGGCAGGACTTATTGGGTGGTGTGTGAATCGGTGAGAACTATGACCGTAGAGTATGCAGGACTGCAAGCAAACAAGATACCTAGCCAAAAGTCTGTGTGTATAACATGATAACAGGAGTCGTTGATGTATAGTCAGTCCAGGACTTGCAGGAAACAAATGGTTGATGGCAGAGCTGCATACCATTATGAGATAGATGGTAATAGCAGACTTGTAGACAAGTAGCAGAAAAATGATTAACTGCAGGCAATAGTGATGAACAAACTGGATTCTTGCTTCAAGAATATATTGCCGTACATAATGTTGTAGTGTGAGCAGCACCTGTATAGGAGAGAAGTGTTCGTTATGCTTACAGCAGATGAATAATCGACTGCAGGTCTATGACAGGAGGTAAATTAGATAAACAGGCAGTAGATCACTGAAGAGCTGATTAGTAATACAGCTGAAATCAAGGGATCATGAAGCAAACTCCACAAATGGATATAGTAACATTCTCTAATAAAACATAGCTTCTGAGTCAGCATGTAAAAGACTTTGGATGATGATGTCAAAGTAGTTCACTGGGTTACTTGGAAAACTCAACATAAACTACAGCAAAGAGAGGCAGCCATAGAAAAAGAGAGCAGGGTCCGGTGCTGGTACCGGTGAGTAAATGAGGGAGGCCTCTCAATCTGTTACTCTGCTGATCCCAAGGGATTTAATTCAGACACTGTTTTGGACTGCAGGATGTGTTCTCTCTTATAAATCATGGATCATCAAGAGATCAATACTATGAACATTATTTGGATGCTTATACCTCTCTTATATGTGTAATATATGAATAATCCATGTCTTCAGGAGCTATTTGATTCTGGAGAAGCAAAATGGGGCACAGACGAGGCTCAGTTCATCTATATTTTGGGAAGCCGGAGCAGGATGCATCTGCAACTTGGTGAGTGAATTCTTTTCCCATAGCTACTTCCCATTAAATGGGTATGCCTTACTCAAGCATTTATACCATAAATACAGGTGCGTCTCAATGAATTAGAATATCATCAAAAAGTTCAATTATTTCAGTAATTCAATACATAAAGTGACACACTTCTATTAGAGTCATTACAGAGTGATCTATTTCATGTGTTTCTTTCTGTTAATGTTGATGATGATGGCTTACAGCCAATGAAAACCCAGAGGTAATTATCTCAGAAAATTAATGTAGGGAGGATTAAGGGTCTGAGAGATAAAATATGACCTAAATAGGTATCAGAGGCTTCACCTTGTGTGGTTGTGAGAGTCACAACCACTATAAAAGCAGATCACGGCTGCTGCAGTCCCCAGCGTGGTGCATATAGAGTAGGGAGGATGAAGGGTTAAGCTCCACGCTGCCATATTCCACCAGACATCAAAGGGTGAATATAATATTGATTTATTAGTTAACACGTTTTAGGGCTCCCTGGCCCCTTCCTCAGGACAAATCAATATCCTATCATGTTGCCATGTACCAGGGAGTTTCATCTGTGTGTTATGACTCTATATAATATATGTGTTTCACTTTATGTATTGAATTACTGTAATAGAATATCATCAAAAAGTTCATGTAATTCATAGAGATGCAGCTGTATATCGTAGATGCCGGTCCTGCCAAGGTACCCTGGGTCTGTCTCGCTACGTCGTACTCTACTGTCAGTTAGAGGGGGTTGGAGTTACCATAAAAAAGAATGGAAACTCTAACAGTCTCTTTGACAACAGGCCTCTGTTCTCAAAATAAGAGGGTCCTAATGGGACCCACATTTTGTATACATTTATGTAATACTAGATGGTGGCCCGACTCGAACGCATCGGGTATTCTACAATATGTATGTAGTTTATTTATGAGGATTTAAGAATAATGCAATGCGAAGGGTGGTTTAAATCGAGCGCCAATTCGCGGCCAGACTGCTCCTGTCGCTGATTGGTCACGGACGGCTAGCGCGACCAATTCCATTACAGACAAACAGACAGAATTAGACGATTATATAGTAGACTAGATGGCGGCCCGATTCTAAAGAATCGGGTAGTCTAGAATCCATATGTAGTTTATTTACTAATAGTTACGGGAGTGCGGTGAAATGAATTGTGTGTATACAGGCGGCTCTGTGGGTAGCACAGTATACGGTGGCTCAGTGGTTAGCAGTGAGTGCGGTGGCGTGGGCAGAGTGGTCAGCGCAGTGGCGTGGGCAGAGTGGTCAGCGCAGCGGCGTGGGCAGAGTGGTGAGCACACACATACATACACACACATAGACACACTCCACTATACTTACCACCGACCTTGCGTTTTCCCCGCCGCCTGGATCCTGAGTTGACATGTCGCCGCCCCCGGACGACTGGATAGAATATGTCGTCCGGGTAGTTTGGCGAGACATCTTGGACGGTATATTGGATCAAGTAGTTTGGGGGCGGCGACATGTCGACTGAAGATGCAGGCAGCGGACGTAGGGCCGGTGGCAAGTATAGCGGAGTGTGTGTGTGTGTGTGTGTATGTGTGTGTACAAAGTTGAGGGAAGTGCGGACAAAGTGACGGAAGTGCCTACATATATACACATACTGTACATTGCATATGGAGGGGTGAGGACAGGTGAGGCTGGAGGGCAGAGGAGGGGTGAGGACAGGGGAGGCTGGAGGGCAGAGGAGGGGTGAGGACAGGGGAGGCTGGAGGGCAGAGGAGGGTGAGGACAGGGGGCAGAGGACAGGGGGCAGAGGACAGGGGGCAGAGGCGGCTGGGCAGAGGACAGGGGGCAGAGGCGGCTGGGCAGAGGACAGGGGGCAGAGGACAGGGGGCAGAGGACAGGGGGCAGAGGACAGGGGGCAGAGGACAGGGGGCAGAGGCGGCTGGGCAGAGGACAGGGGCAGAGGCGGCTGGGCAGAGGACAGGGAGAGGAGAGCAGAGGCTGGAGGCTGTGCCGGGCGGGCTGCAGAGGCGGCTGGAGGCTGTGCCGGGCGGGCTGCAGAGGCGGCTGGAGGCTGTGCCGGGCGGGCTGCAGAGGCGGCTGGAGGCTGTGCCGGGCGGGCTGCAGAGGCGGCTGGAGGCTGTGCCGGGCGGGCTGCAGAGGCGGCTGGAGCTGTGCCGGGGCTGCAGAGCGCTGAGCTGTGCCGGCGGGCTGCAGAGGCGGCTGGAGGCTGTGCCGGGCGGGCTGCAGAGGCGGCTGGAGGCTGTGCCGGGCGGGCTGCAGAGGCGGCTGGAGGCTGTGCCGGGCGGGCTGCAGAGGCGGCTGGAGGCTGTGCCGGGCGGGCTGCAGAGGCGGCTGGAGGCTGTGCCGGGCGGGCTGCAGAGGCGGCTGGAGGCTGTGCCGGGCGGGCTGCAGAGGCGGCTGGAGGCTGTGCCGGGCGGGCTGCAGAGGCGGCTGGAGGCTGTGCCGGGCGGGCTGCAGAGGCGGCTGGAGGCTGTGCCGGGCGGGCTGCAGAGGCGGCTGGAGGCTGTGCCGGGCGGGCTGCAGAGGCGGCTGGAGGCTGTGCCGGGCGGGCTGCAGAGGCGGCTGGAGGCTGTGCCGGGCGGGCTGCTGAGGCGGCTGGAGGCTGTGCCGGGCGGGCTGCTGAGGCGGCTGGAGGCAGTGCCGGGCGGGCAGAGGCGGCTGGAGCGGCCGCGGGCAGAGGAGGCAGGAGGGGGCGCGGGCACAGGAGTGTGGAGCGGCGGCGGGCAGAGGAGGCAGGAGCGGAGGAGAGAGGAGGCGCCGGTGCATGTAGCCGGGCGCCGTCCGGCTACAGTGCACTGGTGACCTCACCAGCCCTGGGCGAAGACCATCACGGAAGTGGGCGTGGTCTTCCCCGGAAGTGGCCTTCGGGTTTTATATAGAAGATACCTACAGCAGTGCCAGTGTTCAGTAGTGTCGGTGCGGCGGTGTCTGTGTGCGGCGGTGTCTGTGTGTCGGTTTCAGTGTGTGGCGGTGTCAGTGTGGTTCACAGGTATGTGCTGGAGAGGCAGAGATCACAGGGATCCGCTGAGCAGAGATCGCAGAGATCACAGCAGGGGTCCTTGGAGCAGAGATTACAGCAGGGGTAGGGGCCCTGGGAGCCAATCTGCCCGATCATGCTCCTTCGGAGATGCTGCACCTTACACCCACTTGCCCTGGAGTGAGATCCCGGGATCTGTCAGTACTTGGAGCTTGTTCCAGCTGATCCGAGACCCCCAGGAGTTTGTGTGCTCTCCATCCCAGTGCTGTGGCCCCGGCAGTGGAGCAGGCAGGTTCCCCGTCCTCCGCTCTCCTTCCCCAAACACACAACTCTTCCCATTTGATAGTAAAAAGAATAGAGGGCTGTGTGTAGTGAGTGACAGCGGGGACAGTCAATCGGGTGGGGGCCCTGGCTGGGGACGTGGCCGCTCGGCGACCTATCAGCGACGTGGGATTTCGGTTACAGAGAGACAGACAGACACAATAGGGCAATTATATAGTAGATTCTGTGGATGTGGAATGTATTATAAACAAGATGGAAATATTCCTTTAATATTCCACTTTGATTGTGGGTTGCATAATCACAGTTATAAGTCCTTTTATATTATTGAGTTCCCCCTTTTCCGGTTTCCCCTCCCTCTTTGTGTGTATATTGTACATCAAAATACACGTCGACCTGTCAATCACTGGGTGTGAAACGTCAGGAAGAGGTTTAATATATCACACATTATAGGTTCTAACCTACATTTTTATAATAAGATTTACCCTGATTGGCCAGTACTTAAGTACTTACCAGATGTGCAGCTGTAGCCAATCATTGGTTCCGGAGCAGCACCGTTGTTTTCCTGTTTGTGGGTGGAGCTATCAATCATTGTTACTGCTGACTTTCATTCAATTCCAGAGGTTCCATGCTGTAAATCTCCTTATTTTATTTTATGCAGGAATCTATTAATGGCTATTGCATAACAGTTTTTTTCTGATCTTGCAGTTTTTGATGAATATGAGAAAATTGCTGGCAAGAAAATTGAGGAGAGCATTAAGGGAGAACTTTCTGGAGACTTTGAGAAGTTGATGCTGGCCGTAGGTAAGAAAATCTGTGACCATTAGGTCTAAGGTGTCAGAAGTCTTACAGGTTGCAATCGGCTCCTCTCTTCTTCCAAGGAGTTATGTTTCTGGATCCTTCTAGAAGGAAAGAAGAAAATAGTTTAGTAAGGTGATTAAATATGAATTAATAGTAAGGTGAGTAGGCAGTGGGGTAACTAGGAGCTTTGACATCGGGGCCCATGAGCTTCAACGTGGCCCCCAATTATTAAATCTTTAATAGCATTAGTCTTCTTCTATAAGCCAAAGGCACTTTTGGGGGCCACCTAGGCTCCAGAGCTCAGATGTGATTGCATCCACTGCAATTGTTGTAGTTGCGCCCCTGTGAGTAGGTACTCCACTTATTAGGGTATGTGCCCACAGGACGTTTTTTAAGCAGTCCTGAATGCAGCAAAACCTGAACTGCTTTCAAGGATCCTAGAGTCCTTGCCAGGAGATTTGCTGCGTTTAGATCCTGCGTTTTTATCACGTTTTTTGCGTGTTTTTCCTGCATTTTTCCCCGGCACACAATAAAAGAAGAGAGATGATTATCCTTTTTGTGTTTTTTATTTTTGGAGGTGAAAAACAGGTTGTATCACACAACGTTTCGGCTCCAGTTGAGCCTTTCTCAAGTGAGTCTTCTGTATATATAGAAAGGGGGTTTGTGGTTCAGTTCCCACATGAGCAACTGCTCAGGCCAGTACCCTGTTTGAGGTACTCAGCATATGACTCCGTCCTTTGTGTCAGTGCAGCAGCATGGTGGCTGGTCTGGGTGGATGGACAAACAGGGTACTGGCCTGAGCAGTTGCTCATGTGGGAACTGAACCACAAACCCCCTTTCTATATATACAGAAGACTCACTTGAGAAAGGCTCAACTGGAGCCGAAACGTTGTGTGATACAACCTGTTTTTCACCTCCAAAAATAAAAAACACAAAAAGGATAATCATCTCTCTTCTTTTATTGTGTGCCGGGGATATATTTAAAGAACAATATAGAAATGGTGATATTTAGATTATGAGCGCTAAACAAAGACACTGCACTGATTAATATTACCTTTAGGTCTTTATTGAATATTGACAAAAGTGAGTCCTCGCCACAACATGTTTCAACGCGAATGCGTCTTCCTCAAGTGGATATATTTAAAGACTTTGTGGCCTATTTTTCCCTTGTGCACCTAAACGGTGGTCGAGCTATACTACCGTATATACTCGTGTATAAGCCGACCCGTGTATAAGCCGACCCCCCTACTTTTGCCCCCAAAAACTGGGAAAACTTATTGACTCGCGTATAAGCCGAGGGTGGACTCCAGCACAGGTATACAACCCCCAGCAGTGAGGTATACAGCAGCCTCCCCAGTGGTAGTATACAGCAGCAGCCCCAGTGGTAGTATACAGCAGCCCCAGAAGTATATACAGCCCCAGAGGTATATGCAGCCCCATATGCAGCCCCAGAGGTATATGCAGCCCCATATGCAGCCCCAGAGGTATATGCAGCCCCATATGCAGCCCCAGAGGTATATGCAGCCCCATATGCAGCCCCAGAGGTATATGCAGCCCCATATGTAGCCCCAGAGGTATATGCAGCCCCATATGTATATGCAGCCCCATATGCAGCCCCAGGGGTATATGCAGCCCCAGAGGTATATGCAGCCCCATATGCAGCCCCAGAGGTATATGCAGCCCCATATGCAGCCCCAGAGGTATATGCAGCCCCATATGCAGCCCCAGAGGTATATGCAGCCCTAGTGGTGTATACAGCAGCCCTAGTGGTGTATACAGCAGCCCCAGTGGTAGTATACAGCAGCCCTTAGGTAGTATACAGCAGCCCCAGTGCTGTATACAGCAGCAGCCCCAGGGCTGTATACAGCAGAAGCCCCAGGGCTGTATACAGCAGAAGCCCCAGGGCTGTATACAGCCGCAGCCCCAGGGCTGTATACAGCCGCAGCCCCGGAGGTATACAGGCCCCCCCCATCAAGCTCCAGGGCCCCCCCTTGAGCGGCGTCCTGTAAAGCAGAGGTTCCCAACTCCAGTCCTCAAGGCACACCAACAGTACAGGTTTTCAGGATTTCCTTAGAAATTGGAATCATCCCCAGTGCAGGTGATTCAATTATCACCTGTGCAATACTAAGGAAACCCTGAAAACCTGCACTGTTGGTGTGCCTTGAGGACTGGAGTTGGGAACCTCTGCTGTAAAGGAATATCATACTTGCCAGTCTCCTGTCGCGCCGTCCGCAGCTGCCGACACGCGATCCCGGGCTTCATTCAGCGTCTTCCAGATTCCGACTTCCTCTAGTCGCGGGCAATGACGTCATTGCCCGCGACTAAAGGAATGCGGAAGACGCTGAATGAAGCCCGGGATCGCGTGTCGGCAGCTGCGGACGGCGCGACAGGAGACTGGCAAGTATGATATTCCTTTACAGGACGCCGCTCAAGGGGGGGCCCTGGAGCTTGATGGGGGGGGCCTGTATACCTCCGGGGCTGCGGCTGTATATATACATATACTCGCGTATAAGCCGAGGGGGGACTTTTCAGCCCAAATTTTGGGCTGAAAAAGTCGGCTTATACGCGAGTATATACGGTATATGCTCTCTGTTTCCTGCATTTTTGCCATTGACTGCAGCAAAAACGCAGGAACACTAGAACTAGGGCTGGGCGATTTTGGGAAAAATCAAAATCTCGATTTTATTTAACCCTATGGACGATTTTCGATTTAAATCTCGATTTTTTTTTATATATGTATACACAGCATACACAGTATACACAGCATACACAGTATATACAGTATATATCATACACACAGTATATACAGTATATATCATACACACAGTATATACAGTATATATCATACACACAGTATATATGTATACAGCATACACAGTATATATCATACACACAGTATACACAGTATATATCATACACACAATATCTATCATACACACAGCATATACAGTATATATCATACAGACAGTGCACTGGGCACTCACAGAACTCGGTGATGTAGTAGGACACGGCGTAGTTCTCCTCGCACCAGTCCAGGGCGGAGGTCGGCGGCCCCCAGTGTCCGGGCCTGTCCAGCGCCGGAGCCATGCTGCGCTCTGCTCTGCTGCCAGTCACCGCTGGCCGGGGTCACTGAATTGTGCAGGTGACACTCTGTGCCATTCACTCTTCTGCATTGCAGACTAGAATTGCACAGACTGGGGTATATGACTATACTTATTGGCAACACATATGCAGTTACTGTATCCAGCGTATATATTATTAGCCTGCAGATTATCCAGAAATGCTTAGCACTATATGTTGCTATCAATGACAACGGTGTGCGGCAGACTGCAGAGGGCTGTCACATAACTAGTTCCTTAGCACGTTGGCACAATCACTTGGACCAGACATGCCTATCAATTCTGCATACATAAATGTCAATAAATCCTATAAAAAGCCTGTTTGCATTGCAAGCATATTACAAAACTAGTGGGTACAATAGCTGACCTGTAGTATACCCACATGCAGGTGAGAATATGTGGGGGCATTAGACTTACACCAGCAGTTCTCTCTCTATAGAGACCCCTGTAATGTTGGGGGTCCCCTCTCCTGGAGGAGGGCTGCAGATTGGAGACCATAGGGGCTTACACAAGCAGGTCTCTTCCCCCTATAGCGACCCCTGTAAGGCTGGGGGTCCCCTCTCCTGAAGGAGGGCTGCTCTGCCTCCACGTCTGAGCACATAGGCTCTGTGCACAGAATAGCAATCCCCCAGCACCATCCCAATGTCCCTTCCCTCCCTCCCTCCATCCCAGCAGGGCTCCTGAGCCCGCTGTCTCACCTGCCTGCACGGGGAGGAGGCGGAGCGCACTGCAGTGCGCACCGGAAGTACTAGGTGCATACACGGCGTAGTTCTCGCACCAGTCCAGGGTGGAGGTCGGCGGCCCCCAGTGTCCGTGCCTGTCCAGCGCCGGAGCCATGCTGCGCTCTGCCTCCTCCCCGTGCAGGCAGGTGCCAGTCACCGCCGGCCGGGAGGAGGAAATGCCGCCATTTTAAATCGAATTTCACGATTGTTAATAAAACAACAATCGTGGCCACACCAGGGGGCGAATTAATCGAATTAATTCGATTAATCGCCCAGCCCTAACTAGAACATGTCAATTCTCTCCCATGGCCACCAAAACTGCAGGGGTTTGACAGTTCTTGACACTTGCAAAACCAATGTGTGTGCACAGCATTTCTGTGAAACACCTTGGTTTTGCTGGGAATCAAGACCTCAGGAACAAATTAGCATATATTACCATAAAACCAAAGGTAAACTGCATGCGGAAAAACGCAGCAAAAACGTCCTGTGGGCACATAACCTTAGGGTGAAATTTCTATGGATCTCTTCTAATTGCTTAACTCTTGTCAAATTAACTTAATTCAAGTGCATGTATGAAGTTGTAATATCAGACAGACATTAGTCGGATATATAGAACTTCTCTTGCAGACTGGGTGCACAAAAGTGTTTATTTTCAACATCCGCTTTACACAGCACAAAGGGAGGTGGGTATGAGGGTTTGCTGCTATAGAATTCAACCAATCATAGCAATATCAAAAGTCCAGGTATATATAAGAATCCTAACTGATTCTGCCCATATATGGTCGTCTTCCTTCTCCTCACATTCCAAAGCTCCGAGAGATGTTCCTTTGTTCACTTATATAATCAGATTTAGCTGGTTCTCTCAGAATATAAAGTTACACATAAATACAGATGTCTAAAATATATATATATATATATATATATCTATCTATATCAAGGTTTTCATAATATGTATCAAAATGTGGGTATAGATACAGTAACTAAACGATAACTAATAGAACACACACTAATATACATATAAAAGCTTCATAATGTATAGCAGAATACCTTCTTTCCTTGACCACTTCCCTAGGACTCTCCCAATGATCCTCCTCTCCCACCCACGAACAAGGCCACACGCTTGACCTAATCTTTACCCGCCTTTGCTCCCTCTCTAACCTCACAACCTCGGAACTCACACTGTCTGACCACTATCTCTTGACCTTCTCCGCCTTCTCCTCCCCTGCCACACTACCCCCTCTCCACAAACTTGATCACCCTCGTCGAAACCTAAAAGATCTTGATCTTCCTCTATTCTCTGAATCACTCCTCCCTCTCACCGACATACCCTCCGCCGACGACATTGACATTGCCACCACCCTATACAACCCCACCACAACGAACGCTCTCGACCTAGCCGCCCCCCTCACTCTCCATGCTCCACGCATTAACAGGCAACCCTGGCACACAAGCCTCACTAAAAACCTAAGACGGGTGTCCAAGGTCGCCGAGAGGAGATGGAAAAAGTCCCACACCCCCGAGCACTTTGCTCTGTTCAAGCAATCCATCACTGACTTCAAGACGGCACTTGCTACCGCCAAGCAAGTGTTCTTCTCATCCCTTATAACCTCTCTGTCCCGCAACCCCAAACAGCTCTTCAAAACTTTCAACTCCTTACTTCGCCCGCCTGCTCCTCCCCCTTCTCCCCTCATCTCTGCTGAAGACTTTGCGACCTTCTTCAAGGA
Source organism: Allobates femoralis (assembly GCA_033576535.1). Lineage (NCBI taxonomy): Eukaryota > Metazoa > Chordata > Amphibia > Anura > Aromobatidae > Allobates > Allobates femoralis. Next base: position 598,493,452 of record JARQOC010000004.1, read on the forward strand.
GAAGATCGACAAGATCAGAAACAGCTTTGGTCCACTATCCCCACAACTCCCTTTCCCACCTACACTGCCCTCCTCCTCCATCAGCCACTTCCCCCCCCATAACCGAAGACCAACTCTCCTCCCTCCTATCAAAATCACACCTCACCACCAGCGCTCACGACCTGCTCCCATCCCACCTCATTCCGAACCACACCTCCATTTTCATCCCAGCCCTCACCCACCTCTTTAACCATTCACTTAGCACTGGTACCTTCCCCTCGGCCTTCAAACACGCCCTAATCACGCCCATCCTAAAAAAAACCTCACTTGACCCTACCTCTGTCTCTAACTATCGTCCCATATCTCTTCTCCCATTCGCCTCTAAGCTACTTGAACAGCACGTCCACTCCAAACTGTCCTCCCACCTCTCCTCGTGCTCCCATTTCGACAGCCTACAGTCCGGCTTCCGACCCCTCCATTCCACCGAAACAGCCCTGACCAAAGTCACCAACGACCTACTGACCGCCAAGAACAAGCACCACTACTCCATCCTCCTCCTCCTTGACCTGTCTGCCGCCTTCGACACGGTTGACCACTCCCTTCTTCTCCGGATCCTGGAATCCCTCGGCATCACCCACCTTGCCCCCTCCTGGATCTCCTCATACCTAGCGGACCGGACCTTCAGCGTCTCCCACTCCCACACCTCCTCCTCACTCTACCCCCTTTCTGTCGGAGTCCCCCAAGGTTCGGTCCTGGGACCCCTACTTTTCTCCATATACACTCTCGGCCTAGGGCGACTCATTGAGTTCCACGGCCTCCAGTACCACCTCTACGCCGACGACACCCAAATCTACCTGTCAGGCCCTGACATCACCTCCCTACTCTCCAAAATCCCAGAATGCCTTTCCGCCATCTCATCATTCTTCTCTGCTCACTTCCTTAAACTCAACATGGACAAAACTGAATTCATAGTCTCCCCCCCCCCCCCAAGAAATTCCACCCCACCTCCCAACCTATCCATCTGCATCAACGACTGCACCCTCTCCGCAGTCCCCCAAGCCAAGTGCCTCGGGGTAATCCTTGACTCCTCCCTATCCTTCAAGCCCCACATCAAGGCCCTCACCACATCCCTCCGGCTCCAGCTCAAGAACATCTTGCAGATCCGCTCCTTCCTCACCCACGACACCGCTAAAACACTCATTCATGCTCTTTTCATCTCCCGACTTGACTACTGCAACCTCCTTCTCAATGGCCTCCCGGCTAACTCCCTCACACCTCTCCAGTCCATCCTCAACTCCGCTGCCCGACTAATCTACCTGTCCTCCCGCTACTCCCCTGTCTCCCCCCTCTGCCATGCCCTCCACTGGCTCCCCGTCTCCAAGAGATCCCAATTCAAAACATTAACCATGGCGTACAAAGCCATACACAACCTGTCCCCACCATACATCTCCGACCTGGTCTCCCGATACCTACCCTCACGCAACCTCCGCTCCTCCCAAGAACTCCTCCTCTGCTCCCCCCTCATCACCTCTTCGCACAACCGAGTCCAGGACTTCTCCCGGGCATCTGCCATACTCTGGAACTCCCTGCCCCAACACGTTAGACACTCTGTGACCCTGAGAAGCTTCAAGTGTCACCTGAAGACTCACCTATTCCGTCAAGCCTACAACCTGCCATGAGACCCAGGCGACCGCCCCATACCTGACATTCCCCCCATCCTACTGTATCCCAACCCGCCCCTCGTAGACTGTGAGCCCTTGTGGACAGGGTCCCTGCCCCTCCTGTACCTGTACGTCCTGATCACCTAGATTTAGTGTACTTGTTCTTGTCTCCCTTATCCTCATGTAAAGCGCCATGGAACCTAATGGCGCTATATAAATAAATAATAATAATATCGGTATGGATATTTGATACAGTACATATATCAGGGTTTCATAATGTTTTTTTTAGCAGATTGAAGAATACTCGCCTTACGTGGGATATTAATAGCTTTTGGGATAGGTCCCTTATATATTTTGGCCATTCAGGAGGGTTAAAGGAGTGTTCTCCAGTGTAGCTCCACACAAGGGAACAAATCAATAAAAGAACGGATAGTTGCGCTCCCCCAGGGAAGTGATGGGTGAAACTAAATGTTGCCAAAATCCAAAATAATTTAGGATTTGATTAACCTCTAGTTTCATCTATCGTTCCGTTGGGAGAGCGCCACTATCCTTTTTTTTCTCTATTTGAAGGTATCATGTTGAAGCTTCAGAGAATATAAGCAGTGGCGCAGTATACTCCATGGAGGTCGTCCTCTGTCATTCAATCATGAATAAAGGGATAAAGGAAAATCTGGAGCAGTGCCCTGCCTTTGAGTGCCATGTGGAATTAGAAACACTGGCATCTTTCTTGCGTCAGAGAAGCCTTAATGGCCACTTGAGTACGAGGGCTCTATGTAACTGCGACCTCTACACCCCCTATACCCAGGTCCCATTTCAAGGGTTATCTAAAGTTCAGTAACTATATGGATAAATAAATGTCAAGACCAAGCTCCTGTTTCTTTTTTTTTATAGAGTATTAAACGCAAACTACACTAAATAAGTATGCCAATTAGCCCTCCTCCAAAAGGGAGAACACTGACTCTTTAGTGCCACCTATAGGTCGTAGCGTTGGGCAAAATATGCTCACTGTGTCCAGTCCAGTTATCCATGGTTGCAAGGCCAGGATAGTCTTTACTCTGTGCTTACAAGGTTGTGTGAGCCCTAGACACTGGGCATCATGCCATGCTATGACTTTGAGGGGCTAAGTAAGAGCAAGACATGGCCAGGGTGGTGGGTTATGGATACCGGTCACACAAGCGACGACTGCCCTGGTTGCAAATTTTTTCCGCCGCTCAATATTTGGGTCAGACTGTGACCTTTGTTTACCTATAGGTAGCACCAGAAACTGCTTTGCACAATGTATTTTATGTCTATGATTAGTATCCATTTCAATATATTCTCATTTCTTTACAGTAAAATGTGTCCGGAGCATTAGAGATTACTTCGCCACTAGACTGTATAAATCAATGAAGGTAATGTGCAGTAATTGTGATATTCAGTGCATACACCTATATGAATATATAAGTATTTCTTTCCAGGTCATGTAATGGACACAGGGAAGGACCCGCTTAGGGACGTTAGGGGAACTTAGGTGTTAGACACAGGTTAATGCCAGATGTTGTCTCATCCCCCACTCCCTATCATCAGTCTTCCTTGCCCTTTCCATCCCGTTGTAACCTGTTTATTACCCCGGACATCCCCTAGGTCAATGTGTGACATCATGTCTCTACAGTTCATCAGAGGTGTGTCTTGTCCGTGACCAGGACAGATTTTCATGTCTGGACAGTAAACACTGTGATCAATGTGAACAAGTGCAGATCTAAAAAAAGAAAAAAACATAATTGGTACCCAACATATGAGAAAATTGACTTTATTTCCCACGTGCCATAAATGTATAATGTATTACCTGTTGCAAATGCCGTTGTTTTCCTGAATCCAGCGATGTTTTCCTTTTCTTCCTGGGCCTGTCCATTACTGAGATATGGCCTCCTCTTCCCTACATAGAAATCTAGCCTTTTTAGCCAAGTGTGTGTGGTCATCATCTCTTGTGGGCGTGTTCTTGATGACCACACCCTCTTGGCTAACACTATTCGACTTCTATACAGGAAAAAAGGGCCATATCTCCAGAACACAGAGGAGCATGAACAATAGAGAAACCACGCCAGATTCAGGAGAACAGCGGCACTTACACCAACTAGACGGGTTCCACATCATCTTGTTGTACTCTATAATAGGAGTATTCTTTTTTGTAAGTGTTATGTTTTGTGGTTCGTCATGATTTTTCTTCCTCCAGGGCATGGGTACAGCTGACAACACCCTGATTCGGATTATGGTCTCCCGCAGTGAGATCGACATGATGGACATTCGGGAGTCATTTAGGACCCAGTATGAGAAGTCTCTGTACTCCATGATTAAGGTAAGTGAACCTTTTAGTTTATTAAATTAGGGTTACTAGAGACAATTTAAAATTATAGGAAAAGTTTTAAGGAGATGAAACTCTTAAAACAAAAAAATGTATTTGTTGAAAGAGGAACCAAGAACAAAGTGAAATGTCGACTGGTTTTCCCAATAACCCTTGTGAAATCCGAACCATGATCAGATGGGAAGACCCGGCCCGACGCCTGACCGAGCTAACTTGGCTAATGAGGCTTTTAGGCGCCACTAGGCTCCAGGGCTTGGGTGCAATTACAGCCCCTGCTTTTACTGAATCTGGTTTTAAGTCCCTAACAATATTCCTTCTATAGAGTTTATTCTTGACTCTGCTTTCTCCTTCAAGCCCTTTCCAACTCAAAAATATTCCCAAAATCTGTACATTTCTTAACCAAGAAACTGCAAAAACACTAGGGCATGTTCTCATAATCTCCCGCCTGGACTACTGCAACCTCCTACTCTCTGGCCCGACTAATTCACCTCTATCTCCCGCCTTTCCTCTCTGTCAATTCCTTCACTGACTTTCCATTGCACAAAGACTCCAGTTTAAAACCCTAACCATGACCTACAAAGCCATCCACAACCTGTCTCCTCCATACATCTGTCACATGGTCTCCCGGTACTTACCTACAAGCAACCTCCAATCCGTCATGATCTTCTCTCCTCCCCTCCTTTCTCCGCATACAAGATTTCTCCCGTGCTTCCCCAACTCTAGAACTCTCTGCCCCAACACATCAGACTCTCGCCCACCGTGAAAACCTTCAAAAGGAACCTGAAGACTAACCTCTTCCTACAAGCCTACAAACCCTCAGTCACTAAACCGCTGCATGACCAGCTCTACCCTCACCTACTGTATCCTCACCCATCCCTTCTAGACTGTGAGCCCTCGTGGGCAGGGTCCTCTCTCCTCACCTACTGTATCGTCACCCATCCCTTCTAGACTGTGGGCCCTCGTGGGCAGGGTCCTCTCTCCTCACCTACTGTATCGTCACCCATCCCTTGTAGACTGTGAGCCCTCGTGGGCAGGGTCCTCTCTCCTCACCTACTGTATCCTCATCCATCCCTTGTAGACTGAGCCCTCGCGGGCAGGGTCCTCTCTCCTCACCTACTGTATCCTCACCAATCCATTGTAGACTGTGAGCCCTTGCAGGCAGGGTCCTCCTCCTCATCTACTGTATTCTCACCTATCCCTTGTAGACTGTGAGCCCTCGTGGGGAGGGTCCTCTCTCCTCACCTACTGTATCCTCATCCATCCCTTGTAGACTGTGAGCCCTTGTGGGCAGGGTGCTCTCTCCTCACCTACTGTATCCTCACCCATCCCTTGTAGACTGTGAGCCCTCGCAAGCAGGGTCCTCTCTCCTCACCTACTGTATCCTCACTCGTCCCTGTAGTCTGTGAGCCCTCGTGGCAGGGTCCTCTCTCCTCTACCTACTGTATCCTCACCCATCCTTGTAGACTGTGAGCCCTCGTGGGCAGGGTCATCTCTCCTCACCTAACTGTATCCCTCCACTCTGTCCTCTCTGTATCTCTGTGAGCCCTCATGGGCAGGGTCCTCTCTCCTCCTACTGTATCCTACCCATCCCTTGTAGACTGTCCTCTCTCCTCCTGCACCTGTGTGTGCCAGATAATTGTACTGTTAATTATTATGTATACCCCTTTTTACATGTAAAGTGCCATGAATTAAATGGCGCTATAAAAAGTCATACATTTTTTTTTTTATTATTCTTATTATTAATCTGTAGTAATTTTGTTTCTAGAATGACACATCTGGAGAGTATAAGAAGGCGCTGCTGAACCTCTGTGGAGGAGATGATGAGTATGTATGGCCGTCCGCTGCTTCTATCAGAGCTCATTGTGGTTCAGAATTTGTTACCTTTCACTTAATTTGTATTTCTTCAGAATATAAAATATTATAAAGGCAGAGATAACAAGAGATAAAAAGATAGATACATATGTAAAGAAGTGAAGGGTCATTAGATGTCTTAAGATTGTTTGAGACTTTACAATGTCGTCAGCTCCTTGGGGCCCATTTCATTATTTTGCTTTCCTTTTCCCTTTTTGTCCTTGAGTACAATGAGGTTTTTGCACCAAATTCTTCAAATGTTTGTAGGGATTCATGAATGTGGCCTAAAATAAAAAAAATCTTTTTTTTTTTATTATTTTTTTATTTATATTTTATTTTTTTAATTTAAACCAGTTTTTGCATCTTTTTAACACTAAAAGTCTCCAGCCACCATACTCTAGGGGAGGGGGCTACAGTCAATGTCTTAAAAACCTTGTCAGTCTCATATGTGTAGTAAGCCACATATCAATGTATTTCACTGAGCGACCAATGTGTTACAAAAGGGACTATAAAATAAGGTTGGCAAATCCCATAGCCACTAAAAGAAGAAATAACATGTGTGAAATCGACGCAAGTGGATGAATCAGGAGACACTTAAGGGACTGTGTTGATTTAATCAATAGATTCTTGCAAAGATAATCTTTACTATTGGCAGGATTATCTCAGTGCTGAGATAATTTACTGTGTGCTATGTACCAGTAACTATGTCCTGACGTACAAGAACACATCCATTCACTGTAATAGCATATGTACACACTATATAAGATTGTCTGACACAGGGAATGGTTGATATACCAGCTATATCATGTTCCCTTGTACGGTTATGTACAACACATTCTCATACACATTACATGTGCAGGATACATATAATATATGTTATGATTCTGTACAGGACATGTTGGATAATTTGTGCAGACCATTGTGTCCCATGTCGAATGGTTTCATAAGACACATCCATTTCACAGTAACACATAGCAGGGACACATATATAAGATTATCTCGGCACAGGATATGTGGTATGACCAGACCATGTCCCTGTACGGTCAGACACATCCATTACACAGTACACAGCAGGGACACATATATAAGATTATCTCAGCACAGAAGATGTTGATATGATCAGACCATGTCCCTGTACGTCAGACACATCCATTACACAGTACTTAGCAGGGACACATAGATAAGATTATCTCAGCACAGGAGATGTGGTATGATCAGACAATGTCCCTGTACGGTCAGACACATCCATTACACAGTACATAGTAGGAGCACATATTAAGATTATCTCAACACAGGAACATTTTTTTTAAACAAATTGTGGAATATTATTTCCAAATCAATTTGATTAAAATCAACTTTTAAAGGGTTTTACCATAAACAAAGTTCATTTTGAAAGGGTGGATCCTTAGCTGTAGCTGTGTAGAAGGACAAGGATCCGGCAGGAGGATGCAGGAATGAGAACTGGTCTGGATGAGTGAAGACTGTTCCTGTAAACTTGGTGAATATATTCTGGATTTTCTAGGCCAAACCACAATGTATTAAGCTTAAGACGGGACACAGACAGCAAGAACAGGCTAACACAAGGAGCAGGGTTGCAATCGCACCCGGCCCTGGAGCCTAGGGGGCCCAAAAGTCTGTTTAGCCTTTTGAAAAGACTAATGTAGTTAAAGCATTGCGATAATTGGGGGCCCCAGTTGGAGATTTCAGATCGGGCCCATGAGCTTTGAGAGGAAGGATATAGGAAGAATGAAGTGAGCATGTTTGCGGTGTCATGTGACCGCAGGTCCTTTAGGTCTGTGTAGTAGGTGTCTGACAGTCTTATCTCCACATCCTGTAGAAGGGGAACGTTTTCACCGTTTGGGTCACTGATGTGATTATTGACCCATGTGACTCTTGCAGATCTCAAAATGCTTAGAAGTGATCCTAAGATTTGCCATGCATTGTAATCCCGCCTATAAGCTGTTACTTTCCTTTTTAGCGCCGCTGGGGAGTATTTCCCAGAAGCTGCTCAGGTGGCGTTTCAGAAATGGGAACTTAGCGCGACCGCTGCTGCCCGCACGGAGGTTGGAAGAGAATCTGATGTATCCCCCCCTCTTTACCGCACTTGCTAACCAAGCTGGCAGGCAGCACATTCAGCCGCTTGCTTGCTCCTCCTTACCTAAAGCCTAACCAGATCTGTCAGAGACAAGTCTGCTATGGTAATCCCAAATCTACAAGATGCTTCTACTCAGTGACTGCAACGACAGCGTGTCCTAGACTTTGCTATGAATGTCCAGTATATTTATATATTTCTAGTAGTTGAACTTTTATTAAGCAAATTGCTAATTCTCCAAATGATAAAATTGTAGGTGCCAGCAGTTGCCACAAGGGGGAGCTCATCCTACATTAAAATATGAAAGTATGCTAAAAGCTCCTGGGCTCCACCTAGTGGTGACAGCAGGGAGTTTCCAATGAATTTATAACGGATACAAAGAATAAGAGCAGCTATCAACAGTGTGGAAAGAATAAACAGTAACAAACATCTTGGTTAGGACCTTAAAATATAGAGATTGGGCAAATCAAAAAACGTTTTCTTGCAGCAGTGAATCTCTATTTGGGGCCTGTGCAGTGGATACTACAAGTAATGGCGCATCGTAATTCCCATTCCCATATGCTGGACCTGTCTGTGACAAATCTGCTCAATATAACTAATGGCTAACACCCTTTTCCTCCTGTTTCCCTCCTTGCTAACACTTTGCTTTCTAGCTAATAACTTTAACTTTGTACTATTTGCATTAATTTTGCCTTTTCTTTCACTGCATTAGTGGCTTTTGGAGTAGTGCAGTGCACTAGTATGGCATATATGAGTGATACAGGTGCAGTGTAATCACTATATGGCTGGAGAATTGCAGTGCACTATATGGCTGATGAGTATGCAGTGCACTATATGGCTGGAGAGTAGTGCAGTGCACCCTATGACTGGTGGAGTAGTGCAGTGCACCCTATGGCTGGCGGAGTAGTGCAGTGCACCCTATGGCTGGCGGAGTAGTGCAGTGCACCCTATGGCTGGCGGAGTAGTGCAGTGCACCCTATGGCTGGTGGAGTAGTGCAGTGCACCATATGGCTGGTGGAGTAGTGCAGTGCACCCTATGGCTGGCATAGTAGTGCAGTGCACCCTATGGCTGGCGGAGTAGTGCAGTGCAACACTGACTTTCGCCCCTATTATATGTGCTAAAGCATATCCTCCTTATTGCCAGAATACGACAAAAGAAAGGGCTTTCATGAAAGGAGTCTGCTCAAAATATACTATATATAACAATCTGAAATATTCTGTATAATTGAAATAGAATAATACATTTAGTTTTATAACCGTGATTTTATCTTCATATGTTAGTATAATAATTGATAAACACAAAAAAAAATTCAATTCTAGACCTGAGAGATTATATATTGCATTTTGAGTGCACTCCCTTCGATTTTTCACTTTCGGGTTGGTTTACTGGCTAAAATGACTCTGATATTACATGTAATAATATAGGAGAATGCTGTATGAAATGCTGGGTGTATAATAATAGACACAATTACAATCTAAAATATAACTGCACAATAATTCATCATTATATAACTTGATAATTTCATGGGCATAAATAAATACTACTGCCACACTGGCAAAAACACATAGGAAAAAATATTTGTGTTAAATACCTTATATTAATTTTTTGGAGGATATATTCCCTAAATTGCACCTATAAAAACCCATACACAAGAAACATGTCACTATTAAGTTGTTTTGTATTCCTTAATAGTAGACCTGTTCTTTCTTGCTATTCCTCTTGCCTCAGTAGATTCAGAGACCTGTGATGATACTTTAGGCATAAAACACAATGTTCTGCAATTTTCTGTTGGAAGAAGTCTATGCTATAGGTGTCTGTGGCCACCAAGTGGTTGTAATGTGAAGTGCATCCTGTCACCGTTTGGTTAGCATATTGCATGAAAGGGTTTGTCCGGGCTTTCTGGGTAATTTCTATGTGTATCTAGGCTGCAAAATAATTTTGACAGTTTGTAATATACATCCTGTCAACATTTTGCATTGTCACCCAGATATCGCCTATTTGCGTCTGGAAGAGAACAACCAGGGGGCTTGTTTGTGTTGGAGCCTGGATGTAAATGGAGAGCTGGTCGTTTACACCGAGACGCTTCCAAAACACGTCCCCGTCCCCCAGTCTCCATATGCCCAGCCACCCCCAGACTGCTACAGGCACGCCCTAATGTGACTGTGACGCCCCACTGGTCGGACCGCCACCAGGAGTACTGCACTCCTCCATTAGCGGGGGAGTAGTACTCCTGTTCTCTAGATACCTGGATGGTGAAGTTGAGACCCCACCACACGCACACGTAGGACCCCGGGACGGGATGGTGGGTGGACTCAGTCTCAGCTAAGGGGAACAAGGAAGTGTGGAGTTAGTCAGTAGACTTTGAGTCGAGAGAAGCAAGGAGTAGGAGGTCGGGAGGGTTGGCTCATGCAGGCTGGAGCACAGTCATGCTCACCCCGGGAGGGAGAGACTAAATGGTGTAGTGAAGGAAAGGAGACCCATGGGTGCAGCAAAGATCCAGATCACCTGCATGCCCATGTCTGGTAGAAGGAAGGAGGTGCTGGTGGACAAACAGGGAACCGGCCCTGAACACAGCACGGCAGCTATACACCCGAACTGTTGAAACTGAAGGCCATGAGATCCTAAGGGGGAACTGCGGCACCCGGCAGCCTGGTTGAAGGTGCAGAACTCCAACAGATGTGTGTGAGACTTTTCTTGGCAGCGATCACTGACTGCAAAGGCCGCATGACATCCAGAGGTGCTGATGACCTAATGAACACCGGCCAAAGACCCTGAACCGACCTCACTACTCACTGCCCTGTGGAACCACTCCACCTGCGGGGAGCGAAACCATCCAAGCTGTCCCTTCATTGTCCCTAGAGGTTCTGCAGCAGCGGCGGCCACACATAGCCGCACACCATGGGTGGCGTCTTGAATACACCCTTTTCCTTTATTTCCTCGTCATCTGAACTTTTAATTGACACCGCCAGGTTCACGGATCCTGTGGCCACCTTGACAATTCCCCAAAAAGAACTGTAAGAACTGGCCCGGTAACGAGTACCCCGCGGCTCTGGAGTGGATGTGTCATGACCCCCATTTCACACAGCGGTCCTCTGCTCCACTGACACAATGTGCTGAATACGCAGCTGTGAAGTAGATTCGGCACACTGTCAGTGTAGCAGGGGACCACTGTATGCACTATAGTGTGTGCGTCACCCTATGGCCGCGGTCAGTGGAGCTGAGGTCCGCAGCCCGGGTCTCTGTGCACAGTGGAGCCGATGCTGTTACTCTCTATACCTCCTTTAGCACAGAACCATATTGCATGCAGCGGTCTCCTCCTCCACTGACAGTGTGCAGAATCTACTTCACAGCTGCGGATTCGGCACATTGTGTCAGTGGAGGAGGGGACCGCTGTGTGCGATGGGTATGGGTGATCACATTAGGGGTTGGGGCGAGCCTGTAGGAGCCTGTGGTGGCTGGACATACTGAGACTGGGGAGGGGCGTTAGTAGGTCTGGTACGTCCAGTTCTCCATTTACATGCAATCTCCAACACAAACGCCCCCTGGATGTTCCCTGCAGACGCAAATAGGTGATATCTGGGTAACTATGCAAAATATTGACAGGATGTACATTATTATTATTATATTTTTGTTGTTATTATTATTATAGCGCTTTTATGTGGAAAGGCCATACATAGACAAGTACAATATACATGAACAATATAAGGCACACACTAGTACAGAAGGAGAGAGGACCCTGCCCGAGGGCTCACAGTCTACAAGGGAAGGGTAAGGATACAGTAGGAGAGGGTAGAGCTGGTCGTGGCGGTGGTTCAGTAGACTGAGGATCACTGCAGGTTGTAGGTTTGTCGGAGGTGGGTCTTCAGGTTCTCTTTGAAGGTTTCCACAGTGGGCAGAGTCTGATGTGTTGGGGCAGAGAGTTCCAGAGTATGGGGAAGCACGGGAGAAATCTTGTATGCGGTTGTGGCAAGAAGAGATAAGAGGGGAGTAAGAAGGAGCTTTTGAGAGGATCGGAGGTTGCGTGAGGGTAGGTATCGGGAGACCATGTCACAGATGTATGGCGGAAACAGGTTGTGGATGGCTTTGTATGTCATGTTAAGGTTTTGAACCAAGGCCTCTGAGAAATGGGGAGCCAGTGAAGGGCTTGGCAGGGAGGAGAGGCTGGGGAATAGTGGGAGACAGGTGGATTAGTCGGGCACCAGAGTTTAGGATAGATTGGAGTGGTGCAAGACTGCTAGAGGGGAGGCCAGAGAGTAGGAGATTACAATAATCGAGAAGGGAGATGATGAGGGCATGTACAAGTGTTTTTGCAGTTTCTTGGTCAAGAATGTACGGATGCGGGAAATATTTTTGAGTTGGATTCGGCAGGAGGTGGCAAGGGCTTGGATATGTGGCTTGAAGGAGAGGGCAGAGTTGAGGATCACCCCGAGGCACCAAGCATGCAGGACTGGGGAAAGTGAGCAGCCATTGACTTTGATGGATAGGTCTGTGGAGGGTAGAGTGAGATGGGGGAAAGATGATGAATTCTGTTTTGTCCATGTTCAGTTTTAGAAATGAGCAGAAAAAATGTAATGGTGTGGAATTTTGGTCAGTAAGGAGGTGATGTCAGGTCCAGAGAGGTAGATCTGAGTGTCATCAGTGTGGAGATGATACTGAAGACCGTGGGACTCTGCGCTATCCCAAGCCAAGGGTGTAGATTGGGAAAAGTAGGGGTCCAAGAACTACTGGGTCTTCCCCTCATCCTTCAAACATGCCTTGATCACACCCATCCTCGAGACGCCCTCACTCGACCAATCCTTTGTGACTAGCTATCGCTTTTGCGGTGTATTAATATACACTGCGAAAATCAAAATTATAAAGCCAAATGTATTAAAAATAATGAAGAATGAATACTTGCCTTTCCGACGCCTTTTCGCGGTCTCCGGTGAAAGCCAAGGCCAGGTATCGATCTCCAGGACCTTGCATGACGTCAGTGATGAAGTGTTGGGCGCTGATTGGCCATTAGTGGTCATGTGATACATATACATGCCTGCAAGCGGCCAATCAGCACCCATGACGTCACGCAAGGTCTTTTCACATCGGTGCCTGGCTCCCGGATTGTCCGAACAAGCCGCAAAAGGGTAAGTATTCATTCTTTATTATTTTTAATACGTTTGGCTTTATTTAATTTTGATTTCGCAGTGTATATTAATACACCGCAAAAGCAATAGCTAGTCACAAAGGATTGGTCGAGTGAGGCTTCTCGAGGATGGGTGTGATCAAGGCATGTTTGAAGGATGAGGGGAAGACACCAGTAGTTAGTGATAACTCAAGAGATGGGTTAGGGTTGGGATGAAGAATCTGGTGAGGTTATGAATGAGGTGGGATGGGAGCGGATCAAGAGCACTGGTGGTGAGATGTGATCTTGACAGAAGGGAGGAGAGCTGATCTTCTGTCATGGTGGAAAAGCTGGCTTTGGAAGAGGAGGGCTGTGCAGTTATGAGGAGGGGCTGTGGGGATAGTGGATCAAATCTTTTTTTGTTATCGTCAATCTTCTGCTTGGAAAAAAAAAAAAGCAAAGTCATCAGCAGAAAAGAGAGGGAGGAGGTACTGGGGAATGAGGAGAGAATTGAAAGTTTTGAATAGCTGTTTGGGATTATGAGACAGGAAGGATATTAGAGATAAGAAGTGGGCTTGTTTTGCGGCAGTGAGTGCAGACTTGAAGTTAGTGAGGGACTGCTTGTATAGAGCGAAGTGCTCAGTGGAGTGGGATCTCTTCCATCTCCGCTCAGAAACCCTGGATGTCCGTCTCAGGTCTTTAGTGAAGTGGTGTGCCAGGGTTGCCTGTTTGTGCGAGTTTTGTTTATATTAGGGGGGCAGCCAAGTGTAATTATTGTGATATTATATAGAGTGGCAGCAGCATCTGTGTCATGTAAGGAAGCTATGTCTATGAGAGGGAGAAGGGGACTCTGAGAATGAGTGTAAATCATTATGTTTTTGTAGAGTGGGGATTGAGTAGTAGGAGAGGAGAGGGAAGAGCATGTCAATAGGCTGTGGTCAGACAGCAGGAGGGGTGAGTTTGAGACTGTCAACATTTTGCAGCCTGGACACACATAGAAATTCTACAAAAAGCCCGGATAACACCTTGAATGTATCGAAACTAAGGCAAACCTAAGTGCAGTGTCACGCTCCGCAAAGGAGCCAAGCGGCGCACAATGAGACAGAAGAGAAGGGGAATACTGCCACGGGGGAATAGCGACACAAACTTCCAGACAGCGATCTCCAGAAATGAGTCCAAAGTGACTTTGCTTTCCACGGCTCACACCTCCACGCCAATACCAAGGTATAGCAAGCTATCATTGGCAATTACCCAGAGGTGAGTTCTTATACCAGAGGGTAGTGGATAAGACAGAACAGCTGAGATAGGCCAGTGCGGAAAGGCTTAAGAGACAAAAGAACAGCTTTAACCTTGTAACAGCACTGGATAAAATGTGCCCGGCTAGCAGGAAAGCAAAGCCTCTCCCAACCCGCGCAGGAATAGATGTAACCACCCTCTATGACCTTCTGACCCTTAGAATAGGAAAGGTCACTCTGTCGTGGAAACCTTGTGACAGGCAGACACATCTGTAAAGTACCGTGGAATATATTGGTGCTACAGAAATAAAAATTGTTATTGTTAGCTGTCTTAAGGCAAATTAGGGCATACTATGGGTGGCCTGGATGCTTGTTTACCCGTCTATATGCCAGAGCAAAGAATCACTAAAATAGATATATTCACCCTTTAACTTTTCCCAAATTTCATTTATGACTCTCACAATACAAAGTCAATATTATTGCAACATGTTGGAAAAAACATTGACACATCATAACCACTAGGTGGCTGCATTTGGACACGTATAGCATAACCAATGTCTTGTTTTTCCATAGCACCTCATCATGGGATATCTTGAACCAATAGGAACAGTGAGAAAGGAGACATTGCTAACTGTGACTCTAAATCCATTTCATCAGCAATTTCCCTAAAAGGACCGCCCATGCGGAACATCTCCTTGTTATATTAGCGCATTACATAGGTTAGACAAGCTGCAACCAAACTTATTGAATCTTTGAAGTGTCTTCTTTCTCAATAGGGGATGTCCAAGTGGGGTTGGGCATCTTCACCTCCTAGGTTGTATTTTTGGAATGGGCCCCTCAGTTACATGGGAACATACTCTAAACCTGGCAAAAGTGACACGACGTGTGTTCTCACTTATGGATTTTATAATTCATGTATTTCCAGTTGAGAGGAACCATTCAGCCGGCAGCTGGCTTCAATGCAGACAATGATGGGAAGGCATTGAGGAAAGCAATGAAAGGTTTCGGTAAGGACGTCCATCAGTTCCTTCCTTCCTATGGTCCTGTTATTGCATTATTTTATGTGATTATTTTCTGCATCCAGTCTATTCCTGTAATATGGAATTATACTTTCTCTCAAGCACTGTGGTGACCCACTCATCAAATCTTAGCACTGGGCCCACAATATGCAAAAACAGCCTGGCCCCCATCATTATACATATGTGTATTCTGCAGGTACTGATGAGGACAGCAATCATTGACATAGTCACCAAACGCAGCAACAACCAGAGGCAAGAGATAAAACAAGCTTTCAAGTCTCACTTTGGACGAGTAAGTCTCATTTTGCATTTATAAGATATAGGTCAGATTAACCTAAACATTCAGATGTGACCCCCTTGGAGAGAAACCTTCCATAGATGGAACAAGGTTGGTCAAAATGAGTCAATGCCCGTCTGTGACTTTTTGTTATGATTCATGATGCCAGGTAGGACAATATCTGTATGTCCTAAAAGGACTGGGGTTGTCTATGTTTTATCTTTTTTTTTTCCACAGTTCCCATCTGTTTTGCAATCATATATGTTAGGGGAAGTAGTGTGCGGTGTCTGATGCTAATAAGCTTATTGAGGTTATATCAAGAAGGCAAGCTCAGCTGTTTTGAGGAGATAGTGGAGAAATGAACTCTGATGAAATGTATGGTGATAATGAGCACCCATCTTATGAGCTGTTCATGAGACCTTCAATAAGTGTCTGATCCTACTAAGGGTGGAGGCACACTGTCATGCATCATATACAGAGCGTTTTTTGATGCACAACAGTGATGCGAGTGCATCATTCCATGTGGTGGTGCGAGTGTAACCGGCTTTCTTGCACTGGTGAAACACCTGACACAGGAAAGCCCGATAGCTATATATCTACAGATAAAGATCTGTAGATATAATAGCTATGTCGGGCTTTCTGCTGCTTTGACAGCAGTGTTTTTTTTTTAATTTCCCAGGGATAACCGGCATATTAACCCCATCTGCAGCTTCTGTGCTGCTGTCAGCCGGAGTCCGGCAGATTCGGTTAATAAACCGGTTATGTGGCCTAACCCCATGCTTCTGTCCTGCCAGGTTTGTCCGGTGTTGTCCAGACTCCCTGGACACAACCTGACGGACAGAATGTGTCCTGAACTGTTAATTATTTATTTAGTTAAAAGCGGCAATTTCAGCACTTCTGTGATGAGCTGAAATCACTGGCTGCTGCAGGTTCAGGAGCTCTCCAGGGTCCTGAAAGTTACAGCTGGGTGCTGAAGCTATTCAGATGGCTTGCTATGGAGTAGCACAGGGGACACACACCAGTGTGCCCTGCCTGATATGGCAACACTGGTCCGAGTGCAATGCGAGTTTCCCTTGCATTGAACTTGTGCGAGTCACTCGCACATGTGCCTTCAGTCTAAGGTGTAAGAAGGAAAAATACAGGAAATCATTCCTACCGACTTCTATGGGAATGTACAGCTACCTATGTATCAAACTCTCCTAGTGACTGGTGCATTATTGATCTTCTTATGGAATACCTGACCTTTCATGAGTAGGAATGTATAAGACTCCACAGTCAATTGTCTACAGTTATGTTGTAATTCATGTCTATGTTCTGCTGCTGTGATACTGTAATTTCCCTCCCTTGGGATTGTATCATATCTTCTCTTCATAGGGACCAAGGAAGCTGAGATAATGGTTGCGTTTAATGGGGGTCCTCATATTCTAGTGTTGCGACGCCTCTAAGTGGCAAACCAATAAAAACTAACTAACTAGGTTATGAGTTGACCTTGAAGCTGATTTTCTTTTAGCTATTTGCCCACGCTGCAGATTTTGTAACAGAAAAACGCACCATGTATATGTACCATATGCTTTATAATGAAGTCAATGGCAGGAGCAGGTGAAAAACGCAGGAAATGTGCACCAACAATTGACATACTGTAGATTTATTCTGCACCAAATACGCAAGGGAAAAAAAAGCAATGTGGACAAGCTCTTCTGAAATGCCATAGATTTTGCTGGCTTCAGGACAGGCATACAAATTTGTCAAAAAAACGTGACGCGAGTCACTACAGTAGTAACTAATCTCTGTGGTGCAGAAAACGGAATGTAATAATGGAAAGAAAGTAAATATAATATTACACTTACTGGTGAAAAGAGAGGTCTAAACAATCCGGGTCAGGTCCAGGAAATGGCGCAGTAACAGCTAGGGATATTCAGAAGCGAAGTCCAATTCAAGCCGAAGTCAGGAAACCAAGGGACAAAACAGAATACAGAGGAGCAGGTAGAAAGAGGAATCAGGTCACAAGCAGAGAGTCTAAGTTCAAGTAAGGTACCTAATCAGACAGGGTCTGGCTCAGAGAACAGAGAATCAATCCTACACATCCAATAGGCAAATGTACAATTAACACAGAATAGGGCAGCAAGCTTGCTTAAGTAGAGGCCTAATCAAGTGAGCTGAAATGCAGGTGATTTGCAGCACAGAGCCAGCCCAGCCTGAACAGTCTCCACTACAACCTAGTAAAGGACAAAGGCATGTGGAGATCGTGACTAAAAACAGGATGTGGATTCGGAGTTGGATTCAGGAAAATGTCAGAGTTGGAGTCAGAGGTTTGCCTTACTGACTGCACACCAGGCTGTGCAATTGGAGTTGTGGAGTCGGAGTCTGTGTCCATTTTGGTGGAATCGGAGTGGTCCGAGTCAGATTTGGGGAGACATCTGAGTTGGAGGTTTGGCATATCAACTCCACAGCCCTGCAAAAAACACATCAAAATATGCAGCGTGGGCATTAGGCCTTAGTCAATTAGAAAATGATTTGGGATTTGTTACCAGCCCTTGTAAAAGGTTAAAGGAGCTGTAAACACCAAACCAAACTGCTCCACATTAATGTTCCTGGACCCAGATATGTGGAGAACAATGAGTTACATCTGGGTGCTGATGTTTTTGTAGTTCATGGCAGCAGATTACTGGAGGAAAAAGGTAAGGATTGGGTATGCTGGATTTAAACATACCCAATCCTTTGTTTTGATGGATAATAAACTTCTTATTTCAACTTCTGTAGTATATATGACTAATGTTAGGCTATGTTCAGACAGAGTTTGTGACCCCTCTTTTATTGTTCAGTTTTTGGTGCAGTTTCACATGTCCTTCTTATTTTTTTAGGACCTTATGGCAGATCTGAAGTCTGAGCTCTCGGGAACGTTGTCCAAACTCGTCCTAGGACTCATGATGACTCCTGCCCAGTTTGATGCCAAGCAGATCAATAAGGCCATTGCGGTACGTAGTCTTTTTTTTTTTCTTTCTTCTCTGCTATTGGATCTGACGTTGAGCAGTGCCGATTTTAATCCCAAATAACAAGACACAGCCAGGTGTTACTCTTTCTATTAGGGGCTGTATGGTATTATTAACAGATGGTACAAGGCTGCTAACCTAGTAGGAAAAACTGACTTCCCAACTGCTCTCTTCCGATCCTGTCCACAACACGACCGCTGTCACCAATCGCCGGCAGCAGCGGTGATGGCTAAGTAGATTGCTGAGTGCAGTGACTGCCTCCAGCAGCTACATCCTTGTAAACAAAGCTTAGGCCGGCTTCACACCAGTTTAGGGATCCGGGCTGTCCGGTGTGAACCAGACATCCCCGGATCCGATTTTGGCCCCATAGTATTCCTATGGGGCCGGATGACCGTGATTTGCCATCCGGCTCTCTTCTGTCAGGGAGGATCTGGCAGAATTCGTATTTTTTTTCCCCCCGGACACAAAATCGCATCTTACAGCTTTTTTGTGCCGGGGCAAAAATCAGACAAAATTGGATCCTGCTGGATCGATCCGGCACCCCCTAACATGAGAGGCTATGGACGCCGGATCTCATAGAAAATCGGATCCGACTGCCGTACGCTGGGTGCTGAAGTTTAAGTGGCTGGCGGCCTGAACTTCAGCACCTGGAGAGCTCCCGGCTGAGATTTCAGAACCACGGCTAGCTCCGAGCTACCCGCGAATCTGAAACTTCAGCACTGGACAGTGGCAGCACCGCACAGTGCCGATTTCTGGCAGACAACTGGATCGAAGGGCATATTTGCACTCAACCGCAGTCCTGGGGAAAGGTTTGTAACATGAACACCGGACTAAACCTGGAAAATGTGGGAGGAAGCCGGAACGGCAGGGAGTAAGCCACCAAAGGATGCAGGGGATGCAGTTGATTCTGGTCATCGGTACGATTAAGGCGATATCAAACTTGTTCCTTTTTATTATTGTTTTAGTGGTGCAATAAAAATCAGAAGTTTGCAAAAAATAAAAAAAATCTATTTTTTACTTCTATGCGATATATCAAAGCGTAAGGACAGAAAATAAAATCACTGATTGACAATTGCCTGGTTGGATACTGTGGAAGCAAACCCAACCTTTTGTAAAGTATCAGGACGCCATAGAATTTTGGAGTTGTTTCACTTGCAGCGAACAGAAATGCAGAGGAATAAAAAAAAAAACAGTTTCTTATACTTTACATTACCTTCTATTATATATTGATTTAGATGCTATTACCATAAC
Source organism: Allobates femoralis (assembly GCA_033576535.1). Classification (NCBI taxonomy): domain Eukaryota; kingdom Metazoa; phylum Chordata; class Amphibia; order Anura; family Aromobatidae; genus Allobates; species Allobates femoralis. The sequence goes on from JARQOC010000004.1 coordinate 598,513,247, forward strand.
ATTCTAAACCGTGATTTCCATAATCCATGCCTCTTTGGGTTTGCAGGGTGCGGGTACAGATGAAAAAGTCCTGATTGAAATTTTGGCTACAAGAAACAACCAGGAGATCCGAGATATTAATGAAGCCTATCAAGAGGGTGAGCCGACCATAGACAATGCATGTCCAGCAAATAAATGGCATTTAAAGGGACCATGAACCTAAAGTCTATCATGATGCAGTTATTACTCTAATACATCGAACATAAGAAAACAAATGAAGCAACCACGGGTAGTGATGGGTGAACATGAACACCTAGTGTTTGGGCACAGACTTCCCATTTTCTGGCGCTTTACCTGGCTCTTCCAGCAGCTCTGGTTGCGTTGGCACGCTGGGTAATAAAGGGTTTAATGTCAGCTTTGTATTGGCAGCTGGCACTAAACCCAGATTCCTATGATCGGGCCAATGTTAGACCTGCCCACTATGAATCTCTAGCTAACATTAAAAAAAAAACAACACAGAAAAAATCTATAAAGACATCCACACTTCTCATCTTTAATAGCCCAAAGCCAAACCCTCCGATAATCCACAAGTCTGTCCCTCAGCGAACAGGATCAGCTCTGCTACATTGCTGTGAACAGGCACGTATGTTCACAGCGAGTAGCAGGCTCACACTGACACCCAGGTTTGCTCCAGGTGCCGTGAGAAAGGTCATCCGAGTTCACAGCAGAGCCGCATCACCTGTGAACTCGGGTGACTCCCCATAAACTGCACCATGGCACCCGGATCCCAGCCGTAAAGTGAGCGCTTCTCTCACTCACTTATGGCTGTTTGCTAATGTTCGGGTTCGCCCATCACTATGCACAGGGTGTCTGCAGACCAGTGTGTCTCTATGGCAACAGACTACAAACACACCCTGTGTAGTCTGATCCTACTGAATCCATAGAAATGAAGCTATAGACAAAAAAAAGTACGAAGGTGGTACTCCTATCTATACATCCCATATATACATGTGAATTATCTCATCTCTAAGGGTACCATCACATGTGGCGATGCAAGGGCGTGGCCTATCGGCACCGATATCGCCCCTGCATCGCCTAATGTAAATAGGCGATGGCGACGCCTTTTAGTGGTCGCCTGATTTCATAGCAGTGCTCTGAAACCAGGCGGCCGATCTGGGGCGAGGTGCACACATCGCCCCGTGTAAATGGCCGACGGCAATCCGACAGGCAATGGGAGCCATAGGCTCCCATTGTACTGCATCACCGCTGGGGCTTTGAGACACCCAGGCGGCGATGCCGCCTGTCAGATCGCCGGAGGTGTCGCCCCATATAAATGGGGGGTGGCGACGCTGGCAGGGCGCCAAAAAACGTGCACGCTCCCGCCCGTCGCCGCCGACCTTTCCAGTGCCATCGCACCGTGTGACGGTACCCTAATTGTATCCTCATTCTTCCCTATAGCTTTCCACAAGTCTCTGGAAGATGCTATCAGCTCAGACACATCCGGACATTTCAAGAGGATCCTTATCTCATTGGCCTCGGTAAGTTAAATATGCAAACCAAATCAAAAATCTTATAATGTGTAAAAAGTGAATGTTACCAGATGTTATATACATGTAACTGTAATTTTATGATCTAAATCAATGGTATAAGAGAAGATGCCCCCACCCCGACGCACGTTTCGCCTCCCACTGACGAAACGTGTGTCGGGGTGGGCACATAATGGAATTGCTGCTGCTAACCCAGTATGTATCATACCCATTATACTTTTATGTTCTCATGCTACTGCTAATTGTTTGTAGCATGTTATACACATTTCTGTGTTGATTACACTTAATACTCAATTGTGTTGTATAGTATTAGTTATAATTATTTGACTTTTACCTTCATATTGACTATTTATAACTTTTAGCACATTGCTGATTGGACTGTTATTGTCTCTCCAGGTTACAATTAAATCTTTATCATGAAGCTGAACATTCACTCAGCAGCATGTCTTCCCTTACAATCTTTTCTTATTTTATTTACCCCTTTATATTTGTGATAGGCTATATAAATGAATAATAATAATAATAATATTTATTCATTGATATAGCACTATTGATTCCATAGCACTTTATAGCACGTTAGATACATTTGCAACACTGTCCCCATTGGGGCTCCAAATCTAAACATCAGTATGTCTTTGTAGTGTGGGAGGAAACTGGAGTGCCACCATATACTGTGCTAACCACAGACCCGCCATATACTGTGCTAACCACTAAGCCACCATATACAGTGCTAACCACTGAGCCCCCGTACAGTGCTAACCACTCAGCCACCATACAGTGCTAACCACTGAGCCACCATATACTGTGCTAACCATTGAGACATCATATACAGTGCTAGCCACTGAGCCACCGTATACAGTGCTAACCACTGAGCCCCCGTACAGTGCTAACCACTGATCCACCATACACTGTGCTAACCACTGAGCCACCATATACTGTGCTATCCACTGAGCCACCACATACTGTGCTAACCACTGAGCCATCATACAGTGCTAACCACTGAGCCACCATACAGTGCTAACCACTGAGCCACCGTATACAGTGCTGACCACTGAGCCACCATTCAGTGCTAACCACTGAGCCACCGTACAGTGCTAACCACTGAGCCACCGTACAGTGCTAACCACTGAGCCACCGTACAGTGCTAACCACTGAGCCACCATACATTGCTAACCACTGAGCCACCGTACAGCGCTAACCACTGAGCCACCGTGTAGTGCTAACCACTGAGCCACCGTACAGTGCTAACCACTAAGCCACCATATACAGTGCTAACCACTGAGCCACCGTACAGTGCTAACCACTGAGCCACCATATACAGTGCTAACCACTGAGCCACCGTACAGTGCTAACCACTGAGCCACCGTACAGTGCTAACCACTGAGCCACCGTACAGTGCTAACCACTGAGCCACCGTACAGTGCTAACCACTGAGCCACCATACAGTGCTAACCACTGAGCCACCGTACAGTGCTAACCACTGAGCCACCGTATACAGTGCTAACCACTGAGCCACCGTACAGTGCTAACCACTGAGCCACCGTATACAGTGCTAACCACTGAGCCACCGTACAGTGCTAACCACTGAGCCACCGTACACAGTGCTAACCACTGAGCCACCGTACAGTGCTAACCACTGAGCCACCGTATACAGTGCTAACCACTGAGCCACCGTATACAGTGCTAACCACTGAGCCACCGTATACAGTGCTAACCACTGAGCCACCATATACAGTGCCAACCACTGAGCCACCGTATACAGTGCCAACCACTGAGCCACCATATACAGTGCTAACCACTGAGCCACCATATACAGTGCTAACCACTGAGCCACCGTACTGTGCTAACCACTGAGCCACCATATACAGTGTTAACCACTGAGCCACCATATACAGTGCTAACCACTGAGCCACCATATACAGTGCTAACCACTGAGCCACCATATACAGTGCTAACCACTGAGCCACCATATACAGTGCTAACCACTGAGCCACCATATACAGTGCTAACCACTGAGCCACCATACAGTGCTAACCACTGAGCCACCATACAGTGCTAACAACTGAGCCACCATACAGTACTTACCACTGAGCCACCATACACAGTGCTAACCACTGAGCCACCATATACAGTGCTAACCACTGAGCCACCATACAGTGCTAACCACTGAGCCACCATACAGTACTAACCACTGAGCCACCATACACAGTGCTAACCACTGAGCCACCATATACAGTGCTAACCACTGAGCCACCATATACAGTGCTAACCACTGAGCCACCATATACAGTGCTAACCACTGAGCCACCATATACAGTGCTAACCACTGAGCCACCATATACAGTGCTAACCACTGAGCCACCATACAGTGCTAACCACTGAGCCACTCACTATACAGTGCTAACCACTGAGCCACCATATACAGTGCTAACCACTGAGGCCACCATATACAGTGCTAACCACTGAGCCACCGTACAGTGCTAACCACTGAGCCACCATATACAGTGCTAACCACTGAGCCACCATATACAGTGTTAACCACTGAGCCACCATATACAGTGTTAACCACTGAGCCACCATATACAGTGCTAACCACTGAGCCACCGTATACAGTGCTAACCACTGAGCCACCGTACAGTGCTAACCACTGAGCCACCGTATACAGTGCTAACCACTGAGCCACCATACAGTGCTAACCACTGAGCCACCGTATACAGTGCTAACCACTGAGCCACCGAGATGTGGAAATGATGAAGCGGGTATATTCCACATGATGTGGGAGTGCTCCAGGCTATCATCATTCTGGTCAGGAGTAATAGGCATGATCGAAGGGGCGTATGGGTGTGAGGTCTCTGGGGATGCTATTACGTGCTTATTGGGATATGTGGAGGAAATCTCAACTACGTCCAATGCCAAACTTGCCATAGCCAGACTTCTGTACTGTGCCAGGAAATTAATTGCAAGACATTGGACTGGGGTTGATCCTCCGACTACTGCTGAATATTCTAATAGGGTGGAGTATATCCTGCAATTGGAAAGAGGTATCTATGAGAAGAGAGGGTCGCAGTCCATGCATGAGATGATATGGGGGCCATGGATCCAATTTAAAGGACTGTAAGATACTAGTTAACACTTGGGACACATGGCTTTGCCTGGTGGACTTCTGATGGGTGGGAGAAGAGGTGTAGAGGAGAGTAAACTGTGTGATTTTGCTGTGCAAGAATGCAAAGGACTGTACTGCTGTCAGGGAGGGTGGGGAGGGGGAGGGTAGGGGGTGTTCAATATTGTTGTAGGTGCAGTGGGATGTATTGTGTTGTACTGCGTGATTTACATATGTTATATCTGTTATGATGATTGATTACAATATATCAATAAAAATGTATTTGATTTAAAAAAAAAAAAACCACTGAGCCACCGTATACAGTGCTAACCACTGAGCCACCATATACAGTGCTAACCACTGAGCCACCGTATACAGTGCTAACCACTGAGCCACCGTATACAGTGCTAACCACTGAGCCACCGTACAGTGCTAACCACTGAGCCACCGTATACAGTGCTAACCACTGAGCCACCGTATACAGTGCTAACCACTGAGCCACCGTATACAGTGCTAACCACTGAGCCACCGTATACAGTGCTAACCACTGAGCCACCGTATACAGTGCTAACCACTGAGCCACCATACAATACTAACCACTGAGCCACCATACAATACTAACCACTGAGCCACCATATACAGTGCTAACCACTGAGCCACCGTATACAGTGCTAACCACTGAGCCACCGTATACAGTGCTAACCACTGAGCCACCGTATACAGTGCTAACCACTGAGCCACCATATACAGTGCTAACCACTGAGCCACCATATACAGTGCTAACCACTGAGCCATCATATACAGTGCTAACCACTGAGCCACCATATACAGTGCTAACCACTGAGCCACCATATACAGTGCTAACCACTGAGCCACCATACAGTGCTAACGACTGAGCCACCATATACAGTGCTAACGACTGAGCCACCATATACAGTGCTAACCACTGAGCCACCGTACAGTGCTAACCACTGAGCCACCATATACAGTGTTAACCACTGAGCCACCGTACTGTGCTAACCACTGAGCCACCATATACAGTGTTAACCACTGAGCCACCATATACAGTGCTAACCACTGAGCCACCATATACAGTGCTAACCACTGAGTCACCATATACAGTGCTAACCACTGAGCCACCATACAGTGCTAACCACTGAGCCACCATACAGTACTAACCACTGAGCCACCATACACAGTGCTAACCACTGAGCCACCATATACAGTGCTAACCACTGAGCCACCATATACAGTGCTAACCACTGAGCCACCATATACAGTGCTAACCACTGAGCCACCATACAGTGCTAACCACTGAGCCACCATACAGTACTAACCACTGAGCCACCATACACAGTGCTAACCACTGAGCCACCATATACAGTGCTAACCACTGAGCCACCATACAGTGCTAACCACTGAGCCACCATACAGTGCTAACCATTGAGCCACTCACTATACAGTGCTAACCACTGAGCCACCATATACAGTGCTAACCACTGAGCCACCATACAGTGCTAACCACTGAGCCACTCACTATACAGTGCTAACCACTGAGCCACCATATACAGTGCTAACCACTGAGCCACCATATACAGTGCTAACCACTGAGCCACCATATACAGTGCTAACCACTGAGCCACCACATACAGTGTTAACCACTGAGCCACCATATACAGTGCTAACCACTGAGCCACCGTATACAGTACTAACCACTGAGCCACCGTATACAGTGCTAACCACTGAGCCACCATATACAGTGCTAACCACTGAGCCACCGTATACAGTGCTAACCACTGAGCCGCCGTATACAGTGCTAACCACTGAGCCACCGTATACAGTGCTAACCACTGAGCCACCATATACAGTGCTAACCACTGAGCCACCATATACAGTGCTAACGACTGACCACCGTATACAGTACTAACCACTGATCCACCATATACAGTGCTAACCACTGAGCCACCATACAGTGCTAACCACTGAGCCATCATATACAATGCTAACCACTGAGCCACCATACAGTGCTAACCACTGAGCCACCATATACAGTGCTAACCACTGAGCCACCATACAGTGCTAACCACTGAGCCACCATATACAGTGTTAACCACTGAGCCACCATATACAGTGCTAACCACCGAGCCACCACATACAGTGCTAACCACTGAGCCGCCGTATACAGTGCTAACCACTGAGCCACCATATACAGTGCTAACCACTGAGCCACCGTATACAGTGCTAACCACTGAGCCACCGTATACAGTGCTAACCACTGAGCCATCATACAGTGCTAACCACTGAGCCACCGTATACAGGGCTAACCACTGAGCCACCGTATACAGTGCTAACCACTGAGCCATCATACAGTGCTAACCACTGAGCCACCGTATACAGGGCTAACCACCGAGCCACCACATACAGTGCTAACCACCGAGCCACCATATACAGTGCTAACCACTGAGCCATCATACAGTGCTAACCACTGAGCCACCATATACAGTGCTAACCACTGAGCCACCGTACAGTACTAACCACTGAGCCACCATATACAGTGCTAACCACCGAGCCACCACATACAGTGCTAACCACTGAGCCACCATACAGTGCTAACCACTGAGCCACCGTACAGTACTAACCACTGAGCCACCATATACAGTGCTAACCACTGAGCCACCATACAGTGCTAACCACTGAGCCACCGTATACAGTGCTAACCACTGAGCCACCATATACAGTGCTAACCACTGAGCCACCATATACAGTGCTAACCACTGAGCCATCATATACAGTGCTAACCACTGAGCCACCATATACAGTGCTAACCACTGAGCCGCCGTATACAGTGCTAACCACTGAGCCACCATATACAGTGCTAACCACTGAGCCACCGTATACAGTGCTAACCACTGAGCCATCATACAGTGCTAACCACTGAGCCACCGTATACAGGGCTAACCACTGAGCCACCACATACAGTGCTAACCACCGAGCCACCATATACAGTGCTAACCACTGAGCCATCATACAGTGCTAACCACTGAGCCACCGTATACAGTGCTAACCACTGAGCCATCATATACAGTGCTAACCACCGAGCCACCACATACAGTGCTAACCACTGAGCCACCATACAGTGCTAACCACTGAGCCACCATACAGTGCTAACCACTGAGCCACCGTACTGTGCTAACCACTGAGCCACCATACCGCCCATTATAATGAATCTTGGATCCTCACTAAGTATAAAGAGTATTAGAAGTCACCTCTGAATATGATGACCTGTGTCTGCATCTTTTATTATGATATACAGTAGGGGGCACATTACACAATATATACACTTCTGGTACCGGACCAGTAAGACATGCCTATAATCTTATTTTCATAAGCTCACCTTAATATCCAGCCATATAATCTAGCTCCTGGTTATTGGTAAATCATAGGTAGCTATTCTATGGCCTGTTTAGATTTTCTATTACATTTATGATGTCAGTCGACCTTCAATAATCATATTACCCAACATTCAGTTCTCACAAACCCCAACTTTCAACTCCTGCTTACCCTTGTGTCTGTAGGCTAATCGTGATGAGAGCGGAGAAGACTTGGAGAAAGCCACTGAAGATGCCAAGGTAAGAAATGAAGTATTGTCCCTTTTATATGTCTTTATTCTCACCTGGACAGAAGCAATGGTACGAGCTATATATCTACTTTCACACCCTTAAACTTTCCAAATTGGAAAAAAAAAGGTTTTTCTTGTATACAGTTCATATTCTGTCCACTAGATGGCAGTGTAATTGCTCAGGATTCCATTATTACAGATGTGACACTACAGTCATAGGAATACGCTGACAAGCGCTGTCCATATATTCTTTCATTTAAAGGGTTATTCCCATTGTTATCAATGCTTCCTGTCACATAGTGCTTCTAAATACAAGCAGATTTTCCATATACTGTTAACACTTTCAGTTCACAGCTTGTGGTCTTGCAGACCGAGCACCATTGCTAGACAGCAGATCATGTGTAGCACTTACAAGCTGTTTTCTATTGCACACAATATTGAAGCTGTCCAGGATCGCTGAGCTTGCAGTTACCTCCTAACTAGCAGCGGTGGTCAGGGTCTCATAGGCAACAAGCAGGAAAGGAAATGCAATAAGTTTGCATTTTGCAGGGTAACCTAGATATAAGCATTCTGCGTGTGGAAGACTAGGTCACCCCCCCCCCTCCCGACTAGAGGTGTGTTGTTTTGGAGTCTGGTCATAATGTCAAAACTCGATGGAGGCTGGGACAGGCCTGCTGGAGCCTGGGCATAACATACAGTTGTAATGTTACAACCAGACTCCAAAATAACAAACCTCTAGTTGGGGGTGAGCATCTCCTCCACATGCGGAATGCTGATATTTAGGTAACCATTATAAATTATACAAAAAGCCTGGACAACCCCATTAATCATGACCAAATCCATTTGCTGAAGTGTCACCTCAATCTTGTAGGAGCCTCCACCGTGCCTCACTCTTCCTGGAGACTCTCAGTATTGGGACTATTTAAAGGGAAAGGGAGTGGTCGCAAAGTTACTACACCTGAGATAGAACTGAGCAGAAACTACCAGCAATAAGAGTCCTTAACCCTTGCTGCACCAAAAGAAAGCAAATACGTTTAAAACCAAGAGTCTCAAAAGGCAATGTGAGACTTGGATCCAAAACCTCTCACGCGTCTACCAAGGATGGGAGACACACGTGACCGGGAATAACCGTTTATTCCAGACAAAGGTGTGTGGACTTTCTATCCTCACCAAGTTGCTACAGCCAAAATAGTTTCCATTAGTGATAGCTGACACACTGTGAGACCGGTCAGCAGAATTCGCAGAACCGTATCAGCAGGCATTGCTGGCATAGAAATGTTATCATGGAGATCAGGGCTGGCAGCAGACAAAAGACCTGGTCAGGAAATCAATCCAAGTTGTAACCGTACCAACAGCTATGCCCAAAAGGACGTCCTTGGTCAGGGGCAGACCGATCACCTGCGGTTTGGTGTTGGCCGGTGTTTTGGGGACTTGACAGCTAACTGGCCTATCAGGAGGCCAGGAACCACAAGCAGGCAGCAGGATTTAGCCGGTGAATGGAATCTGGGAAAGGACCCAAGCTGGGGACCTTTGTATATTTTGTCCCAGGGTGATGAATTTGACCTTCGTAAAAAGAATTCTTCAACCCAATTGTACAAATGTCTTTACCTTCTTTGGAAACTTTCCACGTTCTAAGGGAAAGTCCAACATAACCTTTTTATTTGCTCAGAGTCTCTTCTCCTGCGGTTTCCTTCTAGCTAAATATTTAGTAACCGTAGTTCGGAAGCGGACTGTGATTATTTTTTTTTTAATCTTAACCTTTGAGATTTCCTTTGATATCTTTATTTGGTCATTATTCTGCAACCGCGACATCAGAACGGCACTCTCACTGTGACATGCTGAGGCTCGGTAGATAAGGAGTAAAGCTACAGAAACCTCAGAGTGACCACAAAGCCCGCTGCTCCCTGGTACACTATTACACAATGCCACTGACAAGTTATAATCCAATTATAATCATTTCAGGTTATATTAATGAATGTAAGAAATTTACAATTTGCATCCCTGTCTAGGGGGTCATCCTTTTTCATAGTTGCCTACTTTCCCAGTAAAATGGCTATATTAACTCTGCTATTGGTCACCACTAGGGGAGCTTACAGCTTCTAGTGAATTCAGTGATAACTCTGTATACAGTGAGCTCTTGAGTTCCCCCTAGTGGTCAATCTAACAATAGATTATTTTATCTTTTAAAGGGGTTGTCCACTACTATGACAACCCCTTCTCAATCACTGTTACCCCCCTTTAAAATAATAATGCTTATACTCACTTCCGTTGCCTGCGCTTTTTTTAGTGGTGTCAGTTCTCCTGGGGCTCACATGACGTTGTTACATCACACCATCCCTGCACCCAATCAGCGTCTGCTTTTCTCTCCCTTCCTTCACATGTATCAAATACCAATAGAAAGTGCAGCTCTGACTTCCACTTGCTGTTCGATTTGACCGACGGCGGGGGGGGAGAGTGATGCCAGCGCTGATTGGGCACAGGGCTCATGTGATGTAACAACGTCATGTGAGCCCCAGGAGAACCAGTGCTGACACCGCTGAAACAGTGCAGGCAACGGAAGTGAGTATAAGCATTATTTTAACAGAGGCAAACATGATGATTCAAAAGGGGTTGTCCAGGTAGTAGACAGCCCCTTTAAAGGGTTATTCCCATGAGTTTAAACAGATATTGCCAGATAGTGCTTGTAAATATAAGGAATTGTCAGCCATTTGTAAGGTAGTAATAATTTACAGTTCATAGCCTTGGAAACCGACCACTAGACAACATAAAGAGCGCAGTGTTTACAAGCTCTTTTCTGTTGAGCTTGTAAGCGCTGTTTTGAAGTTGGCATTGTTACCTCCAAATCCCAAAAACAACTATTAATATCTCCAAGCGGTAAAATGCAAAAATGTTTGTTTTTACAAGCACTAAGCGACAATATCCATTTATAAAGATGGGCATAATGCTTTAACTCTATGGCTATAAATTGGCGGAAAATCCGTTTTTGTCATTTATCAGGACAGGAGCAATGTCAGGATTATTCCTCCTCCATTTCTTCTTGATGTTGGAGCCTTTTCTGACTCTGACATCTCTTAATTATTCCCTATTTCTCTTTTTCTTGTCTTAGGTTATTGCTTCAGTCCTGGTGAGTGATTTATAAATGTCCATTAAGTGTCGTCATTGTCCCGTTAATCGCGTCACACAATCCATGGACGTTTGGGAGAAGTGATATAAAAATTTGTGTTTGTCCCTCCCTCTTACTTGATGAAGCTGTTTTAGGATCTATAAATCACTCATAAATCAATACAATCATATCTGCTCCTCAGCTCTCACCCCCCTCCCTTCAGGGACAGAGAAATTCAGCCTCCTGCAGCAGCTGTGACAGGAGGTGTCGGGGGTGTGAACCCTGGATCATCTTACAGTCCTGCCCCCTCATTGTATGAACAGGGGGAGTGCTCACACTACAGTTCTGCCCTTGATATACTATGTAATGTAAGAACAAGGGTGTTCTCCCGTCAATCATGTCACCAAGCAGATATAAATACATGCTGTGATCTTTAGCTGTACAATGATATGATGGTGCATAATGTGTGCTGCCATGTATCAGGCTAGGAGCACAGGCAAAGCACTGCATTGATTGATTCATCACTGCCATGGTCTCTCCTCCCCCATATCAACTTGATATCTTCCTGTCCCCTAAAACTTTAACACTATGCATGACTGAATTTCTCTGTCCCCCAAGGGAGGGGCGAGAGCTGAGTAGCAGATATGATTTTATTGATTTACAAGCGATCTATAGATCCTAGAACTGCAGTGTACAGATGTGTTTCATCATGTAAGAGGGAAGGGACAGGACAAAAATGCTTAATCACCCCGGAGTTCTCCTTTAACGCCCTTGAATAGATGACACTACTTTTCCAACACACATCTGTAAACATAACATGTCTTGGTCCCATCTTTTAGGAAGTCTCAGACGCCGGATCCGATGACTCTACATCGTTAGAAACCCGTTTTATGACCATCTTGTGCACGCGGAGCTACCCGCATCTAAGGAGAGGTGAGTGGGACCCTCGATGGGTGCTGAAATAGTCATTGGTCTCCAGCATGCATCACTGGTATCTGGAGCCACGTTGACTCCCGTGTGTTACCTAATGACTCATTTTCTTCTATCCAGTATTCCAGGAGTTTATTAGGCAGTCTAACCATGATGTAGAACATACAATTAAAAAAGAAATGTCCGGAGATGTGAAGGACGCCTTTGTGGCTATCGGTGAGTAGAGGTCGACTCTCTGCCGTTATAACATTACAGGGGATTAGTTTCTGATCGTTGTGTCTCGATATGTATGACCTTATTGTATGAAGAACACATTAATTTATAATGAGAAGCTAAATCCCATCCTGATCATGTTCTGCTCACACAGCTCAATATTCCCCTCTGTCTCACTGGCAATGCAGTGCTGATAGGAACAGATACAGAATAGATCTATGGCTTTAAGGGAATTGGGGTCCAACCTTTGGGATCATTTTGATTTTTCCTACTTAAATACATGTATTTTTGGATAAAAATCATTTTTGTAATTTGTTTGCATTAAACATTTCGCACAGTTTACCCTCTACAGTCCTCTGTGTCTATTGTTGCACAGTGAGTTATCTGAGAATCTGTCAGTGAGCTTATTCTGCTGATCCAATAAGAGTATGTGTGTGTGTGTAACTCCTATCTCTTTTTCTGAGCTCATCTTTTTTTTGTTTTCTTTCCTTCTAGTTCGCAGTGTGAAGAATAAACCGGCCTTTTTTGCAGAACGTCTGTACAAAGCAATGAAGGTAAGAACCTTCTCTGCTGATGTGTGTTGCCTATGGCGTGCTATGATGTGCTGCAAAACTGGAACATGGCCCAGTACATAAACCCATTGTCTCCTAGATAGATACCTCTCATGTTTGAACTGGGTGTCTCAACTGCATATGATTTGGAAGGTCACAAGTTTGAGACATCTGTGCATTCTTGCGCAGAGGGTGTGTGCCCCAGGCCATGTGCTGTTGCGCAGAGGGTGTGCGGCCCAGGCCGTGTGCTGTTGCGCAGAGGGTGTGCGCCCTAAGCTGTACGCAGTTGCGCAGGGTGTATGCGCCCCAGGCTGTGCTTTCTTGCGCAGAGGGTGTGCGCCCCAGGCCGTGCGCAGTTGCACAGGTGGTGTGCGCCCCAGGCCATGCTCTGTTGCGTGGAGGGTGTGCGCCTCAGGCCGTGTGCTGTTGCGCAGAGGGTGTGCACCCCAGGCCATGCACTGTTGCACAGGGGTGTGCGCCCCAGACCGTGCGCTGTTGCGCAGAGGGTGTGCGCTCCAGGCCGTGCCCTGTTGTGGAGAGGGTGTGTGCCCCAGACCGTGCGCTGTTGCGCAGAGGGTGTGCGCTCCAGGCCGTGCGTTGTTGTGCAGTGGGTGTGCACCCCAGGCCGTTGCTCTGTGGCTCAGGGGGTGTGCGCCCCAGGCCGTGCGCTGTTGCATGGAGGGTGTGCGCCCCAGGCCGTGTGCTGTTGCGCAGAGGGTGTGCGCCCCAGGCCGTGCACTGTTGTACAGGGGGTGTGCGCCCCAGACCATGCGCTGTTGCGCAGAGAGTGTGCGCTCCAGGTCGTGCGCTGTTGTGGAGAGGGTGTGTGCTCCAGGCCGTGCGCTGTTGTGCAGAGGGTGTGCGCTCCAGGCCGTGCACTATTGCGCAGAGGGTATGCGCTCCAGGCCGTGCACTATTGCTCAAAGAATGCACAAGTCTCAGCTTTTGGTCATTGGAGTAATGAAACTCTGTTTTTTCAGGGAGCAGGGACAGATGAACGGACCTTGACCCGGATCCTTATATCAAGAAGTGAGATTGACTTGTTCAACATTCGCCAAGAATTTAAAGAGGAATATGAAAAGTCTCTTCACCACTGCCTGGAGGTAAAGAAACAGATAAATGGTGGCCAGATGAATGGGAAGCCGCTCAATCCCTTTTTATAAGCCATCACAATGAAAGAACTGGACATTTTATATCCCAGTCTTAAAATGATTTGCGCATTATGTAGTAAAGTCTCCCATCCTGAACCCCTTCATAGTAAATACGTCCCATCCTGTTAGATATCTTGGCTCCTTCTGGTATGATACAGTCCTGTTCTGCTCTAATGCATATAAAAGAAAACCTGTTGTACTCTCCTTCCTCCGCTCCGCCATCATGTGCTCGTCCTCTGTAGCCGTGGTCCCATCAACGGCATGCTAATGTCTGCTACTACCCTCTGTTGGCCCGCAATATATATTGCAGTGCAGCGACTCATACCGTCTGCACAGCATACATTCAGTGGATGTGAGTTCTTGAACACCCATTCCAACTGCAGTGATACTGGTTGGCAGGTCCCCTCTACTTCACGGTTGCGACCTTTGCTACCCCCTCTTTATGCCCCTAGCGGTAAAGCTGCCATCTCCTATCTCAGTAATGAGAAAGTCTCACTCAATACAGATATTACTTCAGATTGAGAATTTTGTAATGACTGATCAATAGAATAAATAGATATTTCTTTACCTTCTTTTATAGAGTGAAACATCCGGTGACTACCGAAAGCCCTGATTGCCATCTGCGCAGAGACGATTAAACCAGGAGGTCCAGACCTTCTCCATCATCTGTGAGCTCACGTTCAGGTGTCTTCATCGTAGATCGCATCGAGAACCCGAAGAACAACTGTGAATAGACGACTTCACCAAGCAATAGAAAGTGCACCAAAGAAATACAATGCAGGTGATACGGGGGGGGCAATTAAGGTTGGGGTGATGGATATGGATCACCAAATTGTAATACAAAGTCCTTCTGTGCCCGATACTGCTGTGTATGTGACAATTGGAAATATTTCTTACAAAACCAAAGCCAATTCTAGGTCCCTCATTATATAGGAGGATCCTGCCAAGTGAAATAAAGTGTCTTGATACACAAGTGCCTCTCACGTCTCTATCTCTTCGTCGAAGCCGCACAAGTAAAAAAACATTTATGACGTGACTTAATTCTCACAAGGTCCACCAAGAGAAACTGATCCTCATCAATCAATGTAATCTGTAGGAAATAGCGCCACCACAGGGGAAACAAAGCATTACACAATTACACAAAAAAAAAAAAAATCAGTTGTCTGTGCGGTGTAAGGACATGTCAGGTGCTCCAATAGTGACAAACCCTGATCCACACCTACCACAGGCTATAAACTGTTTCTAGGATGGAAACGCGTCTCATTTCTCTTCAATGTCAATGACTGGGGTGTAAAGGTTGTCTGTATTTTACAATTTGTTTTCAATAGGCTGAGCAAAAGGATTTGCAGACCTTGGTTCTGTGTCCCGCAACAGGGCCAGATGCCTCTAATGCCTCATGAGATAGTGAAGACCTATAAGGCCTAGAAGTACAGTCATGGGCAATAGGGTTCACACCCTTGAAATTGTTCTAGAAAACAAAGTATTTTCCAGAAAATGATTGCAATTACATGTTTGTATACACATGTTTATTGGTCTCATCTGTACACAAAACTCTTTCCCAGGTGGATTTAGGCTTACACACCTCCATTTTGACATGCTGCAGCCTTTCAACAATTTTTCTTTGCCGTCAACGTCCAGGGAGATTAGCTACAGTGCCATGGGTCAACGTCCAGGGACATTATCTACAGTGCCATGGTTGTAAACTTCTTGATTATGTTGCGCATCATGAACAAAGGAACATAAAGATCTTTGGAGATGGACTTGAGATTGTTGATATTTTTCAGCAATGTTGGTTCTCAAGTCCTCAGACATCTCTCTTCTCTTTCTATTCTCCATGCTTAGTGTGACACACACAGACACTATGCAAAGAGTGAGTCAATGTATCCCCTTGTTATATGGCTTCAGGTGTGATTTTCACCTGTTACTTGCCACAGGTGAGTTTGAACGAGCATCATATGCCTGAAATCAAAGTTGTTTACCACCAGTTTTGGAGAGGTGCCAATAATTTTGTCGATTTTTGGTGTATCATGAGTTTTAGGAAGACTACTAATCAAGAGGCACCAGCTTCCGAGGGCTGGTGGAGAAAGTGTGTACTTCCATGGTCCGAATGCAATAGAATACTGACATTGATGCTGGACCAGGGTTCTGCATATGTTTTTGCTCAACCCTGGGTTAAAAAAGGGTTCCTTGTAGCCATTCCCTCTTTTTCTTCTTGAGTAAGAGGAGAAAGGAGTGTCTCTGGATCATCCATGCATTACACAAACAGCTCATTCATTTCAATTAGAAATCTGTAATGCTTCATTTTCCCTCTGGGGGTGCTGTAGGGATACTGAACATTTACCACCAGATTCCTATTAGAATGTGTTACAGTGAGATAACACTAGGTTTAACTTATGTTTGGGGATACTTTAAGAACCACAAGATTTAAAGCACATTTAGCCCAATAGTAGAGCTCTTATAAAGGGTTCACGTGAAACTACGAATCCGGGACCAAAGTCTACCAATGTGTACTGCTGGGAAACGTGGCAGCCACTGCAGGGGTGTCACGCCAAGGCAGGCGGAGCGAGGTTAGTGAACCCACTAGACCACAGAGGACACTGTGGAACCTGAACTCTAGGAACTAGCCAGGCAAGGACGTCAGATAAATTGCAAGGCTTTATTGGAAACTTAGTCAGGAGAACCCAAAAAGGAGGACCCCCTGGGCCAAAACACCGAATTCCCCCGAGGGAGCACCAGCATGCGAACCCCAGGGATTGACCCGATACAGCCACAGAGGCTCCAGTGCAACAGCTCGAAGACCAGAGGGTCAGACCCAAGAAGAACAGAGATACCGTGGGATGGGGAGCCAGAGGTCCAGAGAACCGGATAAGGAGAACCAGTGGAGGGAAAGAGACTGCCAGAGGAATCCAGCAGGAGCATGGGACAATGTCACAGGGTATTGGTCCAGATGGTCCGGAATTACTGTCAGGGGTCCGCAGGTAGATGGTAGGAAGGCAGGACACCGGAATTAGGAGAAAACACTAGGTATTAGTACAGAGCAAGGTAAGGCTAAACAAGCAGGCGCTGGTTCGGGACCTGAGCATGGCAACTTAGAACAAATGCACAAAGTTGCCCAGGCACCTCCCTAAAGAAATGAGGGTCTTAAGTATACACAAATCTGGCTTAGAGGTGATTACAAGAAAAGGGTGTACTGGCCTTTAAGTCATTTGATAGCGGCACGAGCACCCTAAGCTTGCTCCCCCGCGACCCTGAAGTGAGGAGGTGGAGGAGACTCATCGGGAAAGAGCTGCAGACCAGGTAAGTAAACGTGCGGGGAACAGGGGGATGCTTCCAGCTAGACGGGACCTGGTCTCCCTGTACCCTGGAGGCGGGATCCGCTGGCCAGATCTCTACAAGGGGGAATGCTGTCCTGCATGATGCCCACAGAAGTCCTCCTGCTTCGGGCAATCACCCATATGATCTCCATATACGACACAAGTCCTTTACATGGTTTCACTATATACCAAAAGTGAAAGATTTGTTATCTCTAATGTTTTTAAAGGATTTAACCAAGAATTGAAAAACAGGTCTACTTTCCCCCACACCACCCCGAAACTGTGTGACCATTGTCTATAAGTAGTTGATCCCCATTTGCTCAAATGCGGCTGAAGGGCAGTACCAATCGCAGCCCATGGAGGAGGTGGCGCTATTCAGAAAGAAAATATCCAATTCGTTTTTTCCCTTTTGATGGTATTTGATTACACAAAAGAGCATATAGATATATACAGTATATATCGCATATAAGAAAGGGACATTTGTGTGCATTACCTAAATTCTCACATTCTTTACAAGTTATTGAAAGTAGAAGACAGGTATTTTTTTAAGAAATTATGTAGTTTTTGACAGTTTTTCTTGCCTAGAGGTCATCACTCACTTGTCAATGGTGATGACTTACAACTTCACTAATGATTTTTGAGACCAAATGAACTGAAGTTATGGGACTGCCACTTTCTGAACTATCTCTGGGCACAAGATCATCACATGTCACCCATGGGCAAACCTCAAAAAAGTATAATGAAATATTGAAACTCAGCCAAAAACAAGATCAAAGGACATGCACAGAACACAGAGTGTCACAAGTCACCATGGAGTCTTATATTCTGTAATGATCCAGAGGATGGCAAAGAGAAGCTTTTAGTTACCCAATGTCTTGTCTTAGGGAAGATCATTACTTGCCTACTCTATATCCATGTCACGCCGCAGACTAAGGGGCATCCTGATAAATTGTGTGACAGTGGCACTTGGATCAACGGCGTCTGGCGCATAACAAGAAGCTACAAACATGGCAAATACAGGGGACAAATACAATGGGGAGGGCCCTGCTCCAAGAAGATGGAGGATGTGCCCTTATCTCCCTATCATCCCTATACAGGTTCTTTCACCCTGTCGCTAAGCAGCGAACCTAGTTCTTTGCTGGCCCTGATGTTAAACCTCACTAGGAGATGGCCAGCGGGAGCACTAGCCCCAACTGTTGCACTAAAAACAACAAGAAGTTAAGGAAGACAGACAGGAGAAACACCAACACAACTTCACGGCTGCTGCCAATCTCCTAGGCAGTGGTCGGCTTGGCAATGACCAGCTTCTTCACAGTAGCTCCTTCCACCCAGACAGCTTGGCTAGAAATTAAGTTCAATCACGAGCAAGGAATGCTGGATCATGTGACCATATAAAGAAGATGGAAGTGGTCACAAAGTAGCCTCACATGGGTAGAGCAACTAGGAGCTCTGCTAGCAACAGAAACTGACATTAACTCCGACACTGCCAAAGGAAAGAAACATTTAATATAAAGTCTCAAAACAGGAATGAAACTCCGGTCCCAACCCTGTCACAAGTCTCATAAGTAAGAGAGGTTATCATGACAGGCCATAAGATTTTTCATCTCCAGTAATCTAGAACAAATTGTCATGTTGTCCCAATGTAACTGTAGGAAAGCAAGAGATAAAAAGCTCCTTTACTGTCCCTCATAATCCCAGAAGATTGAGTGAAGGTCTGTGATGATGGAACACTCGTGATGACATTATTCCCAAAGGAGGTAAGTGAAGAGCAGGGAGTATGACTCTGGGTAAAGATACTGTAGAAAGGAATATAAAATATTCATCAAATTAAGTAATCCCTAAATGGTTAAAAAGCTGACTATCCCTATGGCTAAGGACAAGACCCCAGGGTCAGATGGGCTCCCAGGGGAGGTATAAGTGTTTGGCGGAGGTTCTGATCCAAAAGCTGCGAGCAGTTTTTAATCAGGCGTTGGAGAGGGGATGCTGCCGAAATCTATGAGTGAAGCCATTATTGTGATTCCGAAGGCAGATAAAGATGCTAAGTTAGTAGAATCATATAGACCCATTTCTCCGCTTACCACAGGTGTTAAGATACTAGCCAGAATACTGTCAAACCTTCTAATGGGGGTGATACAGAAGATTACTCACCCTGATTAAAAATCAACCGCGATTAATTTAAGAAGACAAGTAATGGCGGCCAAAGAGTGGTTTCCTCACTTGACGCTCAGAAAGCATTCGACAGTGTTGAATGGAATTATCTGTGGAAGGTATTGGAATACATGGGCTTTGGACCAAAATTTATGGCATGGGTGAGGGTGCTGTACTCCGCTCCAATGGCTCGAGTTAAAGTAGATGGGGAACTTGAGCTGCACCGGAGTACAAGACAAGGTTGCCCATTGTCTCCACTATTGTTTGCGGTGGCAATTGAATGGCTCGCGGCGCGAATTAGGATCTCTGGTGGGGTAAAAGGCTTCTAATTTGGGATCATTGAAGAAAAAATACCATTATACGCTGACGATATCCTCCTATTCCTGGAAAAACCCCGGGGAGTCTCTGGTGATCACTATGGAGATAGTGAAGAATTTTGGAGGGATGTCTGGCTTGACTATAAATTGGGATAAGTCTATTACGATGGTAGTAGATGCAGAATTAGACCCCAGTTTGATTGCCGAAAGCAGGAGACAACTTCGATTAGTTACCTACTTTAAATACCTTGGTATCCAGGTGGCATTCCCACGTTCTAAGTATGCAGAACTTAACCTAAACCCACTTTTGGAAAGGTTTAAAGCTAAGGTTTAGGTGTGGTGGAAGCTTCATCTATCTGTTGTGGGTAGAACCTTATGCCGCAGTTGTATGTGCTTCATAGCGCCCCCGTCTGGCTATCTAAGAGGAGGTTTCATGAGATTAGGACTCTCTTTGGTGAATTAGTTTGGGTTAAAAAACAGTTGAGAATAAAGGAAGAAACTCTACAGAGACCAAAAGATGAGGGGGGTCTAGCACTCCCTAACCCTTGGATATATTTTATAGCTGTACAATGTCAGCATCTGAGACGATGGGGCGAGACAGGATGTGTTGGCTCGATACAAAATATTCTCAAGTCTGTGATAGGTTGGAGAAATCTGTTTCAGGGTTTAGAGGCCGGTGGCTTCAGGAGTCTGGGACAGAAGTACCCTACAATAGGACTCATCCATAGGCTTTGGCTTAGGGTTAAGTCGGTTAGAAGGATACAACATCTCACGAAATATTCTCCAATTTGGCGTAATGAAGAGCTTGTAGAATTTGGGAAAATGGGAGATTTTGATAACTGGACTGGTAAAGGAGTGATGCGTATGTCGCAGTTACTATGTCGGGTTGGATTAAAAACCTTTGAAATGTTGAGTGAGGAATTTGGAATACCAGAGACATATAGATTTCAATATAAACAAATACAACATGCCTACAGGGCCCAAACTAAGCGGACTTAAGTGAGAGTGCAGAGTGACATACTATTAGATTACATTGGGACATCGGGGGACACTAAGGGTGTCATTTCAAACATTTACCATGCCTTGATGCAGACCTTTTTATTTCAACATCCAATCAAAGCCAGACAGAGATGGGAGGAGGAAATACCTGGGATCAAGGATGATAGATGGGAAGCAATTCTGGAGTACGTATGTGGCACCCGTGCGTATTGATGTTTTTGTAAAATAAAAATGTTTTCAGGGGAACCATGACAGTCGGCGTGGAGACATGCTGGTTTAACTCTGGGGGAATTAAACCAGCCCCTGCGTACAGGGTGGCCACAAGAGGGAACTGCAGTCAAGCAGAGGGTAGTCAGTTATACAAAAGCACCCCAAAACACACCCACAGAATACAACACTGAACCCGGAGCCCGGGACTCTAGGCGGGCAAGGGGTGGTAGGGTTTAGAGGGAAGTGGGTGGGACGTAGTCAAGGTGACAGCACTGCGATAAAAGGGAAAAACCAAGAAGTAGCAGTAGTAGGCCAGAGGGTGCCGAGCAGTAAAGACCAGGACTAGGACAGTACAGCTGGGCTGGGAAGGAAAACGGCAGCGTGGTCAAAGGAAGACTTCAAGGTGGAGAATCCCTTCTGGTGCAGAAGTCACATGGGTAGGACAGAGCCTGGTGGATCCTTAGTACAGCAGGGACACTGGAAGCTAGGCCAATACCAGAGTGATCACTCTGAGGTGAGTGGAGCTTCAAGCCCAGATCACATCCCAGTGTGGAGGTGTAGATTCCAAGTCTGCTCTCCTATCAAAGCGCTATGAGACACAGTGGCATATAGGGCTCAGAGCTTACCTACCCACACATAAGGGGAAGCCAAACAAGAGCACGAGTGTCCTGTCATACGGCACGCAGGAAGATTTAGAGGAAGAAGGGCCTGAAAGGAGTAAGAAAGAGGGGATATGACTGGAAAGAAGGCTTGACTGCAGGAGGGTTACCGGCAAAGAGTAAACTGTGTGTGAACTGTGAACTGTACTGTGAAGAACTTAAGTAAAACCCAATGAACCCTGCCAGAGTCTCCAGTGTGTGCTTCCTTGCATGCTAGACTGTTATATACCCTGTCAGGAGCAGCCCGACCCACGGCGGGCTCATCCATCCGGCTGCAGCAACATCCATCCTCCTGGCAGAAGCAAGCAGCAGCGGTGGTCCCCATTGACCACAACCCGTGGGTGGCGTCACGATAATCCCTGTAAATAACCCCTTTACTTGTGGGCTCGGGACACGGTTCGGACCAAGTACGCCGTTATAACCCCATGATACCCCGGTCCGGTACTGAGTACCCCGTCCTCGAACCAGGGAGACTGTCTCAGCTGTACATAATCCATAGAGCATATAGAACTCCAGAGTTGATGCACAGGGCGGGCCTGCGTGCAGACTCGGAGTGCCCAAGGTGTAGAGCAGAGGGAGCGGGTGTTCTGCACATGTTATGGACATGTCCTAGACTATTCGCCTTCTGGACTACAGTCTTGAATAAAATAGAAGGGGTATACAAATGTGTAATTACTAGAGCTCCAATAATATGTATACTGGGCTATGAGAGGGAATTAGAATTAGTAATGTGTGGAAAACTGCAATCTCTAGACTATTATTTGTGGCCCGTAGGCTGATCACAAAGCACTGGATAGAGGTGGGGCACCGACAAGGGGCGAATTCTTATCCCAGATGACTCATAAAACCTAGAAAAAAGAATATACCAAAAACGAAAACAGGAGAAAGTTTTTGAGAATTTATGGACGCCCTGGATGAACACGTGTTAAATTACAGAATGTTGGGGTTGGGAGGGGTGGGGGGGGTTTAAACTGTCTGTAAAATGGATGAAGACATGTTATATTTGTAAGTTATCCTTATAAAAACCTGGAAATAACAGATCCTCATAAATACCATTAGTAGACGCACTGTTCACTTTTATAAATTGGAGGACAACTTCGAGTATAATTGCAATTATAAAGTCAAATTTAATACATAAGACAAATTGTGAAAAGATATACAAAAAGACAAGAAGGGGAAATTCCCATAAAATGCACATCAAGAAAAACAATGCTGTCCATATATACTACAATAGATATGCATCCAACAAATGGTGGGGAAATAAAGTGCTTGCCAAAGATATACAGGTTTATGTTGGTACCCCTATTTAACAATGCACCATAGTGCCACCTAAATGTCATTGTAAGTGCATATGGGAGAATTAGTACATTTACATCACATCAACCCATATCACCTTGTGGCAATAGTCCATACATAAATGTTTAAAGGGAACCTGTAACACCAAATCACCTTCCTAACCTATCCCTATCCCTACAATAAAGTAGTTAGCAAACTTACGAAATTTCTGTCAGGGCATTCCTCCAAGCATTTTGACGGTAGGCGGGTTCCCTGTGCCGCCTAACCGCCTGCCTCGCCGCTCTAGGGGTGTCATACACAAGTGCATAGCGGGGCATGATTACATTCTTGCGCTCGCAAACGTCACCGCCGCGACGGTCATGTGACACGGGATTGCGTCACCACTTCCGGTCGCAGGTCTCTACAAGAAGACTTCACGCAGGCGCAGATTGCATGCTGAGTCTGCTTTTGCAACCGAAGTGACGTGATTCCTGGCGTCACATAACGGTCGCAGGAGGGTTGACATTTTGGAGCCAGAATGTAATCTTTTGCCGCGCTATGCATTGTTACAGATGCCATTGTGGCGTATTAGAGTGGCAGAGGAAGGGTAGTGCGGCAGTGGACCGCACTACCCGCAAAAACGCTTGGAGGAGCGCCCCTCTGGCAGAAATTTTGTAAATTTGCTAACTACTTTATTGTACTCATAGATTAGTAAACAAGGTCAGACAGGGATGTGTTAGAAAGTATTGTAAGTCTGCAGGGACAGGTATTAATAGGTTAGGAAAGTGATGTGGGGAGACAGGTTCCCTTTAAATAACAGTTATCTCATATACAAAAATTCCGGTATTGGAATCCCCACCCTCACATCATCACATCATTAGCAGCATTGGTTACAGAGTCATATTATGCCTAAGCACAAAAATAGAGGAATCCCCAAGAAGCGGAAAGTCAAGGTTCTTACATGGCCCCAACACGTGTTTCGCTAGGGGCTTCCTCGGGAGAAGAGTGGTGATATCTAGTATGGCAGCCCACACTGTTTAGTTTATAGATCCAACAGGACTCCAAACATAAAAGTTGGGAAATAATATTGCCACCCCTGATATTGCTCAGGAAGGTCACCTCAGTGATGGTGCACCACTTACCCTGCATCTATGACATAGGAGGTGGTCACTCCCTTCCTTGTTTCTCAGCAATCGCAATGTTACAGAAACGCTGCTGTATTCTTTTATGCAATTCCTACATATTTTGTTCAACATAAAGGTTTTGGCATAGGGAGGGAAGTATAGATCACATTTTTGGACCAGCAATTGATATACTTTTGAAGTGAAAATTTCTTTTGATCTAAAGGGTTTACAATAGTATAGGTTGTGGGCATAAATTGGCAGATGGAAGGGTCACTACATGCATGTGAGCCGGCATATGAAGAGGCCTTACAGAGAGTTGGTAAAATTAAGCGAAGAGATAAAAGAGCCTACAGACCGCTCCAAAACAAGAAAACGTCATCGATATATCTAAACCATCTTAGGGCCCTTTCACATCAGCGTTTTTTTTAAATTTGCGGCAGATGCGGTGAAAAAACCGCATCTGCCGCAACTGCCGCATAACGGTTCCACTTGCGGCACGGTTGCGGTTTTTTCCATAGGAAGTATAGGGGGACTTGCGGCAGATGCGGCAAGTGCGGTATTGCACTTGCGGCAGGTGCGGCAGAGAAAAAAACCGCGGCTTACTGCGGTTTTTTTCTCTGCCGCACCTGCCGCAAGTGCAATACCGCACTTGCCGCATCTGCCGCAAGTCCCCTATACTTCCTATGGAAAAAACCGCAACCGTGCCGCAAGTGGAACCGTTACAGGGCAGTTGCGCAGAGCGGTTTTTTCAACGCATCTCGCCGCCAAATTTAAAAAAACGCTGATGTGAAAGGGCCTCTTAGAAACAAATTTCCAGTAAAGGTACGTTTATTTGGGCGGTGCAGGTCTTTATACAGTCTCAACATTCATTCATACAGAATTTTGCAATTTTTGACATTTTTATTCCATTTCCACCCAGCTCAGAAAAAGTGAGCAGAGCTGGTGTGACGACGGACAATTGTGAAATTCATGACACACAGACGTGTTTGCTACACTGCAAATCATTCTCAAGCAAGGATGAATAGGAATTGTGGTGAGGTGTGCAACACTCATCGGAGGACTCCTGATTCGTTAAGTGCGCCTCCTAAAGGTTGGGTCGGAATACAAAATTAATTTTGCTCCTTAATTTTCATCCACGTAATGCCATAATCTAAACTATTTTCCAATATACTTGAATAATCTAATCTCCCTAACTACACTACTTCACTGCTTTTCTTTTTTTTTCCTACTTCTTTTCGATGACGCTTCATTTAAGAATCCCAGTGCATGCTGGGTGTGACGACCGTCCGCTGCCATGTCTGAACTGCTGGAAAGGCAGCCCCCCGAGAAACTCCGAGACCCTTTACCCCAATACAGAGATTTGGATTTACAGCTATAGTGATTAACTAAGTGAGCAGCAGACCGAGCAGGGAGGGTCGCCAGGAAGGGACAAGGCTAGGAGGTCAGGGAATAGACAAAATCAGGATCCAAAAGCATAGTCAGAAGGCAGCGTAATAGGAAGGATAGCAAAAGTACAAAATCGGCAGACGGTAGATTGGTCAAAATCCAGGCGAGATTAGGGTTAATAGAGCACAAACTAGATAGCTGGGAAAACCAAGAGATATATCTGGCAGCTTGCAGGACAGCCCCAAGGTATTTGGAGGGTGCGGTCCCCTCTCATAGGCTGGAGCTCACAGCCTGATGACCTCATTAGACCTCCCCTACAACCAGGTCAAATGGTGATGCGCGACTAGCACCAACCACCCCACTTCTGATAGAGGAACGAAGCCTGCGCCCACCAAATGCCTTTTGGGACCTCTCTCCTGTCACCAGCATCACCCACAGCAGGAGCATGGCGATGCCCAGCCACAGAGGCAAGAACCAAAGGAGCAGGTCCCGATGAGGACATGGCCCCCTTATCCGCCACTAGTCGAAGGAATCCGCACCACCTAGTGGCTGGGGCAGGAATAACAATCACCGACGGCGACAGTGACACTGGGAGACTCAAACAGATTGTCATCAGGGGGCAGAGGCTGTGGTCACTGTCATACATTTTAAGGCTGGACGAGTCCCTATGCAATGTGCACAAATCATCAATAACGAGCCGCAACAGAGCGCACTGTCAGTGTTCATTGTCATTGTAATTCAGGTAATTAGAAAAAGTTTAGATTATAACCTTAAATAGATTGGGATACATATTTATTTGTATTTCGGACCACCCCTTTAATTAATCAGGCGCCTCACACTCAGCCCCTCCCCCTCATCAAGACATGAGAGCACCAGTCTTAATGAATCGGTGCCATGGTGCGGACATGCCCTTACACATGGTGACAGGGTACAGATTTGCCTAAGGATTAACGTTTCATACTTTACTCTTCTATTCCTGTTTTGCATTGACCTTTTAATATGTTCTATACAAATCTGATATTTATAGAAATGATTCATGGAAATAATAATCTCTTGATTATGTCAGCAGTCCAAGTAACTACGACTCCTAAAGCAACATCCATGACTTATCTTCTGATACAATATTCATATGAGCAAGACGGAACATGTGAAGACACTGATCTAATACCATGGGTGGACAATTAAAAGGGGTTTCCCACAAATAAAATTAATTTCAATCAATAGATCTTGGAATAATAATAATTTCCACAATTGGATGTGTTTAAAACAAATGTTCCTGTGCTGAGATAATCTTATATATGTGTCCCTGCTATGTACTGTGTAATGGATGTGTCTGACTGTACAGGAACATGGTCTGATCATATAACATCTCCTGTGCTGAGGTAATCTTATATATGTGTCCCTGCTATGTACTGTGTAATGGATGTGTCTGACCGTACAGGGACATGGTCTGATCATACCACATCTCCTGTGCTGAGATAATCTTATATATGTGTCCCTGCTATGTACTGTGTAATGGATGTATCTGACCGTACAGGGACATGGTCTGATCATATTACATCTCCTGTGCTGAGATAATCTTATATATGTGTCCCTGCTATGTACTGTGTAATGGATGTGTCTGACTGTACAGGGACATGGTCTGATCATATTACATCTCCTGTGCTGAGATAATTTTATATATGTGTCCCTGCTATGAACTGTGTAATGGATGTGTCTGACTGTACAGGAACATGGTCTGATCATACCTCATCTCCTGTGCTGAGATAATCTTACATATGTGTCCCTGCTATGTACTGTGTAATGGATGTGTCTGATCATACCACATCTCCTGTGCTGAGATAATCTTATATATGTGTCCCTGCTATGTACTGTGTAATCAAGATAAAAGAAGGAGGGGAACAAGAGGCGCAATAGTGCCCTATCACTGTGGCACTGAGTATATAAGTGGTGAAAACAGGTATTCACTCACCTGGGGCAGTTGTGTAACCCACAACTGGCTTGAAGGCGTATTCAATGATTATTCCTAGATAGCTGCTGCAGGACTTCCACCATCCACACAAGTGTGGAGAAACATCAGGTAATAGGGAAGAAAATGGTGTGTCACAGTCCGCGCTGCCACGATCATTCACTCCAAATAAAAGCACATGAAGATGGAACTTCAAAACGAACTCCTTTATTTCCTCTTGCCTCCTACGCGTTCCCTGAGGAAGGTGCCAGGAGGGCACCGAAACGCGTAGGAGGCAAGAGGTACTGAGTAATGGATGTGTCTGACCATACAGGGACATGGTCTGATCATACCACATCTCCTGTGCTGAGATAATCTTATATATGTGTCCCTGCTATGTACTGTGTAATGGATGTGTCTGACCGTACAGGGACATGGTCTGATCATACCACATCTCCTGTGCTGAGATAATCTTATATATGTGTCCCTGCTATGTACTGTGTAATGGATGTGTCTGACCGTACAGGGACATGGTCTGATCATACCACATCTCCTGTGCTGAGATAATCTTATATATGTGTCCCTGCTATGTATTTAACAAGTCAATATGTATCCCACCTTGCTGATAGTATGATACCTGTTTTATATGCTCAATAAAGAAGAAAGCACTTATTGGATTCCATGTGGTCTGACGTGTACTTTTCTCTGAAGAAGACAGTGCACAGGGGTAGAAGATAGCGCACAGAAGAGAGAGACCGCACACAGGGGAGAGACAGTGCACAGGGGGAGAGAGACAGTGCACAAGGGGGTGAGACAGTCCCCATAAGGAGAAGAAAACAGCGCACAGAGGGAGAACACAGAGCAGTGGGGGGAGAGGATAGCACACAAAGGGAGAGGACAGCGCTCAGGGGGAGAGAGCACACAGGATGAGAAGACAGCACATGGTAAGACAATGCACAGTGGGGAAAGACAACATACAGGAGGGGGATTGCGCACAGGAGGGAGACAGCACACGGGGGGGGGGGGGAGGCAGCATACAGGGCAGAGACAGTACACAGGGGAGAATACAATGCACGAGGGGAGAAGACAGCACACAGGGGGAAAAGACAACACACAGGGGGAGACAGAGCACAGGGGAGGATATGGCCCACTGAGACTCTTTAGCCTGGGGCCCACAAAAACCTGGAGCCGTCCTTTGTCGGAGATTCTCCTGTCGCACACTAGTGACTCCTCACTAGACCAGTGCACATATTTTTGGGTCTTTTGTGAGTGCAAACAATAGATGCTGGTGAGGCAGGGTTGCACCCTTCACTTGTGCTTTCGCTTGTTTAGCTATTTATCTATATGTGACAGCGTGAAGTGGAATTTCCCTAGTTTGTTCCTCTTTAACCCTAAACTTGCTGATGCTGATCATAGATGCGATAGGCAGGGCTATGTAGCGAGAGCTTTGTAAGTCATAATAAATGTTGATCCCATATATTGTGAAAGCGAAACACAATAAAAACACTGCCTGATGCCATAAAACATGCAGTGTGACTGTGGACTGCAGAAAACTGCAAAATGCATAGCAAAATGTGAATGGGAGCTTAGCTGCAGTGCCCAAGAACAGTGCTGGGAGCTGTGGTGTCCAGGCTCCATAAGCTGCTTACTTCCAGCAGGATCGGTGGGGTGCTGGGTGTTGAGCCCCAATTAATCTGATATTGATGAAACATCCATATTTACTGCAAATTTGTCGAACAAAGTGGTTTAAATTGATTCCTGTCACTTACCGCACCGGCCAGAGGAGGGGCGGCAAATTTAAAAGATTCAGGGCGGGATTTGCAGCATGGAGGGGCGGCGATACTTTGCCCCACCATGACACAATGGTTGCCTCCATGACTCAATCTGAGTCCAGCTCCAGAGAAGATATAACTTCATATTTCAGGTATGTGGGGCACGTCTGGGCATATACAGGGGTTACTAGAACCCATTTACATGATGTATAACCTGCTGGGCACAGTATAATATGCCCTGGTGGGGGGGTGACAGGTTCCCTTTAATGTATTTCCAAATTTCCTTTATTTGAAGGGTCATCTATGACTCGAGTTTTTCGGGCTTGAACAAGATCCATCTTCCTCATCCATCAAGTCATGGATTAAGATCGAGCTGAAGGGTGTTGTTATTATTATTACTAGATGGTGGCCCGATTCTAACGCATCGGGTATTCTAGAATATGTATGTAGTTGACATACTGTGACTGACATAACTTGTTCAGTCAACGTGAGTGAACTATATATATATGTATATAGCAGCGATATGGTATATGGTGGTACATTACAGCACATGTATAGCAGCACTATGGTATATGGTGGTACATTACAGCACATGTATAGCAGCACTATAGTATATGGCGGTACATTACAGCAATGTATAGCAGCACTATAGTATATGGCGGTACATTACAGTACACGTATAGCAGCGCTATAGTATATGGCGGCACATTATAGTACATGTATAGCAGCACTATAGTATATGGCGATACATTACAGCAATGTATAGCAGCACTATACTATATGGCGGTACATTACAGTACATGTATAGCAGCACTATAGTATATGGCAGTACATTATAGTACATGTATAGCAGCACTATAGTATATGGCGGTACATTACATTACATGTATAGCAGCACTATAGTATATGGCGGTACATTACAGTACATGTATAGCAGCACTATAGTACAGTCATGGCCAAACGTTTTGAGAATGATACAAATATTAATTTTTACACAGTCTACTGCTTCAGTTTTTCTAATGGAAATTTGCATATATACTCCAGAATGTCATAAAGAGTGATCAGCTTAACAGTAATTACTTGCAAAGTCAATATTTGCCTAGAAAATGAACTTTAACCCCCAAAACACATTTCAACATCATTGCAGTCCTGCCTTAAAAGGAGCAGCTAACATCGTTTTAGTGATTGTTCCATTAACACAGGTGTGGGTGTTGATGAGGACAGGGCTGGCGATCAATCAGTCATGATTAAGTAAGAATGACACCACTGGACACTTTAAAAGGAGGCTGGTGCTTGGTATCATTGTTTCTCTTCAGTTAACCATGGTTATCTCTAAAGAAACACGTGCAGCCATCATTGGACTGCACAAAAATGGTCTAACAGGGAAGAGTATCGCAGCTAGAAAGATTGCACCTCAGTCAACAATCTATCGCATCATCAAGAACTTCAAGGAGAGAGCTTCCATTGAAAAGGCTCCAGGGCGCCCAAGAAAGACCAGCAAGCGCCAGGACCGTATCTTAAAACTGTTTCAGCTGCAGGATCGGACTACCAGCAGTGCGGAGCTTGCTCAGGAATGGCAGCAGGCTGGTGTGAGTGCTTCTGCACGCACTGTGAGACTGCGGAGACTCTTTGAGCAAGGCCTGGTTTCAAAGAGGACAGCAAAGAAGCCACTTCTCTCCAGAAAAAACATCAGGGACCGACTGATATTCTGCAAAAGGTACAGGGAGTGGACTGCTGAGGACTGGGGTAAAGGTACAGGGAGTGGCCTGCAGAGGACTGGGGGAAAGGTACAGGGAGTGGCCTGCAGAGGACTGGGGGAAAGGTACAGGGGGTGGACTGCTGAGGACTGGGGGAAAGGTACAGGGAGTGGACTGCTGAGGACTGGGGGAAAGGTACAGGGAGTGACTGCTGAGGACTGGGGAAAGGTACAGGGAGTGGACTGCTGAGGACTGGGGTAAAGGTACAGGGAGTGGACTGCTGAGGACTGGGGAAAGGTACAGGGAGTGGACTGCTGAGGACTGGGGGAAAGATACAGGGAGTGGACTGCTGAGGACTGGGGAAAGGTACAGGGAGTGGACTGCTGAGGACTGGGGGAAAGGTACAGGGAGTGGACTGCTGAGGACTGGGGGAAAGGTACAGGGAGTGGACTGCTGAGGACTGGGGTAAAGGTACAGGGAGTGGACAGCTGAGGACTGGGGTAAAGGTACAGGGAGTGGACTGCTGAGGACTGGGGAAAGGTACAGGGAGTGGACTGCTGAGGACTGGGGGAAAGGTACAGGGAGTGGACTGCTGAGGACTGGGGAAAAGGTACAGGGAGTGACTGCTGAGGACTGGGGGAAAGGTACAGGGAGTGGACTGCTGAGGACTGGGGTAAAGGTACAGGGAGTGGACTGCTGAGGACTGGGGTAAAGGTACAAGGAGTGGACTGCTGAGGACTGGGGGAAAGGTACAGGGAGTGGACTGCTGAGACTGGGGTAAAGTCATTTTCTCTGATGAATCCCTTTTCGATTGTTTGGGACATCTGGAAAACAGCTTATTCGGAGAAGAAGAGGTGAGCGCTACCACCAGTCTTGTCTCATGCCAACTGTAAAGCATCCTGAAACCATTCATGTGTGGGGTTGCTTCTCAGCCAAGGGAATCGGCTCACTCACAGTCTTGCCTAAAAACAGCCATGAATAAAGAATGGTACCAGAATGTCCTCCAAGAGCAACTTCTCCCAACCGTCCAAGAGCAGTTTGGCGCCCAACAATGCCTTTTCCAGCATGATGGAGCACCTTGCCATAAAGCAAAGGTGATAACTAAATGGCTCAGGGAACAAAACATAGAGATTTTGGGTCCATGGCCTGGAAACTCCCCAGATCTTAATCCCATTGAGAACTTGTGGTCAATCATCAAGAGACGGGTGGACAAACAAAAACCAACAAATTCTGCCAAAATGCAAGCATTGATTATGCAAGAATGGAAGAATGGAAGAATGGAAGAACGGAAGAATGGAAGAATGGAAGAATGGAAGAATGGAGAATGGAAGAATGGAAGAATGGACGGCGATCAGTCAGGATTTGGTCCAGAAGTTGATTGAGAGCAGCCAGGGAGAATTGCAGAGGTCCTGAAGAAGAAGGGTCAACACTGCAAATATTGACTTGCTGCATTAACTCATTCTAACTGTCAATAGAACCTTTTGGTGTCATAATATGATTGCAATTATATTTCTGTATGTGATATAAACATCAGACAAACACAAATAATAACCAGAGGGCAGCAGATCATGTGAAAATAGAATTTTGGTGTAATTCTCAAAACTTTTGGCCATGACTGTATATGGCGGTACATTATAGTACATGTATAGCAGCACTATAGTATATAGCAGTACATTATAGTACTTGTATAGCAGCACTATAGTATAGGGAGGTACATTACAGTACATGTATAGCAGCACTACGGTATATGGCGGTACATTACATTACATGTATAGCAGCGCTATAGTATATGACGGTACATTACAGCACATGTATAGCAGTACTATAGTATATGGCGGTACATAATGGTGGCGAGGGGGCAGGATGGAGCGAGTGGGGCAGAATGGAGTGAGCGGGGCAGCATGGAGCGAGCGGGTCAGGATGGATTGAGCGGGGCAGGATGGAGCGAGCGGGGCAGGATGGAGGCGAGGGGGTGGCAGGATGGAGTTGGGGGGCAGGATGATGGAGGCGGGGTGCAGGATGGAGGCGGGGGGCAGGATGGAGCGAGTGGGGAAAGATGAAGCGACCGGGGCAGGATGGAGCGAGTGGGGCAGGATGGAGCGACGAGCGGGGCAGGATGGAGCGAGCGGGGCAGGATGGAGCCGAGGGAGCAGGATGGTTGCGGGGGTGGGGGCAGGATGGATGTGGGGGGAAGCAGGATGGACCCAGGGGGGCAGGATGGATGTGGGGGGGCAGGATGGAGCCAGGGGAACAGGATGGAGCCGGAGGGATGGCAGGATGGAGGGGGGGGCAGGATGGAGCCGGCAGGGCATGGAACCAGGGGGACAGGATGGAGGCGGGGGGGCAGGATGGAGCCAGCAGGGCATGGAGCCAAGGCGGCAGGATGGAGGCAGGGGGGCAGGATGGAGACGGCAGGGCATGAACCAGGGGGCAGGATGGATGCAGGGGGGCAGGATGGAGCTGGGTAGGCAGTATGGAGCCGGAGGGGGGCAGGATGGAGCCGGAGGGGGGCAGGATGGAACCGGGGGGCAGGATGGAGCCGGGGGGGATAGATGTGGGGTGCAGCATGGATGTGGGGGGGCAGGATGGAGGCGGG
The DNA here is from genome assembly GCA_033576535.1 of Allobates femoralis. Lineage (NCBI taxonomy): Eukaryota > Metazoa > Chordata > Amphibia > Anura > Aromobatidae > Allobates > Allobates femoralis. Next base: position 598,546,885 of record JARQOC010000004.1, read on the forward strand.
GGGGCAGGATCCCCCTCGCCCCCCCTCTGTTCTCACCCGTCTTCTGCAGCTAGAGTCGCACTGTGTACAGCGGTCATGTGACAGGGCGGGCAGTGTGATGTCACATCAGCCCGCCCTGTCACATGACCGCTGTAAAGAGGGAGAAGACAGGTGAGAACAGCAGGAGGTGAGGGGGAGGCGAGGTGGGGGCTACGGGTACCGGTGCTGTGGGTGGCCGCGGCCGTATGCATGTAGCCAGGCGATACCGACGCCTATGCGTAGCCGTCGCCAGGTTACAGCTACTATATAATTGTCTAATTTTGAATGCGCGTGGCTTTTTTGCATACGCGGCGCTCATTAGTTGACGTGGCTGGCGACAGCCAATGAGCGCTGGGGCGCGACTTCGGTGTCACACGGACACGATTAGGAGATTATATAGTAGATTATTATTATTTTTATGTAAAGCATCCACACTCCTTCATAAACTTATAATACCTCCATAGTAGAACATTTTTCACAGTAGAAATAAGGAAGTATTGGTAATTTACACAATTGTAAACAATTGTGTCAGCATGAAAAAATATCATAAAAAATCCCAATGGCTGAAAAATGCAAAATATATATAAATTCAGCAACTAGCAAACATTGGATTAAACTTAATCATGCTCGATGTCGCCTTAAGCAAAATATATCCTGTAAGGAAGTAAGACACTGGCTCTACAATAGTGTAAGTGCATACTTTACCGCTGTATGTTGTAAACACGGACGGCTGCATTCTTCAGTAAATGGTAACTATTGATCGCCCTTACTGGCAAGGGATGGCTAATGCAAGATAAGGATAGTCCGGTATTATTCAGTTCCATAGAATCGATGCATCATAAGGAACAGAGGCTTCCAGTGTACATTACTGCAATGGTTCTACTGTCTCCTTAGGTAAATTCTATTAAAGTAGGAAATACGGAACAACAACGCCTACATAGTGCTATTATTTCCATTAAAACAATGAAAGATTTCTTGTAGAACTATAAACTGATCCTTAAAGAGTAACTAAACTTTATACATACAGTTGAAATCGGACGTTTCCATACACTATATAAAAAGACACATCTGCATGTTTTTCTCACTATCTGACTTGAAATTAGAATAAACCTTTTCCGTTTTAGGTCATTTTGGATTACCATATGCATTTCATTAGTATTTGGTGCCATTGCCCTTAAACTGTATGACTTGGTTGAAACATTTGGGATATCCTGCCAAAAGCTTCTCACAATAGTTGGTCGGAATTTGGGCCCATTCCTCCTGCCAAAACTGGTGTAGCTGAGCCATGTCTGTAGGTCGCCTTGCTCGCACCTGCCTTTTCAGCTTTGCCGATAAATTTTCAATAGGATTGAGATCACGGCTTTGTGATGGTCGCTCCAAAACATTGACTTTGTTATTCTTAAGCAATTTTGTGACCAGTTTGGCAGTATGCTTCAGGTCATTGTCCATTTGAAATTAACAATGAACAAGGCCCTCTCAAGTTGAATACATTTTGCAATTTTTTTTTATACATTTTTCAGTGCAAAATACATTTTGGTGTACAACACCTTTGTCAAAATGAGCACTGTTTGTGATGGGGCATAAGTATGTGAGCAATCAATGTTACTTCATATGTATCTAGTCCTTTGGATTCATCTGGATAGCACAAACAGTGCTCATTAATAAAATTAATAAAATTAATGAAAAAAGGGAAAATGAGTGGCACTCACCAAGTTGCTGTATGTGATTTTTAATCCATCACAGGGTTACTTGTGCAGGGAGGGGTGCAGGGTCGGACAACAGTCAGCTGTTTCACGTGATCAGCGCTTCAACAGGTCCAAACAGCCGGCTGTTTCACGCGATCAGCGCTTCAACAGGTCCAATGCATTGTGTGAAACAGACCTATTTCCCCCCAAGCTTTAACTTCCTGGCTGCTGTCTTGAGATGTTGCTTCAGTATTGCCACATAATCGTCTTTCCTCATGACGCCATTTATAGTGTGAAGTGCACCAGACTTTCCTGCAGCAAAATAACCCCACACATGATGCTGCAACCCCCATGTTTCACAGTTGGGATGGTGTTCTTAGGTTCACTTTTTCCTCCAAACATAACAATGGACATTATGACTAAATAGTTTAATTTTAGTTTCATCAGACCAAATGATGTCTCCAAAAACAGTAGGTCTTTGTTCCTGGGTGCATTTGCAAAAATTAATCTGGCATTTTTTATGTTTCTTGTGGAGTAATGACCTCTTACTAGCAGAGTGGCATTTGAGCTCATATTGATACAGTCCTCATTTCACTGTGGATAATGAGACAATCTTACCAGCTTTCCGCCATCCTCCTCACAAGTTCTTTTGCTTTTGTTCTTGGATTGATATGCACATGTCGGGCCAAAGCACGTTCATCTCTGGGACTCAGAACCCATCTCCTTCCTGAGCAGTATGATGGCTGACCATTTCCATCTTGTTTGTACTTGCGTATTACTGTTTGTACAGATGAACAAGGCACCCGAGGATGAACCAGACTTGTGGAAGTCCACACTTCTCTTCCTGATATCTTAGCTGATTTCTTTAAACTTTCCCATGATGCTACACAAAGAAGCAGTGTGTTGCAGGTGTGCACTAAAATACATCCACGGGTGTGTCTCTAACTCAGATGTTCCCAATTAACCTATCATCAGCTTCCAAACACATGACATCATCATATGGGCTGTCCCAAATTGTTTAAAGGCATAGTAATCTTAGTGTTTGTAAACTGTGACTTTGCAAAAAGTAATAAAAATGTTTTAAAACATTGTCTCTCATTATTCTGGCATTTGGCAAATATCAAAAATCATATATATACAGTTAGGGCCAGAAATATTTGGACAGTGACACAAGTTTTGTTATTTTAGCTGTTTACAAAAACATGTTCAGAAAAACAATTATATATATAATATGGGCTGAAAGTGCACACTCCCAGCTTCAATATGAGAGTTTCCACATCCAAATCGGAGAAACGGTTTAGGAATCATAGCTCTGTAATGCATGGCCTCCTCTTTTTCAAGGGACCAAAAGTAATTGGACAATGGACTCTAAGGGCTGCAATTAACTCTGAAGGCGTCTCCCTCGTTAACCTGTAATCAATGAAGTAGTTAAAAGGTCAGGGGTGGATTCCAGGTGTGTGGTTTTGCATTTGGAAGCTGTTGCTGTGACCAGACAACATGCGGTCAAAGGAACTCTCAATTGAGGTGAAGCAGAACATCCTGAGGCTGAAAAAAAAGAAAAAATCCATCAGAGAGATAGCAGACATGCTTGGAGTAGCAAAATCAACAGTTGGGTACATTCTGAGAAAAAAGGAATTGACTGGTGAGCTTGGGAACTGTAAAAGGCCTGGGCGTCCACGGATGACAACAGTGGTGGATGATCGCCGCATACTTTATTTGGTGAAGAAGAACCCGTTCACAACATCAACTGAAGTCTAGAACACTCTCAGTGAAGTAGGTGTATCTGTCTCTAAGTCAACAGTAAAGAGAAGACTCCATGACAGTAAATACAAAGGGTTCACATCTAGATGCAAACCATTCATCAATTCCAAAAATAGACAGGCCAGATTTAAATTTGCTGAAAAACACTTCAAGAAGCCAGCTCAGTTCTGGAAAAGTATTCTATGGACAGATGAGACAAAGATCAACCTGTACCAGAATGATGGGAAGAAAAAAGTTTGGAGAAGAAAGGGAACAGCACATGATCCAAGGCACCCCACATCCTCTGTAAAACATGGTGGAGGCAACGTGATGGCATGGGCATGCATGGCTTTCAATGGCACTGGGTCACTTGTGTTTATTGATGACATAACAGCAGACAAGAGTAGCCGGATGCATTCTGAAGTGTACCGGGATATACTTTCAGCCCAGATTCAGCCAAATGCTGCAAAGTTGATTGGACGGTGCTTCATAGTACAGATGGACAATGACCCCAAGCATACAGCCAAAGCTACCCAGGAGTTCATGAGTGCAAAAAAGTGGAACATTCTGCAATGGCCAAGTCAATCACCAGATCTTAACCCAATTGAGCATGCATTTCACTTGCTGAAATCCAGACTTAAGACGGAAAGACCCACAAACAAGCAAGACCTGAAGGCTGCGGCTGTAAAGGCCTGGCAAAGCATTAAGAAGGAGGAAACCCAGCGTTTGGTGATGTCCATGGGTTCCAGACTTAAGGCAGTGATTGCCTCCAAAGGATACGCAACAAAATATCGAAAATAAAAATATTTTGTTTGGGTTATGTTTATTTGTCCAATTACTTTTGACCTCCTAAAATGGGGAGTGTTTGTAAAGAAATGTGTACAATTCCTACATTTTCTATCAGATATTTTTGTTCAACCCTTCAAATTAAACGTTACAATCTGCACTTGAATTCTGTTGTAGAGGTTTCATTTCAAATCCAATGTGGTGGCATGCAGAGCCCAACTCGCGAAAATTGTGTCACTGTCCAAATATTTCTGGCCCTAACTGTACATTATTAGAGTCATAGTCTTTGCAATCCCGTGTAAAGTTTGTCCTTTGACAATAGACTCCTCTGTGGTTTTGATTCTGTTTTGTAATTTGTCATTCTATTTTTTTTTTTTAATCTGGAAATTCAATATATTGCTTTAAAGAATCTTGTAGAAAAGTATTTTTTTCATCCAATTCAAGTATTTTGTGGACTCTTCTTTGACTATAAGTTGCATGAGTTGTAAAGAACAATTGGTTTTCCAATTAGAGGCGAAGGTTTCACCAAAGAAGTAGTAGTGGTTTTTTAATGTATTCTATTAGCCCCAGTATATTTTCCACCCTGTTTGGCACAAATTACCGTACTACAAATAATAGACTTATTTCATAAATGTTCTCCTATGCTACACTAAGACCCTATTGTAGCCAAAATCTTGTCCAATGGCATTCATGTTCTAGCCGGAACATGAAGCAATATTGACAATTTAGTTTCTCCTAGTGTATTCACAACATGATGGAGTAATCATACTTGGCTTAGCATCAAAGGCTGTGGAAGCTGGACATGTAACCTACATGCTTAAGTCATACTTTTATTGACAATAAAAGAAGAACATATATTAACTTCATCGTCTGTTCCATCACACATGTCGTTTATCAAGCTTTGTGCAAATCCTGCAAAAAATATTACATTGCATGTACCCCATGGATAGTAAAGAGGAGGATAGCGGAATATAGTTCAACTGCCTCCCCTGATTCTATCTCTTTAGACCGCTTCCATTTCAGGCTAAACGTCACAAACAGGATTTGTCTATTCTAGTGATTATCAGAATTAACAAAGTTAACAAGCCATACAGAGGTGGAGATTGGTCTGAATCACTGCTAACCAGTGAGGCGAAATGGATTCTTTTGCTTGATCACATATTCCCAAAGACTTGCATATTTACTTACGGTAGTTGTTTTCAGTTTTTTGTATGTCTCAGTCTATATAGTAAATCCGTCTACATGCATACTATGCTGTAATATTCTATAGTTATATGTTTGTTTTAATTATTTATTAAACTCTTGTATTACTCTTAAGTTTTATCCTTAGTATATCATTCTGTTTAATATTGCTTGCTCTTTAGAAATTGCATGTTTCCAAATGATGATCTTTCGGGGGGAAAGCGGCCAAGAGTAGACCCACTGGGACGTGGTACCGAGCTCCCCTGGGTGAGCTGGTCCTAGTTTAGCCAACCGCTATACAAGGATTGTCAGGGAAAGCCCAGGGGGTCTAAATAGCACAGCTGCTAGTACCATGGGGCGGCTCGTAGGGTTAGCCTATACTACAGTATAGCTAAGGAAGATTCGTGGGATCAGAGCCCGAGGCTAGGAGAGCAGGAATGGGTCTACCGGAGGAGAGCACAAGGAAGGCCTGACTAACAGCCAGAGAAGCAGAAGCTTACTAACTCAATAATCAGGCACCTCTCATTAGTGGAGGTGGCCTGATATACCGGAGGATGGACAGCTATTGGTTAAGGGGAGTGTCAGGTTGAGCCGTACCGGCCCCTACATTCACAGGGGAGGAGCGCTGTGCACCGCTGATTAGGTTCATGACTCCGACCATTGTAGAGTGCTGATGTGTGAGCCCGGTGGTCAGCAGACAGGAAGATGGCGATGGCTCCGAGACACAGCACGCCTGGACGCCGGATGCCCGATTGGTAGAGGAGCAGAGGATGCAGACTCAGGAGAGGTGAGCTAGGGAGCGGTGCCAGGATACCCAACATGATCCATGTAGCTGATTTGTGTAAAGGTCGCTTCCATCAATTCCATTTCCGCTATTTGAACTTCTATTGAAGGCTTTACTAACATATTGTTATACCGATGAATAAGGACTAGCTTGGGTCAAAAATGTGAAAGCTATGTGGCACCTCTGGAGTCTGGCTGCCACAAGTGGCATTGTCCTTATACCAACTTCAATGCCATGTCTGTGTGGAAGTGAGGATTCTATGCTGAGAACCCCCCATGCATCCATACACATTGCAAGCCCTGACCAGAATGAAGAGCACTGAGGGGCCAGACTTAGGCTCTGACTCATCATGTTTGGCTGGGGGAGGGTTAGAGTAGTGTGACCAGGCAGGGAGAGGAGTTGAAGGAGGAAGATCTCAGGGAAAGACGCTTGCAGAAGCTCTCCCCAGGAGATCATGCTGTGGCAGGCAGGGCCGGTTTTAGGCAAAGTGGGGCCCTAGGCAAAAGGTTAAAGTGGGCCCTAAATGCTCAGGCCCCTTTCACATCTAACGCTTTTCTGCATTTTGCTCAATTTGCATTTCCATGCGTTTTTACCGCAAAAACGCATAAAAAAACGCATGCGTTTTTGTTCCCATTGATTTTAATGGAAACACATGCAAAAACGCTGCCCAAAACATCGGGGAAGACGTTTTGTGCTGCGTTCGCAAAAATGCATGCGTTCCCATTGAAATCAATGGGGGAAAAAACGCTAGCGTTTTTAATGCGTTTTTAGCGGTAAAAACGGCTAGAAAGGCAAATTTAGCAAAACGCACACCAACCTTAGATGTGGAACAGGCTGTAGTTATATGGTAAGAGTGACTTCATAAGTTGATTATCTAGGTCAGAATAAGAACATACTGAACGTCATTTTTATTTCAATCATAAAAAAAAACAACTGAAATTTGTAAAAAAAAAAAATATTTTTTTTTTATTTTCCGAGACCCATGATGTTTTAATTTTTGAAGATACAGGGCTATGTGAGGGGTTACTTTATGTGCCCTGAGCTGACATTTTTACTGATACCATTTTGAGTCAGATACAACATTTTGATCGCCTTTTATTGCATTTTATTGTAACAATGTGGTGGCCTAAAAAACATAATTCTGGTGTTTTTATTTTTTTCCCATTACGCCATTTACCAATTGGATTAATTTACTTCATATATTGATAGCTTAGATTCTTACGAACGCAGCGATACCAAATATGTGTATTTTTACATTTTTTTCACTGTTTTATTGCTATTTTTAGTTCAGCTCCTTTGGGGGCCCCTAAGAGAGTGGGGGCCCTAGGCAACTGCCCAGTCTGCCCCCCCTAACGCCGGCCCTGGTGGCAGGGGACCAGCCCTCTGGGTTGCTTGGGTATTTCAGAACTCGAGGACAGGAGCTAGCGACCGGTTGATTACAGGTCCATTGGTCACTGGTGTGGACCCCAGGAGCAAAGTTATCTAGAGAGCCAGAGAGCCGAGGTCGCTTCCAGGGCTCGCATCACCCGCTCAGCTGGAACAAGTACACGCAGAAGTAAGGGAAAGAGCAGAGGAGTGCAGGAATGCTCAAAGTCCCCTGTATTCCATAACTTAAAGAAGACTGCAGGAAGATCTATAACTATAACTATCTATAGGAAAGAGCTAGGAGTGAGTTTATATAGAGGAAGGGAGTGGTCATAAGCTTCTGCAGCAAAGATGAAAGCTACAAGGAGCAGAAGAAAAGGAACTCTTTACCCCTTCAGCACTGAAAATAAATAATTCTGCTTTACCCATGATTATTGCTAAGCGGGCTCTAAAGAGGACATGCAATCAGCTAAGCGTTGAGACCTTCTGATCCCAGATACCCGATAGGTCTCAGCATGGAATGGCATGCTCATGACAGCAAGTTAGCCTTACTTCAAAAGAAAGTGAACTTTCCCTCTAGCGCTACTTATAGGCAGCTCCCCTATAAGTCAAAATCTGACCCATTAACCCCTTCATGACCTATGACGTGTAGGTTCGTCATAGGTCACCTCCCACCCTTTGATGTGAGCTCACGCTGTGAAATCGCATTCTCCCCTCACATCTTAGCTGATCTCATCAGCTAAAATGTGTATCCAACAGCGCTGATCAGATCAGCGATCTGAACGGTGCTGTTAACCCTTTGGATCGTGCTGTCTGTCACCGACAGCGCGATCCAAAGCACCCGGCGGGAATCGTGCTGTTCCCCGACGTGATTGCAGGTCCCAGGAAGCAATCATGGGACCTGTGTGGCACCCCAGAGTCCGGTTGCCACAATGACAATGGGTAATGTTGTGCTTGGAAGCAAGGAAAGGTATCCACACCAGGTAAGCCCACAGCATGCAACACTTGTCCTGACTCCAAACCAGAAGGGGGAGCTCTGAAACCCGAGTTTAGGGAGGTTCCCTATAAACTCTGGCCTGGAGGCAGGGTTAGGGAGTTCAGTTCCTAGGAGGACTGTGAAGACGTCCTGTGGACTGGAGCAGAGTGAAGCTCGTCCTAGGATAGGAAATAGCAAGTGTGAGGGACCCGTAGGAGAGGGTCTGAGGAAATAGAAGAGTAAACCTGGGGAGTGGAGCCAGTTACCGGGCTCACCCCAGTGCAGAGCGCCAGGATCGGACACCGGAGTCCGAGGTTGTGAGGGTATTCCAGGCCCAGCTGACAAAACCGGAGGGCGGGAGATTCCAAGTCTTCCGTCTACAACAAGGCCCAGGAGGCAAAGAAGCACCCGAGAGCTCAGGGACAGTAACCAGAGGGAAGGTGCCTTGGAAGGGTTTAAGCTGCCTGAAATACAGGTGAGAGACTTTAGGCAGGAAGAGAGGGTCACAGCTAGCTACAGGCAGCCAGGACCAGCCAAGAGTAGTGCAACAAGGAGGCCTCAGAACTCACCGGGTGTGGAGATCCCCAACTTAAAGGTAACGGAGACTACGTACTGTGTGTCTTTCGGTTATTCCGCGCCCTCAGTCCTGCACCCCCAACGGCCTACCACCGCCACAGACTACACCAGTTGCCCTGGGGAACCGCTCCACCAAAGCTGCACTCCTATCATCCCCAGAGGTCCTGCATCGGTCATCAATAGCCAAATACCCTGTTTACCAAATCTTTTATTGACACCGCGCCAGGGCCACGGAGGCAGGTCTCGATCCCCATGACTCCCCAGCAGCAGAACTGTTAGCCCGGGCTCCGAGTACCGCATGGCCCTGGGGAGGGCGTGTCACCTGCATGCTTTTATCTGGACAGCCCGGGGCACTGTGATGACCCCAGAAGCTGTCCTGATTCACTTCCTGCTGGCGATGACACAGTGACATCACCAGCAGGGAGTGATCATTTCCCCTGTCTTTATATGTGCAGCACTGATGCCCTCTAGTGGACAATGTAAGATAAAAAAAACATAAAAGTTAGAATTACGGTACCTCACTTTTGCGCCATTGAAAATAAAACTATTTAAAAAATACACACATTTGGCATCGACACGTTCAGAAATGCCCGATCTATCAATTAATCAGATCTGTAAACTGTGTAACAGAAAAAAAATCCAGTCGCCAAAATTATGTTTTTAGTCGCTGCAACATTGCAATAAAATACAATAACGGGTGATCAAAAACTCACACCTACCCAAAAATAGTATCATTAGAAACGTCAGCTCAAGACACAAAAAATAAGCCGTCACACACCCCAGATCCCGGAAAATGAGATCGTTACGGGTCAAAAAGCACAATTCTTTTTCTTTAAAAAACTTCTGAATTTTTTTCACCACTTAGATAACAGTGAAAGTATACATGTTTGGTATCTACGAACTCGTACCGGCCTGCGGCATCATACCACACGTCAGTTTTACCATATAGTGATCATGGTGAATAAAGAACCCCATACACCAATTGCACTTTTTTGCTCTTTCACCGTCTTTTGAATTTTTCTTCCCATTTTTCTGTACACTATATGGTAAAATAAATGATTTAGTCCCTCATATGTCTATATTGATGGAAAAATAAAAAAAAGGTATGGCTCCTGGAAGAAGGCGAAGAAAAACAGAAATCAGAAAATTGCCGTTAGGTGAAGGGGTTAAAGTGCCCTAAAAATAGATTTTTTTGTAAAACTAATGATGACAGATTACTTCCTTCTGAAGGGGAACTTATTTGCATTCTTTTCTCAGAAGGCAATGCATGTAAAACTCCTGACAATCGAGGGAGGATCTCCGGTCGTAAATTGGTTGATTAATTACTATCCCCCAACCGTTGTAGACTTAAAATAACACACATACTGCAGTGACTTGGTTTAACAAATTGGCCACAGCAGCCTTTATTGCCTATTGTTTACATACTAACATAATGTAACAGGGTACACCGTCCAACGGGCGTCCCAACTTAAACAATAGGCCCTCCCATCATTTTACCCATGGATAGGCCCGGTCCATAAGCCTCTAACTTTTGGCCCCTGGCCGCAATAACACCGGCCCCAGGGACGAGGTATTGGTTACCTAGAACCAATACCTCACCCTTGCAGAACCCCGTGCCTGCAAGGTACCTTTAACCTGAGCCCCTCAACCTTTGAGGTGGCTCATCTCCCCCTTCAAAATGTAAATCCCCTGCCTCTGGACCAGACCTACCCCCGCTGCCGTGACATTACCAAAGCTTCACACCGGACTTCCAGATTACATTCATACAACACATCTCAAACGCCTTCACACCTGAACCCCAAAAAACCAGGGAGGGTGGGCGGGAAACTTCACAGGCTGTCCCCAGGAAGTGGAATGAGGGGACTTCCTTCTTTGTCCCCTGTATCTTCCCTTGAGCTCCCCCTCTTCCTCCCCCTGACCATCCCCTCTCTCATTTAGTCAGCACCCATGCCCCAATCACATATTCCCATTCCTTCCTTCTCCAATTAACTCCCTACCTCCCCGAATGTCATGTGGCCCCTACACCTTATGGGTTCCATGGCCTGCTTTACACATCCTAGACCTGTTTGACAGACAGATATCTGTCCTTCCCAACTCCATCATATGCATGAAGGTTCAAGCTCAGTTTTCATTAGGTTTCAGTGGAAAGAGGAAAGAAAGCTGACGTCAGACCTTCTCCGCCCTTACATCCCCCAAATTTCCTGTTGTGGGACATTTGGGAGACCCCATACACATTATTAGGGCAGCTGATACCAACTTTAATCCAATGTCATTGGGGGCCACACTTATACAAGAACCTGCATGGTTCTTCTCCCTCCTCCCAGCAGGGACACCGACATGCTCCGCGCCCCGTCCACCCAGTGGTGTCTCCTGCTCTGGCTTCTGATGCACCTTCCTGCCTTCAGGGCCTGTGCACGTCATGCAGACCTCCTGGCAATGCGCTTAGGGCACGCGCATGCTCCCTGCTTCTTAAAGGGATGACATGCTCAATCAGCAAGTGTATCCAGCCTATTGCTGGGAGGCATTCAAGGCACCTTCTTTTATAGAGAGGTGCCTGAGCAACATTGTTGCTCGAGCATCCAGTACCTACTTGATCATTGTCAGGTCCCTGTACCTGAACCTGAACCCATCCTGCACTTGATCCTGATCCCACCATGTTTTTACCAGCTGTTATAACTGAATCAGCCATCCCAACTAAACCAGTATCAGCAGCCACACTGACCCTTAGCTTGATATGCATGCTATCCTGAGCACTGTACCTGCGTCCTTGACCCCTGGGGCAGTTCGAGGATTGCCCTGGAGTTGTACCAGGTGTCTACTGGCAGCCACACTTAACCTCACCTTCAGAGGCTTTAGTTAATACCAGTAGGCACTTAGACCAATGTGCATGACACTCATCTCTACACTGATGTAGTCCGAATGGTGGATAAACCTCTGCAATCAAATTCCAAATAAATTCAAGCTGTTCTGTAGGCTCAGGGTGCATCAGTGTCAATGCAAACTATCCATTCACATTTGAATGAAAGGAAACGCTATTGAGGAGACCCAGAAAGACCTCACTGCTGACAGAGACTGCAGATTGGCAAAATGTATGTGAGTAAGCCAAAATCCTTCAGGGAAAGCGTCTTGTGGACCAATAAGACCATGATAGAGCTTTATGGTAAAGCACATCATGCTACTGTTTTCCAAAAATAGAATGAGGTCTACAAAGAAAAGAACACAGGACCTCCAGTCACAAATGGTGGAGGTCAGAGATGTTTTGGCTTTATTTTGCTGCCTTGTCACGGGGTGTATTGACTGTGTGCAAGACATCATGAAATCTGAAGATTACCAAAAGATTTTGGGTTGCAATGTAGAGCCCAGTGTCAGAAAGCCGAGGGTGTTTTCTAGAACATGGTCTTCCAGCAGGATAATGACCCTAAACATAATACATGAAGACTTCAGAAATTGATTGAAACAAAGTTATGAATGAGTGTGCCACAATGAGTCTATAAAATGCTAGACAGCAGCCTTTTAATTTACATGTTATTTTAATGACTTGAAAACTGATAACCAAGAAGCTAGCCCTCATATCGTCCCTTATAAAATCCCTAATAATGTCTCGCCTGACAGGTGACACGCCGGTAACACAGGACAGTAGATGCTATGGACAGCCACCAACCCAAGGAATTACTGAGAACTATTCTTTTTAAGCAATTGAGATCACAGCATCAACAAAATGAGGGTCTCGTTAGGCTAAGAGACAACAAAAGGGGCCCAAAAAGTCACCAGGACTGCTGTAAGGTAAACCCCCTATTTTATGTGGCTCCTGACAATCAAGACAAGCAGCCAGTGCCATATTGTTGCCTGCTGGAGACTAGTTCCACTTGTAATGCACAAGGAGATATGCCAGTATTCATCAACCATTTGGTGTAGCACTGATCACTGTCAGAGCCATGAATGAAGCTACAGTAGGATTGCTTCTGTGTCAGTCGTAAGGGCCAGGTTACTCAGAGGCTGGGTCAGAGTTCGGGTTCACGGTAGCCGTCCCCAGAAGCTGTGGTCCTAACTGCACATGTAAAGGGGGTAGTTAAAGGGATAAAGTTTGTTTGTGATGCCAGTTGGGATAATCAGCCTGATGAGGCTGGCACTGCAGGGGATCCCTGGGAGATAGTAAGCAGCACAGGTGTTTACCCTTTCCAAACCAGTGCTGGCTCCCAGGGGGATGATAGGGTTGATGGTGGTGTAGTGGAGATAGTAAACAGCCGGAGTCGTCTTTGCTTTATATTTTTACTGTAGGTTTCTGTAGCAGATCCAGGGTTGTGGTCCGGCCAGTCTGATGAAAACTGTAGTCCACTCTGCTGGGTGAGTAATATGGCATTCCTGCTGACTTTCCTTGTGCTTTAGGTTTCTAGGTGCCTTGAACTTCCAGTACTCCCTCTTAGTTACTGTGGGTTACCTCCTGCCAGGTTGGTGGTGTGGATCCAGCAGGTATCCATGCCTATAGCAGTTCCATGAACCTCTGTACTACTGAAGCCCTGGAGTTCTCCACTAAAGTTGCTAGTGAACATAAAACTCACCGGCATCCAGTTCTGCCACCAGACCCTATAAGCCTGGATGTCCTAGGGACTGGTACCCTGACTGCAGCTGGTTCCTTAAGAGCAGCTCCTGCTGCCTCCCCTCCTTGCCTACTCTGCCTATTACACCATAACTAACCCCTCTCCCTAAATAGGGAGTGAGTCACATGCCCGAAACAGGCATGAAGTGCTCAGTCTCCTAGTAAGGAATCAGGAAGTGTGTGTTCGCTTTGTGACTTCCAGCAGAGGGACCCCAGATGCCTACACCTACAGACCTATACATACCACTCCGACCAACTTTGTCTCTGGTCAACCCCATGCAGAATTTCATACCAGAGTATAACTGATAACGTCCTAGACCAACCGCAGGTCGAAGAACCCGGATCGTCAGCATCAGATGATGTTTTTAGCTTACGTTCTTTGACCCACAATTAGATGAGGACTTTCATCTGTAATAAGGGCGGCCATAATATACTGACCTGATGTCAGCCTTTCACACTATACCCTTTGTAGGTAAATTGCCTCATCAGCTGTAGGATTAGTCACACGCGATCATTGCTTTCTGTTGGAAATTATAAAGTGTTGCAATGCAGTCTGTTGGACCATTAGCTAAGATCTGCTGTAATATTTCACAATAAAGAAACCATGTAATTGTTAATATTTTTCCCACATTCTTCAAGAGCAAACAAACTCCCCCCCCACTTCATTTAATTATAATTTCTAGGATTTTCTGGACTAATTATGCAATGGTCAAAGTCTGCAGTAAGGGTGTCCAGATACTGTAACAGGCAGCAATCTGAATCTTTGCGGCAAACAGAAAACCTGAACCTCTTAAGCATAGATGGAAATCTTTTGCCATGACTCCCTATATTAATCACAATGGGAAGACCAGGGGCGGACCTACCGCGGTGCAGCTGGTTCAGCTGCACCAGGGCCCCGACCAGCTAGGGGGCCCCACCACCTCCCTGCAGGAGGGCCCAGAGCCGTGTGTCAGAGGAGAGATGCTGCCGCGGGAAGATCCCCGTCTCCCGCGGCTGATCCAGCCCCTCCGATCCTCTCTACCCCCTAGACGCCTATACTATCCAGCACAGCCCCCCACCCTCCCGTTGCTCACTGGCACAAAGACTCACTAGCACCCAACCCCCCCGCTCCTCACCTATGACTGAACCAGCTGCACTGGGGCCCACATGGCACCAGGTCCGCCACTGGGGGAGACACACCGGCAGATCCTGCCAGCAGCCATTTATTTCAATGAGTGCCATGTAATGCATTGCTGTCACATGTTCACTTCTCCGCAGTCTACGTGAATTGCTCTGCTGCAATTCAAACCAGAGTTTATTTTCTTTGGTTCAGTTGAGGTTAATGCTGAAGCTGCTGCTGTCTATGTGTGCTGTGCGGCTCTGCAGGTGGAAGGATAGGTTTATCAGGTGACCACGCCCCTGGCCTTTAAATAGCCTCCCCTTCCTCCAGATGACGTTGCTGATAGACTGTGTGAGCTGAAGACGTCTCTGCACTGCTGAAGATTCTTTGCGCTTTTCCTTTTGGAAGGTGCTGTTTACCCTGTCCATGGTGGGAGGTGACAGGGAGGAGCACAGGGCTGGTTGAGGAGTAGATGGCAAGGGTGGTGGCCTGAACCTCATCGCCATCAGAGGTACCTTTGGGTACAGGGCTAGCCAGGGAGCCCAGTGCAGGGTCAAACTAGCTACCTATGTTTCCTTGCCCGATATACCATCCCGCTTTCTTTCCCTCATCCGCTTCATGAGTGACAACTGTGGAAAATATTTAACACAAGGGGCAACATCCCCAATGGTTGGAAGAGAATAGAGAAGCTGGGTGCACTTTTTATTAAGGGGATGTCAGAAAAACCCTCTAAAGGATTCGAAAACATATGATTATTGTGGATTCCCAGCAATAAAATAAAAGGGGTTTTGGAACTTGCAAATTGGGTTCTACAGGGATCCATCGTGTACGGAGAAGAGGTGCTCGACTTCTGCTGCATTTACTGTCAATGGAACAGTCAAAAATAGCTGAGTGGCTGTATCCCAATGATAAGAAAGTCATACCCTGTCCAAGAGAAAGAGGATGATTTAGTATTTTGGGAATAATCCTTTGATAACCCTTTAAAGGGAACCTGTCACCTGATTCTAAGTCCCTACACTATCTCTAGCTGTCCCTACACCTTCCTAGCAGCTCCCTATCTATCCCTTTCTTATCTAAAGTGTCATTTGTAAACATGTGTAAATGAAGTATAAACTTACTGCAGTCCCCGTGGTTGGGGGACTGGGTAGGTGTGGCCACACTTCCTTCATCACACCTCTGTGGTGTAATGCACGCCCCGCTGAGCGGCATAATTCTGTGTCCTCTCTTCCCTCTTATTTGGAATCTCCCGCCCTCTTTGTAGTTCTAAGCACCGGCAGGGCGTCACATCCGGCGCGGTGCATTATGGGGTCGGTCACGTGATCGGCCCCAGTGCATCATGGGCTTGATCACGTGATCGGCCTGGCTCCGCGCATGCGCAATGCGCTTATTGAAGCCGGGCTGATCACGTGATCAAGCCCATAATGCACTAGGGCCTATCACGTGACCGACCCCATAATGCACCGCGCCAGATGTGACGCCCTGCCGGTGCTTAGAACTACAAAGAGGGCGGGAGATTCCAAATAAGAGGGCAGAGAGGACACAGAATAATGCCACCCAGCGGGGCGTGCATTACAACACAAAGGTGTGCTGATGGCAGCGTAGCCACGCCTACCCAGTCCCCCAACCACAGGGACTGCCGTAAGTTTATACTTATTTTACACGTTTACTAGTGACACTTTAGATAAGAAAGGGATAGATAGGGAGCAGATAGGAAGGTGTAGGGACAGCTAGAGATAGTGTAGGAGCTTAAAATCAGGTGACAGGTTCCCTTTTAGGCTGATCTGCCGTCCGATCAAAATTGGCCAATTTCTTCTCTCATTTTATCTCCAGTTACTTTTTCTTCTAAGTTCATCATATGACTGCAGTGATATAAACTTTAGTATTTGTTGTTAATTTTCATGGTCTTTAATAATGGGTTTGGCTTATGGGGTGACAATGCAGAGCAGCCTTAAGACACACCCCTGAGGATCCTGTGAGCCACGCCCTTTTGCTAATGACCATAACAATTAACACTAAATAAAAAGGCCTATAATTCTAGATCCATATGGTGGATTAAGAGAAAAATAAAAGATCAAACAATTGGGGGAGCAGAAGGAATAAAAAAAAAGCAGAAATCGATCACTTTTGAATATGACAAATCCACTTTAAGCATACTGTGACCCAAATGCCCAAACAGATCCCTTGGACTTCATCAATGTATCACGTTTTCAATACATACCAATCATACGGGAAATATACTTCCTGTTTTTTCTTGCCATGTATTTTCCCACTGAGTTATGAAATGCCATCAATGGTATCTTATATTTCCTTATTGTTTTACAGAATTTCATCACTGACACAGAACAATTGGTTTGATTGGTTTGACAAGGATAAATGGCATTTACTGAGCTTTTAGTTGTAAATCTTAATAAAGAAAAAATGAGCAGGACATTTCAAGGATTCCTGTACGCAACTACTATGTAAGAGTCTGTCTGTCTGTAAGTATGTCCCGAAAACAGCACCACCTATAGGACATAGTGTAAACTGGAAATTTACAGTAAAACTGGAATGTGAAGAAGCCCATATGTTTGGTTGATCAGTCAAAGAAAGCAGCGCCACCTATAGGACATCAGTGATGGGGGCACACACACGTCGTTCCGGACACTGGCCGTAGTTCAGGCATTCATTATCACCATCCCCTGGGTTCGCTCCATCATACCTTTGGGGCTGACCCATCCTGCTGCTGCATTTCCTCCCATTTGCATTCCACTTTGGAATGTGTCTTGGTGCCGTGGCTCCTCAGCGTACAGGGGGAAAGGGAAGAAACATTACACAGGGGTAAGTGAGACTGTGCACAACGGGGGGACAGAGAGCATAGGGGGAGAGAGAGCGCACAGGGGAACAGAGAGCACACAGGGGAGAGAGGGTGAACAAAGGGGTGAGAGAGCACAAGGGAAGAAAGCACATAGGGAAAAAAGAGAGCACAAGAGGAGAGAGAGCGCACAAAGGGGAGAGACAGTACAAGGGGGAGAGACAGCACAGGGGGAGAGAGATCATGCAGGTGGGAAGAGAGCACACAGAATGGGGAAGAGGGAGTGCACAAAGGGGGAAGAGAAAGTGCACAGGGGAAGAGACAGGGGAGGAGAGAGCGCACAGAGGGGGAAGAGAGAGCCACAGAGGGGGAAGAGAAAGTGCACAGAGGGGGAAGAGAGAGCCACAGAGGGGGAAGAGAAAGTGCACATGGGAAGAGACAGGGGAGGAGAGAGCGCACAGAGGGGGAAGAGAGAGCCACAGAGGGGGAAGAGAAAGTGCACAGGGGAAGAGACAGGGGAGGAGAGAGCGCACAGAGGGGGAATAGAGAGCCACAGAGGGGGAAGAGAGAGTGCACAGGGGAAGAGACAGGGGACGAGAGAGCGCACAGAGGGGGAAGAGAGAGCAACAGAAGGGGAAGAGAAAATGCACAGGGGAAGAGACAGGGGAGGAGAGAGTGCACAGAGGGGGAAGAGAGAGCAACAGAGGGGGAAGAGAGAGTGCACAGGGGGAAGAGAGAGTGCACAGAGGGGGAAGAGAGAGTGCACAGAGGGGGAAGAGAGAGTGCACAGAGGGGGAAGAGAGTGCACAGAGGGGGAAGAGAGTGCACAGAGGGGGAAGAGAGAGCCACAGAGGGGGAAGAGAAAGTGCACAGAGGGGGAAGAGAGCGCACAGAGGGGGAAGAGAGAGCCACAGAGGGGGAAGAGAAAGTGCACAGAGGGGGAAGAGAGAGCCACAAGGGGGAAGAGAAAGTCCACATGGGAAGAGACAGGGGAGGAGAGAGCGCACAGAGGGGGAAGAGAGAGCCACAGAGGGGGAAGAGAAAGTGCACAGGGGAAGAGACAGGGGAGGAGAGAGCGCACAGAGGGGGAATAGAGAGCCACAGAGGGGGAAGAGAAAGTGCACAGGGGAAGAAACAGGGGATGAGAGAGCGCACAGAGGTGGAAGAGAGAGCAACAGAGGGGGAAGAGAAAGTGCACAGGGGAAGAGACAGGGGAGGAGAGAGTGCACAGAGGGGGAAGAGAGAGCAACAGAGGGGGAAGAGAGAGTGCACAGGGGGAAGAGAGAGCGCACAGAGGGGGAATAGAGAGCCACAGAGGGGGAAGAGAAAGTGCACAGGGGAAGAGACAGGGGACGAGAGAGCGCACAGAGGTGGAAGAGAGAGCAACAGAGGGGGAAGAGAAAGTGCACAGGGGAAGAGACAGGGGAGGAGAGAGTGCACAGAGGGGGAAGAGAGAGCAACAGAGGGGGAAGAGAGAGTGCACAGGGGGAAGAGAGAGCGCACAGAGGGGGAATAGAGAGCCACAGAGGGGGAAGAGAAAGTGCACAGGGGAAGAGACAGGGGACGAGGAGAGCGCACAGAGGTGGAAGAGAGAGCAACAGAGGGGGAAGAGAAAGTGCACAGGGGAAGAGACAGGGGAGGAGAGAGTGCACAGAGGGGGAAGAGAGAGCAACAGAGGGGGAAGAGAGAGTGCACAGGGGGAAGAGAGAGTGCACAGAGGGGGAAGAGAGAGTGCACAGGGGGAAGAGAGAGTGCACAGAGGGGGAAGAGCGAGTGCACAGAGGGGGAAGAGAGTGCACAGATGGGGAAGAGAGAGTGCACAGAGGGGGAAGAGAGAGTGCACAAGGGGATGGTGAATACGAAGCTGCAATTTCTTTATCATAATGTGGTATTCTAATGGACAAATTAACAAAAGTATTGTAGACGGGTATTTTGGCACTTACTGATATGTAAACTTTACAGGTTCTCCTCCTGAACCTGTCTTGTATAGTCTTCCTTGCAGAATGCACAAAGCTCCTATCCACAGAACAGTTACTGGAGGAGGATCATGTGACCAGATCTGTTCATCAGCCTCGTCCAATAGAAAAACCCTGGAAATGGGAAAGCTGCTTTTCTATTGGAGGAGACTGATCAGCAGGTCTGATCACATGATCCTCCTCCAGCAGTAATTTGCGAACAGTAAAGGTGTGATGTCTGTAAGGAAAGAGACGGATAACTTGTAATACATATATATTAGTAAGTGCCACAAAATCACATCCACAACACATTCCCTAAAACTAAAACTAAAGTGACAACCCCTTTAACTACCAACCCTTTGAGCGGATTGTTCCATAACATATCTTTATAGAGGTGTTAGGTTGCATTCACACACAGCGTTTTTGCTGCATTTTGTGAGGATCCGTTTTTGGCGCAAAAACTGCAGAGAACAGATCCTCAGATCTCAACCACAATGAGAACCAGTGATCAATCCACAAAAAAGCAGAAATTGTGATCAGCTCCAAGCGCTGATTACACAATGGGTCATCATCCAGGATTAGGTCCAGAGACCGATATCCAGCTGTCAGGGCAAAGGGTAGAAGTCTTGAAAAATAAGGAACAACGCTGTAAAGATTGAGTCTTTGCATGAACTTAATGTATGTCTCAATAAAACTATAAAAACATGTGACATGTTTATAGTTGTATTTCAGCACCCAGTAAATATCGGAATAAAAGAAAGACACTGAAAAAGCAAATTGTGTGAAAATCAAAATTTGTGTCAGACCCAAAACTTTTGACTACAACTGTGGTGGTAATGTGTGGTTTTGTGATCCCTCATCTCGTGACGTAGTGACCTTTTTCATACATATGCTTACACTCAGTGATGTACCTGGACCCTACTTGGACCCTTGAAGTGTTCTGAATTCTATAGAAATGGATGTGCCCCCATAATGTAATAATGTCCCCATCCTGTCCTAATGCCCTCTATCCTGGGCATCTTCCAGTAAGTATGTTCCCCATCCTGGGCCTCTTCCTGCTATATTGTCCCCCTTCCTGGTACAATGTCCCATTCCCTTTCCAGTAATATATGTCCCCCATCCTGGTATAATGCCCAAGCTCCTAGGCCCGTCCTGTAATTATGCTCTTCTATTCTCTAACACACTTAAAAGACAAACATTCTTTTCACCTTTTGATACGCCCCAGAGCCTGGGGTACTCTGAACTGGGGTTTTGCTGCTTCTGCAGGAGTCACAGGGGTCAAGACCCGGCTCCACGACCCTGCGCCAGAGATTGAAAGGACAGTGGAATAGGGTTTAGGGAATGGTGGTCGTGACGCCACCATGATATTTGGCTATTGATGGCCAACGCTGCGGTGTGGGACCTCTAGGGATGATGGGATTTCAGCTAAGATGGTATCACTCCCCAGGGTAGAGCAGTTCTCCAGGGCAACCAGGAAAGTCTATGGCGATGATAGGCCGCTGGGGTGCAGGACAGAGGGAGCACAATGACCGAAAGACACACAGTTTGTAGTTTCCTTTACCTTTACTGGTGATACCAAGACACTGTCCACAATTGATGTTAGTAATCCAGGTGGCCTGGCAGCAAGTTGGGGATCTCCTCACCCGGTGAGTTCTGAGGCCTCCATGTTGCGCTCCTCTTAGCTGGTTCTGGCTGCTTGTAGCTAAGCTTTGACCCTCTACTCCTGCTGGAAAGTCTCTCACCCGTATGGAAGGCTAGTCATGCCCTTCCTGGGTACTACTCCTCTGGCTACTGTCCCTGAGCTCCCCTGCGCTGCTGTGCCTTCAGGTATTTTGCTGTGGCGGGAGACGGGAGACGTGAGTCTCCTGTCCTCGGTTTTGGCTGCTGGGCCTGTAGTACCTCACAAACCTCGGACTCCGGTGTCCATTTCTGGTGCTAACAGGACACTAGGAGGACAAGGGGTAGCAGTGTCAGGAAGAAAAGGGCAGCAACAAAGGCCAATATAGCCTGTGTCACAGCAAAGTGGACTTCTGGTGAATACAGTACCCTGGCTTGGTTGTGCCTGCATTGAAGTAAAAGTGAAGGGTAAGAACCACAAGAATCCTGTGTCCTGTCTGATCTTTCCTGTGCCTCCTTACAGCCGCCTGCAGAGCCACCACGTTACATCACTACAACACCTAACATGTTTATCACCTTACTCCTAATACTACCCCCAGGGGCCTGCTCCAGCTGAGGGGAGTGTTTCAACAAGCTGCATCCCCATCTATTCCCTGGGACTACTATCCACAGCACTGGTCATCCCTGACCCGAAACCTCAGCTGGCATCACCACAAACTTTTCCCCTACAAATAACCCCTTTTTCAAATGACCGATTGTAGCCATGGCTTCCAGGGAAGGCCACCATCACATCCCACGAAACGTTAAACCCCTGGAGAGTCGAGTACCCTGGCCCCATGTACGCTGCAAGTGCAGGTAGTCCCTTAATCAGGTAAGCGTATGAGCACATGGAGCTTATATACAGACCCAGTTAGTCCGCCAATTGCAGACGTAATTGGCCCAACTTTATTGATATGGACATCTGAATCTGGTCTTACGCAAGAGGACAACACAAATGAGCATATACCCTATAAAAAGTAAATATTAGTAGTACATGTAATTTAGTAGGGTACTGGATATACACTGTTTGATCAAAAACTGTAAAAGCCATCCCACCAGCGCCAAGGTGTGCCTAGTTGGGACAGTCCTTCTCTAGTACTAAAACCTGGCGCCAGTGATATCAATGTGAATAAGGGCAGAGAGGAACAAGGCCCGACCTGCAACCACCTGTTCATAGGAATGTACAGTACATAGATTAAATGCCTAGCTCAGGAAAGAGGGACCACAACCGATTTGTACAAAGAACAGCAATAAAGAAATCTCCCAAAATGTGCCGAGTATAAGTTGGTATACGTGCAATTCTATATATTTTTTGTACTATTTTTTGTACTTTGTACAAATGGGGATGGGGTCACTCCTTCTGAACTAGAACTAGGCATTTAATCTTATTATGGAAAAAAAAAGTTGTATATATATATATATATATATATATATATATATCAGCTCACTTGGTTAAGTCCAGATCCCCAGCCGGACTCAAACTCATGGTCCCTCCTTGTGCCTTCAGGAAGTCTGGAGACCATTCAGGACCTTCCAAGCATAGAGAACATGTGACCAAGCACCTGTGACATTATATCACATGAGACACACCCATAGGAGGTATGTAGTTAACCATGCCCACCCATAACTCTGGCTAACCTATAAACCGAGCTCTTACTACAATGCAATAACTTGCAGAACTAAAAGTCCCAGATAAGATATTCCAGGTTTACCTCGCTGACTGCTTCCACTTTTGCAATACATAATGGCCATTTTCAACATAGCTGGTAGCTACCTCATAATATAAATAAATCTATAAAAATGAAAACGATATACTGCAACTGAAATCTAGGTAGAAAAAAAGGTAGAATAAAGGTTAAAGGAAACCATGTACCGTAATAACCTGAAAATAGAGGTTTTTGTCTGCAGGTTTATAGCATTAAAATGCTGCCCAACCACATTACTGAGAAGGTTGCTACTGGTAAGAAATGAACTCTATTCCTCCTGGGAGTCGCCAGCTTTCAGTCCTAAAAGTGCATTGTAAAGCGGCTACAGTCACTGCTCAGCATACAGTACGGTGAGCGGCAGCTGTAAACACAATTTGGCACTTTGATTGACAGCCAACTCTGCAGCACATCTGTGCCCACGTCAAGGTGCTGGGGCGTGTTTACAGCTGCTGTGAGCAGTCACTTGAGCCACACAGACACATTTCTGTGACTGAAAGCCGACAACACCCGTGAACAAAAAAGTTAATTTTCTCCTAGTTGCTGTGCTTTAAGCATTGTAATGCTATATCAGTAGGTAAGAAGCATTTGGGGACATTTAAATGAAATTTCCCTGTCTCTATGGACCCACACAGACAGAAACAGGCCCTGATTTGTAATGAGGTGTGCCACGGTAGTTGTGGGTGAGAGATGCCCCATACGCCCCATTCAAAACTTTTGTCCTGGCTGGGTTCCTGGGTTGGTGTAATGCAGGGCATACCTTGAGACGATTTGCATGTGTGGTGCCCCTGCGGTCTGGTCGCCACAGAGGTACTGCACCTAATCCATAGGTGTGGTATCCCACTCCCAGGTAAGAAGGGGGTACAATACCGAGACACACACACCTGCACCCAACACCCATCCTGACTCCAGGCTAGGAGATAGAGGGGGCGGAAGTGACCTCATATGAGGAGCCTCATCTTCTGGCAGGAGGCGAGAGTAGGCGGAGGGGGTGGGTTAGACAGTAGAAAAGCAGAGAGGAGGAGTCAGAACAGTCAGATGAGGAGTTCGGACTCAAAGAAGATCACCAAGAGTGATGGAGTTCTAGGGGAGGCTAGTGCCAGGGGAGGAGTGGGACCAGTGGGTAGGTCGCCATGGAACCCTGGCAAGAGGGGCTCCATTCCAGCAATCACCCCCAAGATTGTTGGAGGAACTGGTTGCAAGAAGGAACCAGCCCCAATCTGACAATAACACTATACGGTTGAACCAGGAATCTGGCGGACACTGAGATATAAGCGCAGTGGTCAACAACCGTGGCCAATCCGCAAAATGGTGGCTATACCTAGGGTCAGAGGACGTGTTGACTATCGCTCGACAGGGCCCGCAGCCACCGGGGCGATATCGCTATACAACGGCGCGGGAGCGCGCATTTTTTGAGCACTTTTCCCGATATCGCATCAGCGGTTTACACGCTGCGATATCGGGAAACAACGTCCCTACGATGTGTACGCCCACCAACCCAGTAACGACCATTTAACATGGGAGTTAATGGGTGACGTGCGAGTACACATCGGAGTTGGATGTTTACACGCAACGATCCGGCTCCAACAGGCATCCGATATCGGGCGGTTGAATAGCACGCTCATTCAACCCCGATATCGGATTACCATCGTTCCTGCATCGTATTGTACCTTCAAACAGTACGATGCAGGAACGATATCGGGTCCAACTCCCGAACCACGTGACTTTTTGCCGGAGTTGGGTCGGAGTTGGACGCCGATATCGCGGCGTGTAAACCCACCATAAGAACCATGGCTCCCGGTGGCGATTGCACAGGCACAACCCCTGTGCCCGTGCGATCGCCATGATGTACCCATTACGTCATAGGTTGGAAACGCACTGACAATCATAATGTACAATGTACATCATAGGTCATGAAGGGGTTAAAGAACAGGTGCTCTCCCTCATTGACTTGTACAACATCTGGTCCTGGGCAGCCAAAGCCATCGGCATCATGCGGCCAGCAGGGGAGTAATGCCCTCCATAATCCAAGTCCATATACCCAGCCAGAACCCTCATCTTCATGTTATGTGCCGGGCCATAAAAGACGACTATCTTGCACACAACTACCATCCCACGCCACGTTACACGCCTCGCCACAAGTCTTACTCCAGTTGGGGACTGGAGGAAGATTCTGGCGTAAGGAACACAACTGCTCATCATGAATGAATTTGAGCCAGAAACTATACAACCAATCAAACCTGTCCGTAGGACAGAACAAAACACAATGATGTTTCTCAGTAGTAGCGCTATATAGGCTAATAATTAAAGGGTTCATACACTACGAGGACCTCCACTGACCTGCACCGGAGTCCTGTGGGCTCTTGCTTCTTCCAGGTGTAATTTTTGGCAGAAGGAAGGAGACTGAAGCAGCCACTGACTGGCTCAGAGCTCACGTGCTATAGCAACGTTGACATGTTGTCGCTGGTGACCCACCCAGGTGTCTTTGGGAACTCGGTATCCGGGCGTTTACTGTAAGGGGATGTCACTGGTGGCCTGCCTGGACCCGTAACCCTGGGGTCACTTAGAAAAAGGTAAAAATAATAAAAAGATAGAAATAAAGTCTCGTGACGCCACCTGCAGTTTCTGGTGATCTCACTAGCGCCGCTGTCAGACCGCCGGGGATGGTGGTATTGCAGCCAGTTGTCAACGCTCCCTGCAGGCGGAGCGGGGTCCCCGGGGCAGTGCTACTGCTGAGCTGGTCGATGTGGCAGCAGCTACTTCTTAACTTAACGGAATAAGACACCGGAGGTTTGTGGACGAGGTTGGCGGCTGCTTGGCAGACCAGCGACTCTCCCGTATTGGCGGCTCAGGGTTGGACTCGCCTGCACCGCGTCTCGGAGCCGGTACCCCGTTGTGGAACGGGATTCCCCAGACCGTTTACTCGGACAGTCTGGCACTGGGTCTCCCCTCTCTGTCTGGGTCACCACTCCTTTTCGGACACCCTCCCTGTGGTGTCGCTCTAGGACTTGTTCCTTGTTTCGTCCCTCAGACTAGACTCTCGACTTCTCTCCTCCTCTCCTCCTCTCCTTCTCCGTTTGTCTCTTTGTCTCCCGCTCCTTCTACCCCAACACTCCTCCCACCGGGACCGGTTTACCCTGGTGACGGGTTAGTTGATTGGTCCCCTGGTCTAGGTGTAGGGATGCTGGGAAGAGAGCCTAAGTTCAACATTATCCCCCCCCAATGACTGGGATACCGCACTCTCTGTTTTGGGTGCAGTTCCCCTACTGTGGCGCACTGATCAGTGGGGCGCCACACTGGCACCCGCGACTGCATTGGAAGTGAGTATAAGGTGCTTTTACTCTACGTGGGAGAATACTGTCTTAGAGAAGTGGCTGTGATTTGATTGACATCACCTGTGCTATCCTTTAAGGTGCAGAGTATCCCCATTGGTGCTGCTGAAGGACAACAAGGAATGGATATGTGGTCTACCTATGTAAACCAATGGATAGAACGACGCCTGAATGAATTCTTATAGAAAATCTAAATTAGTACAGAATTTTGGATCTGTTCCAGCACATAACAAGTAACCACCTGCTGAAGTGGTGCCTTCGGGGAAGCAACAATCAATGCATATGCTTATAGGGATAATATCGGGATCACCCTCAATTGCTAAGGAGCTATGAATAATATTATATTAATAGATTGCTAATAATACATCACTAAGCTTCATGTCTCCCGGACTTTTATGGACGCACTCA
Organism: Allobates femoralis; assembly: GCA_033576535.1. Taxonomy (NCBI): domain Eukaryota; kingdom Metazoa; phylum Chordata; class Amphibia; order Anura; family Aromobatidae; genus Allobates; species Allobates femoralis. The sequence goes on from JARQOC010000004.1 coordinate 598,573,538, forward strand.
GACGACATATCACAGAAAACAATGAGGAAACTTGCTTTGGAGCAGGTTGAGCAAGGGTTTCCCCATGGCCTGAGGGTGAAGAGAAGACAAAAGAGCCATCAGAGATGACAAAACCTCTCCGCTGGGCACCTTATGTGTGATATACTGATAAGTTATATGTTCTATGGCAACGAGACTCTGTGAAAAGGCAAAAAGACGATAGTTGGCAACAGATTGGAGGTTCCACAAAACGGGTCAAAGTAATAATTGACGTTATACGTCATGGGTCGTGTCCCGATGTTTGATGTGAGCTCCAGTGCGGAGCTTGCATCAAACACCCGACATCTCATCAGCTGATCTCATCAGCTGGGATGTCGGGCTAACAGCACCGGTCGAACCTGGGATCTGATTAGTACCACCGAGGCGGGTAACGCACTGTAGTATTGCGAGATCTCCAGCGCTCACGTTGATAGCCTGGGATCCTGGCTTGACCCCCCGGAAGCTGTCACAGAGCACTTCCGGGTTGTGGTTGGCAGGTGCTGCCAATTGACTCAGCATTCCCGATTCTGCAGCTCATCAGTATCTGTCAGGAGCGATCGGATGCTGCAGCAGGGTGCCTCTTGAAGGGGTTGGGCAAACATAGGAAGCAATTGTTAAATAAAGTTTTTACAAACGTGAAAAAAAATCACCCCCCCTTTTCCCATTCACAATAAAAAAATGTAACAAAAAACAAACACATATTTTTATCGCCCGATCTATCAGGGTATAAAATCAATTCATGAGAGCCATAAACTGCGTAATGGAAAAAATGTCCAAACACCAAAATTACATTTTTTTGGTCGCCGCAACATTGCTATAAAATGCAATAAGAGGCGATCAAAACAGCGCATCTACCCAAAAATGGTATCATTAGAAACGTCAGCTCAAGACGCAAAAAATAAGCGTCACACAGCCCCAGATCCCGAAAAATGAGGACACTGCCGGGCGCGGAACATGGCGCAAAAAGTGGATTCTTTTTTTTTTTCAAACTTCTGCATTTTTTTCACCACTTAGATACCAGTAAAGGTATACATGTTTGGTATCTATGAACTCGTACCGACCGAGGCATCACACCATCACGTCAGTTTTACCATATAGTGAACGTGGCGAATAAAAACCCAAAAAAAAAAACATGTAATCGCACTTCTGTTTGCAATTTCACTGCCTTGGAATTTTTTTTACAATTTTCCTGTACACTGTATGGTAAAATAAATGATTGCATCTGAAAGTACAACTCGTCCCGCAAAAAACAAGCCGTCATATGCTATATTGACAGAAAATTAAAAAATTTATTGCTGTTGGAAGCAGGGGAGAAAAAGTGAAAATGAAAAAAAAAAATTCCCGGATCATGAAGGGGTTAATAATCTTAAAAGGTAATACAGGAAAGGAATGCATTGAATAAATGTAATTAATCAAAATCAATATATGATATTAGATGGGTAGAAGAAGGGGGAAAGGAAAGGGAAAGTAAAAAAAAGGGAGGAGGAAGAGGAACTCTATAAATACAGTTAATTTAATATAATTCAGAATAAGATTACAGTTTAGTTTATAAAATACAACCTATAAGGAGAGAAAAGGGGTTAATACAAACCTAAGTACATAAAAAAGAAAAGAATAAGAAAAGAAGAGTAAAGGAGGAAAAAATAAATGACAATACAGAGGCATCTCAATGAATTAGAATATCATCAAAAAGACCATTTATGTCAGTAATTCAATACATAAAGTGACACCCATTATTAATAGAGTCATTACACACAGGGATCTATTTCATGTGTTTATTTCTGTTAATGTTGATGATTATTAAACCCAAAGGACATTATCTCGAGAAAATTAAAGTAGGGAGGATGAAGGGTCTGAGAGATAAAATATGATCTAAATAGGTATCAGAGGCTTCACCTTGTGTGGTTGTGAGAGTCACAACCCACTATAAAAGCAGATCACGGCTGCTGCAGTCCCCCAGGTGGTGCATATAGAGTAGGAAGGATGAAGGGTTAATTACCACGCTGCCGTATTCCACCAGACATCAAAGGGTCAATATGACATTGATTTATTAGTCAACGCGTTTCAGGGCTCCCTGGTTCATTCCTCAGGACAAATCAATATCATATTTCCAGTTTCAGGGGTTGACTAATAAATCAATATTATATTCACCTTTGATGTATCGTGGAATACGGCAGCGCAGGTTTTTAACTTTTCATTCTCTCTACTTTAATTTTCTGAGATAATGACCTTTGGTTTTCATTAATCATCAACATTAACAGAAATAAACTACTTGAAATAGATCCCTCTGTGTGTAATGACTCTATATAATATATGCGTTATACTTTATGTATTGAGTTACTGAAAAAAATTAACTTTTTTAATGATATTGTAATTCATTGAGATGCTCCTGTATAATAAAAAATAAATAAAGGCAAAATAAAATGTATTTGTATGTATGTGTCGTCCACTGTTCACTCTGGTTTTGGCTACTGAAAACTGAGCAGGTGAGTGCTCTCATTCATTTCAATCAGAGGAAATGCATGAAAAGAATACGGTACTATGAATATAACATGGTAGATTTAAGGCAGAGGTGGGGAACTCCAGTCCTCAAGGGCTGCAACAGGTCATGTTTTCAGGATTTCCTTAGCATGTAGAATTATCACCAGTGCAGGTGATGATTCCAGCTAAGGAAATCCCAAAAACCTGTATTGTTTGAGGCCTTTGAGGACAGGAGTTCCCCACCCCTGATCTAACAGATAAGGCCGGCTTCACACCATGATTTTTTACTGTCAGGTTCTGTCCGGTGTTTTGCAGGATGCATCGGACAGAACCGGACAGCCCCAGACAGAACAGTACCCTTTTTGCCGGTTTCATTGCTGGCGCTGTCCAGTGCTGACATTTCAGCACCGTGGCTACAGTGGAGCTGGCCGCGGTGCTGAAATTTCAGCCGGGAGCTCTCCAGGTGCTGAAATAACAGCTGCTGCTCTTTCAGCACCAGGTGTCCGGGAACCAGAACGATTTTTTGCTGGATCCGGCGTGATCCAGCGCCCATAGACTTCCATGCTATGGGCGCAGGATCTAGGAGGATCCAGTTTTGTCCGATTTTGTCTGCAGACTTCGTTTTTGTGTCAGATGCAAAAATTGGACAAAATCGGATCCTCCCGGAAAACCTGCAAACCGGAAGCCATATAAGGCCAATCGGCACCGTAGGGATACATGGGGGGCAGATTCACATCCGGGGCCCGAAAAATTGCGGTGTGAAGCCGGCCTAAGAATTCTCCAAGTCAGATCTGGCTGTTTGTAAGGCTGAAACACACTGTCCGAGTGACATACGAGTTACTCACACGAGTCTCGGATCATTCACCCAGCACATCCCCTGCCTCTCTGGACGGGATACTGTCAGTGTATGTTTTTCTATGTAGCTCCACTGCTCCCTCCAGAGAGGGGGGGCCATCCCGGGTGAATGATTCGAGTAACTCGCATGTCACTCGGACAGTGTGTTACCAGCCTAAGGAGGAGACTTCAACGCCTGAAATGATCCTTAAATATTCAAATTGCTGTAGAGACCTTCCATCAAAGACTCGCAGCAGTAACTGCAGCGAAAGGTGATCCTACAAAGTAGGAGGCTGAGTACGTCACAATTTTCAGATCTATATTTTTCAACTATTTAGAAAACCATGTATTATTTTCTTTACACTTCCAAAATATGTGCTAATAAGCGTTAGTCTATCACATAAAATGCCAATATGGCGCATTAAAGTTTGTAGGTGTAGAAGCAAAAAATTACGGAAACGTTCACGGGGTACGAATACTTTTTTAGGGCACGGAATGTTTTCATCCATTGTGTACAGAAACAGGAGGATGGGGCATGTTGAACTTCAATATGCCCAATCCTGTGTCCTCAAGATTTAGTCCGTTTTCCCCATTAGGAACAGGTCGACAAAGCTGCAATGACCGGGTCAGCGTCTACAGCTCTTGAAATGGTTTACCTTGACGACAGACCTTTACTTACATGCTTTAAGGGTGAGAAGTGTTTCAGGGAAAATCCCAAATGTCAATCTTGTTTTTTTTTTATTGACTGCACACATGGATTGCAATTTGTCAGATGTTGAAAAACTGGTTCTCTGAGAAAAGATCCGGGTTAAGTCCAGGGCAGACAGGTGTCTTATACATTATATAATGCTGTCAATCTGCTGTGCGTAACCCCTATTTGGGCAGAGACACCCTATGCAAGATACTCGCATGACTCACCCAGAACGGCTGCCAGCTCTCTGGAGTGGAGCGTGTCACGGCCATTCCGGGTGAATCATGCGAGACTCGTGAGTGTGTCTCTGCCCTTAAACTGAGTTTGCATGTCCAGTGATCATCATCTGTCAGAATAAATCCATTGTGAAAACACAAGTTGTTAACTGATTTCTGCAAGATTTGTTTTTTTAACATTGGAGTCTATGGAGAAAGGATCTGTTACCTGATCGCTATTTATCATCCACTGCAAAGTAATCCTATAGGTAAAAAACAGATCCTTTACAAATGCAAGAACCGGACCGGATCCGTTCTCCATAGACTGTAATGTTAAAAAAAAAAAAGGATCCTGCAGAAATCAGTTAACATTACAGTCTATGGAGAACGGATCCGGTCCGGTTCTTGCATTTGTAAAGGATCTGTTTTTTACCTATAGGATTACTTTGTAGTGGATGATAAATAGCGATCAGGTAACAGATCCTTTCTCCATAGACTCCAATGTTAAAAAAACGAATCTTGCAGAAATCAGTTATTGGACAAAAAAAGTTGTGTTTTCAATGGATCTCTGCAGAATCCATTTTAATGAATGATTCCTGATCATGTGAACTCAGCCTTACATAACTCTGTAGCTGCAGTCCCATGTAAACCTCAAGATACGACAATGGATTGTGTAAAAATTAATGAATTACATCTTACGGCTAGGATCACATGATCACTTTTTTTCTCATCCGAGACAATCGGTCCGATTATGTGGATCACACTCTGATCAGATTTTGATATGAATAAAGAAGTTTCCCTCCCGGTTCATTATTGTCAATCGGAGAAAATCATCCAAGTTTAGTCTGATTTTTTTCATTGGACCCAGACAGTTGAATGGGGGAGTGACGTCTGATTTTTGGAGACAAATTGGCTGCTGCTATTTTTTTCCCCCTCGGAAATCCGATATGGGTACGGCCCCATAGAACACCATGGGGACCAGTGCTATCTGTCAAAACAACGAAAAGCACTCGTCCCATTTTTACGCCCAACAATGGTTTTATTCCCAAACTATAGCTACTAAACATAGAAGAGACAAGCGCAATAAGGTCTTATATGGGAAGATGATGAAAATGATCGGGGGCAAAAACTCACTTAACTGGAGGGGTTATGTAGGACACAACCACCGGAATGACACAATGACGGCGAGAGCAGCGCCAACAATGTGGAACAGCAGACAGTGAGATGAGAAGGATTAAAAGCCCATTGCCATTCATAGAAGATGAACGTGTGATCCAGGGAAAGTGATTTATTCAATGCGTTTCAGAGTGGATACTCCTTCTTCAGGATAATCACATTCAACCCGTTTCATAGCAGCTAGTCCTTCAGGATAATCACATTCACCACATTTCGGAGTGGATACTTCTTCTTCAACACAAGTAAATTTAAAATGAAATATGACTGTCCTGAAAGAGTATCCACTCCGAAATGCGGTGAATGTGATTATCCTGAAGGACTAGCTGCTATGAAACGGGTTGAATGTGATTATCCTGAAGGACTAGCTACAATGAAACGGGTTGAATGTGATTATCCTGAAGGACTAGCTACTATGAAATGGGTTGAATGTGATTGGCCTGAAGAAGGAGTATTCACTCCAAAACATGATGAATGTGATTGCCCTGAAGGAGTATCCACTCCAAAACTCGTTTAATGTCCTGAAGAAGGAGTATCCACTCTGAAGCGCATTGAATGTGATTGTCCTGAAGGAGTATCCACTTCGAAAGTCCTTAAATGTCCTGAAATAATATCCACTCCGAAACGCGTTGAATGTCATAGTCCTGAAGAAGCATCCACTCTGAAACGCATTGAATAAATTACTTTCCTAGAATCGTGTGTTCATCTGAATGTGTCCTGAAGGAGTATCCTTTCTGAAACATTTTGAATGTGATTGCCCTGAAGGAGCACCCACTCCAAAATGTGTTGAATGTTAGACTACGTTCAGACTGACGCATTTTGCCGCGTATTCGGCAGTGGCGCTTTTTTGCTCGCAAAAAAGCGCCACTGCATGCCGAAGTCACGCTTTTCTAGGCACGTTTTCCCCGAGGCCATGTTAACATGTAGCCTATGGGGAAAGCGCGCCGAATAAAGCTTCAAGAGTTGGCATGTCAATTCTTTTTGAGTGGGCGCTTTTGCAGTGAAAGTGCCTGTGCAAAAATGCGCGGCAAAACTCCTAGTTTTTGCTGGAAGATGCATCCAACTTTCTTTAGCACTGCTTTTATACGAGCGCTCAAAACCGCCGCGTAAAAGCAGGAATAGGCCTGCATTACGCTACGTGTGAACGTAGCCTAATTTTCCTGAAGGAGTCTCTAATCCAAAGTGCATTGAATGTGATGGCCCTGAAGAAGGTATCCACTCCTAAACATGTTGAATGTTATTGTCCTGAAAGAGTATCCACTCCAAAATGCGTTGAATGTGATTGTCCTGAAGAAGAGTCCACTCCGAAACGCGTTGAATGTGATTGTCCTGAAGAAGGAGTATCCACTTCGAAAAGCGTTGAATGTGATTGTCCTGAAGAAGGAGCGTCCACTCCAACACGCGTTGAATGTGATTGTCCTGAATGAGTGTTCAATCCGAAACTTGTTTAATGTCCTGAAGGAGGAGTATCCACTCTGAAACGCATTGAATGTGATTGTCCTGAAGAAGGAGTATCCACTTCAAAACTCGTTTAATGTCCTGAAATAATATCCACTCCAAAACGCATTGAATGTCATTGTCCTGAAGAAGTATCCACTCTGAAACGCATTGAATAAATCACTTTCCTAGAATCGTGTGTTCATCTTCTTTCGATGCCTTTTAACCCAACTCATCCTATCGTCTACTCTAACAGATGCCTGCACTATGATTGGATGAATTTATAATGTAGGTGCCAATTAAAAATTGTAATACTAATTTGGAATTCTCCAAAATATGGGGTCATAGCAGGGGATGGGGGGGGTTTCCGCAGACTGCTCCCCCTCGTTTAGGGACAGATGAGGGGAGCCGGTCTCGTAGTCTCATTGGTTGCAGCTTTTTATTACAATATGTTCCTTCGCTCCGTGAATCATGCAGGTGATATGTTAGGTGGTTTTTTTTATCCATCACTTTCACGTGACAGATGGCATTCAGTCCGTTGACTACTCCCGCAATTATTTCAGAACAACCACACCTATTGTGTAAATTTACAATGTGTAATCTGAACCAGCGGTGGTTAGAAATGGGGATTTTGTGGCCGTATTAATCTCAAAACATTTCTTGACGAATTACTGTAAAATAATTGAAGATTCTGAAATTAAGGAAAAATGGTGTAACAATGTGGGCATTATGTGATCCCATTGTGTGGGCACTAGAACTGGGCTCATCCATGCACTGAGAATCAGGGGTGACATTCCCCTACCCAGAGCCATATTTGTGTTAAGGGCAGAGACATACAGTGCGTTGTGAAAGTATTCAGCCCCTTGAACCTTTCAACCTTTTGCCACATTTCAGGCTTCAAACATAAAGATATAAATTCTATTTTTTTTGTGAAGAATCAACAAGTGGGACACAATCGTGAGGTGGAATGAAATTTATTGGATATTTTAAACATTTTTAACAAATAAAAAATTGAAAAGTGGGGGGTGCAATATTATTCGGCCCCTTTACTTTCAGTGCAGTAAACTCACTCCACAAGTTCAGTGAGGATCTCTGAATGATCCAATGTCCTAAATGACTGGTAATGATACATAGAATCCACCTGTGTGTAATCAAGTCTCTGTATAAATGCACCTGCTCTGTGATAGTCTCAGGGGTCTGTTTCAAGTGCTGAGAGCATCATGAAGACCAAGGAACACACCAGGCAGGTCCAAGATACTGTTGTGGCGAAGTTTAAAGCCGGATTTAATACAAAAAGATTTCCCAAGTTTTAAACATCTCAAGGAGCCACTGTGCAAGCGATCATATTGTAATGGAAGGAGGATCAGACCACTGCAAATCTACCAAGACCCGGCCGTCCCTCTAAACTTTCATCTCGAACAAGGAGAAGACTGATCAGAGATGAGGCCAAAAGGCCCATGATCCCTCTGGATGAACTGCAGAGATCTACAGCTGAGGTGGGAGAGTCTGTCTATAGGACAACAATCAGCCGTACACTGCACAAATCTGGCCTTTATGGAAGAGTGGCAAGAAGAAGCCATTTCTCAAAGATATCCATAAAAAGTCTAGTTTGAAGTTTGCCACAATCCACCGGGGAGACATCAAACATGTGGAATAAGGGGCTCTGCTCAGATGAAACCAAAATAATTTCCACAATGCAAAACGATATGTTTGGTGTAAAAGCAACACAGCTCATCACCCTCAAAACACCATCCCCACTGTCACACATGGTGGAGGCAGCATCATGGTTTGGGCTTTTCTTCAGCAGGGACAGGGAAGATGGTTAAAATTGATGGGAAGATGGACGGACCAAATACAGGACCATTCTGGAAGAAAACCAATTATAGTCTGCAAAAGACCTGAGACTGGGACGGAGATTTATCTTCCAACAAGACAATGATCCCAAACATAAAGCAAAATCTACAATGGAATGGTTCAAAGATAAACGTATCCAGGTGTTAGAATGGCCGAGTCACATCCAGACCTGAATCCAATGGAGAATCTGTGGAAAGAGCTGAAAACTGCTGATCACAAACGCCTCAATCCAACCTCACTGAGCTCCAGCTGTTCTGCAAGGAAGAATGGGCAAGAATTTCACTGATAGAGACAAACCCCAAGAGACTGCAGCTGTAATCGCAGCAAAAGGTGGCGCTACAGAGTATTAACTCAAGGGGCCGAATAATATTGCACGCCCCACTTTACAGTTTTTTATTTGTTAACAAAGTTTAAAATATGCAAATAAATTTTGTTGAACTTCACGATTGTGTCCTACTTGTTGTTGATTCTTCACAAAAAAATTAGAATTTATATACACTGAGTCCCAATCCACTGCACCACCTCACCTCTCTCCCCCTCCTACTGTCTCCCTCCCCACCCCTCTAGACTGTGAGCCCTTGTGGACAGGATCCCCGGCCCCACTGTACCCGTACGATTGTTTTGTCAATTTGTCGTCGTCTTTCGACCACTTGTCTTTGTCTACCCCCTAACTTGTATAGCGCTATGTATCCTAATAGCGCTATATAAATACCTAATAATAATAATAATAATAATATCTTTATGTTTGAAGCCCGAAATGTGGCAAAAGGTTGAAAAGTTCAAGGGGCTGAATACTTTCACCTCCTGCTGAAGAAAAGCAGGCCCAAACCATGATGCTGCCACCACCATGTGTGACAGTGGGGATGGTGTTTTAAGAGTGAGGAGCTGTGTTGCTTTTATGCCAAACATATCGTTTTGCATTGGGCCCAAAAAGTTTGATTTTGGTTTCCTCTGAGCAGAGCCCCTTATTCCACATGTTTGGTGTCACCCAGGCGGCTTGTGGCAAACTTCAAACGAGACTTTTTATGGATATCTTTGAGAAATGGCTTCTTCTTGCCACTCTTCCATAAAGGCCAGATTTGTGCAGTGTACGACTGATTGTTGTCCTATGGACAGACTCTCCCACCTCAGCTGTAGATCTCTGCAGTTCATCCAGAGGATCATGGGCCTTTTGGCCTCATCTATGATCAGTCTACTCCGTGTTTGAGATGAAAGTTTAGAGGGATGGCCAGGTCTTGGTAGATTTGCAGTGGTCTGATCCTCCTTCCATTACAATATGATCACTTGCACAATGGCTCCTTGAGATGTTTAAAACTAGGGAAATCTTTTTGTATTAAATCTGGCTTTAAACTTCGCCACAACAGTATCTCGGACCTGCCTGGTGTGTTCCTTGTTCTACATGATGCTCTCTGCACTTGAAACAGAACCCTGAGACTATCACAGAGCAGGTGCATTTATACGGAGACTTGATTACACACAGGTGGATTCTATGTATCATTACCAGTCATTTAGGACATTGGATCATTCAGAGATCTTCACTGAACTTCTGGAGTGAGTTTGCTGCACTGAAAGTAAAGGGGCCGAATAATATCGCACACCCCACTTTTCAGTTTTTTATTTGTTAAAAAAGTTTAAAATATCCAATAAATTTCGTTCCACTTCACGTTTGTGTCCCACTTGTTGTTGATTCTTCCGAAAAAAAAATTGAATTTATATCTTTTATGTTTGAAGCCTGAAATGCGGCAAAAGGTTGAAAAGTTCAAGGGGGCCAAATCCTTTCACAAGGCACTATATATATATGTATTATATTAAGAATATCGTCAGAGAAACAATGAAAAACTAATGGCTTCATTTAAGCCGTTTGGAGTTTTAGTCCCTAGAACATAGATCCATTTACATTCACGTTACACTTGGATTCTTTTGATGTCGCCACCTCTAATACCCAACTGCTGTGTTCTATCCCCCTAACTTTGAAGCTTCTAGGATTGCTCGCATGTCCCAGGTTAAAATGATAAGGAATGGTCTTAAGCTCCTCAATATTATCTTGTGTTTTAGATGCTATAATGTCAAGTCCATGCTCCTGGGTCCTAATTTGAAGCTGACGGGATGTTAGGCCAATATATATTTTGTCACATGCACAGGTAGCATAATATATTAGCTGTGATGTGATACATGTAATCCGCTGTTGGATTTGAAATGGCCTCATCCCGTCCGCTGATGTAAAAGTAGAAGCTCGGATAATGTTACAGCTGCCACACGGATACTAACCACGGAACGGTGGACCCATACCAAACACTTTTTAATATAATATAGTTTCTTTTGACCAAAATGTCTCTTAAATTTTTGCTCCTTCTTGATGTCATCTGTGGGCGCCGAGACGAATTTTTGGCAAAAATTGGTTCAATCTGCAGGACCGGCCAATGTTTTTCAATACTGGATCTCATTGCCTGCCACTATGGGTTATAAGGTGATATGAATCTTATGGTGCCACTGGTGTCTGCGTCTGTTTTTGTGGGCAGCAGTATTGAGTCCCGAGACATCCTCAGCAGCAACGCCCGGGTACTGAGTTCCCATAGACCGTTGGGCGGGTCACCTGGCAGAAACCTTCCTCATTCTGCCTTTATCTGCACGAACACGTCTGTGCTCAGAATCAGCCACAAATCTCTTCACAGCACGATGATCATGCTTAAGTTTTCGTGCAATATCAAATGTTTTCATCCCTTGTCCAAGGCATTGCACTATTTGTTGCTTTTCGGCAGCAGAGACATCCTTTTTCTTTCCCATGTTACTTGAAAACTGTGGCCTGCGTAATATTGTGGAACACCCAGTTTTCCATTTATTGGGCTCACCTGCCAAACTAATTATCACAGATATCTGAGATTGATTTCAGTGATCCAAAGAACCCTGAGCTACAATACCATCAATGGGTTTCATTGACAAAAAAATAACAAAAAATCCTATGACAATTAAAACCAATTTGAATAATAATTTCGAACGTGGTGTATATATGTACTAGATAGAGGTCCGAGTCAATCGCATTGGGCTATTCTAAAATGTGTGCGATCATACATTAGCCCAACTACTCCAACTAATAATTGCAGCGCCACTGAGGACGGTGGGCGGGGTTCCACTGCTGCACGGGGTGGCCATGGCTTGGCAGGCGATGCTGCTCACCATTCCCCTGTATGTTCTCTCTCCCCCCTGTGCAATCTCTCTCCCCGTATGATTTCTCTTCCCCGTGTGCTCTATTCCTCTTCCTTCCGTGCGTTCTCTTCTCCTGTGCACCCTCTTCTTGTGTGTGCTCTTTTCCCCCTGTGCGCTCTCTCCCTCTTGTGCTCTTTACCCCCCTGTGCCCTCTCTTTTCCATGTGCTCTCTCTTCCCCATGTGCGCTCTCTTTTTATAGGGTCTATCTTTCCCTCTGTTTGCTCTCTTCCCTTGTGAGTTGTCTCACTTACCCCCTGTACACTGATGAGCCACTACAGCAGCAGAATGGGTCTGCCCCAGGGGAATGACAGAGCGGACCCAGGCAATAATGCTTGCACTGCAGTCAGTGTCTCAGACGGCATGTGGGCCTCCGCCGTCACAGATGTCCCATAGGTGGAGCTGTTTTCTTCGACTGATCAAACAAATTTATGGGTTTATTCACAATCCAGATTAACTGTAATTTACAAGATGTCCTATAGGTGGCACTGTTTTTAGGACAAATTTACAGACTGGATAGACTTCGAGCTTTTATATAGTAGAAAATAAACCCTTAGTATCTGTGATCGTACCGTCCTGTGAAAAAGACCAGAGAGAGATTGTGCTTTAGTGATCCACGCTGCCGTCCCACTGTACCCGAACAAATAACAGGGAAGCCAAGAGTATGCAAGAGTATGCATAACCCTGAGGAAGGTACAAGGTCTGTTCTGAAACGCGTTAGTTGACATACTGATGGAATAAAGAAGCAGCTTGCATACTCTTGGCTTCCCTGGCATTTGTTCGGGTACAGTGGGACGGCAGCACGGATCACTAAAGCACAATCTCTCTCTGGTTTTTTTCTTAAAGGGACTTTTGGGACCCCCTAGGCTCCAGAGCCCGGGTGTAATAGCAAACCCTGCACCTACTGTAGCTACACACCTGATGCTGAGTCTTCAGATGCAGATAGACACTTTTTTGCTTTTACTTTGCATTTTTTAAAGAAAATGTGATTTTTCACTTTGCAGACTCAGTGTGTTCAGCACTTGCACCACAGCTGGTTATTACTATGAGCCTCCACTGCGCTTGCCTCCTGTGTGCACAGCCTGCTCCGGGCTGCCCCCTTCTGTGCACAGCCTGCTCCGTGCTGCCCCCTTCTGTGCACAGCCTGCTCCGTGCTGCCCCCTTCTGTGCACAGCCTGCTCCGGGCTGCCCCCCTGTGTGCACAGCCTGCTCCGGACTGCCCCCTTGTGCACAGCCTGCTCCGGGCTGCCCCCCTGTCTGCACAGCCTGCTCCGGGCTGCCTTCTGTCTGCACAGCCTGCTCCGGGCTGCCCCGCTGTCTGCACAGCCTGCTCCGGGCTGCCCCCCTGTCTGCACAGCCTGCTCCGGGCTGCCCCCCTGTCTGCACAGCCTGCTCCGGGCTGCCCCCCTGTCTGCACAGCCTGCTCCGGGCTGCCCCCTGTCTGCACAGCCTGCTCCGGGCTGCCCCCCTGTCTGCACAGCCTGCTCCGGGCTGCCCCCCTGTCTGCACAGCCTGCTCCGGGCTGCCCCCCTGTCTGCACAGCCTGCTCCGTGCTGCCCCCTGTGTGCACAGCCTGCTCCGTGCTGCCCCCTGTGTGTACAGCCTGTGCTGCCCCTGTGTGCACAGCCTGCTCCGGGCTGCCCCCCTGTGTGCACAGCCTGCTCCGTGCTGCCCCTGTGTGTACAGCCTGTGCTGCCCCCTGTGTGCACAGCCTGCTCCGTGCTGCCCCCTGTGTGCACAGCCTGCTCCGTGCTACCCCCTGTGTGCACAGGCCGTGCTACTCCGTGCTACCTCCCTGTGTGCACAGCCTGCTCCATGCTGCCCCCTGTGTGCACGCTGCTCTCTGCTCTGCCACCCTGTGTGCACACCTGCAATGGCTGCCCCCTGTGTGCACGCCTGCTCGTGTGCTGTGTGACAGCCTGCGCCCCTGTTGCACAGCCTGCTCCGTGCTGCCCCCTGTGTGCACAGCCCTGCTCCGGCTGCCCCCTGTGTGCACAGCCTGCTCCGGCTGCCCCCTGTGTGCACAGCCTGCTCCGTGCTGCCCCCTGTGTGCACAGCCTGCTCCGGGCTGCCCCCTGTGTGCACAGCCTGCTCCGGCTGCCCCCCTGTGTGCACAGCCTGCTCCGGGCTGACCCCTGTGTGCACAGCCTGCTCCGGGCTGCCCCTGTGTGCACAGCCTGCTCCGGCTGCCCCTGTGTGCACAGCCTGCTCCGGGCTGACCCCTGTTGCACAGCCTGCTCCGGGCTGCCCCCCTGTGTGCACAGCCTGCTCCGGGCTGCCCCCTGTGTGCACAGCCTGCTCCGGGCTGCCCCCTGTGTGCACAGCCTGCTGTCCGGGCTGCCCCCCTGTGTTGCACAGCCTGCTCCGGCTGCCCCCTGTGTGCACAGCCTGCTCCGGGCTGCCCCCTGTGTGCACAGCCTGCTCCGGGCTGCCCCCCTGTTGCACAGCCTGCTCCGTGCTGCCCCCTGTTGCACAGCCTGCTCCGTGCTGCCCCCTGTGTGCACAGCCTGCTGCTGCCCCCTGTGTGTACAGCCTGTCTGCCCCCTGTGTGCACAGCCTGCTCCGTGCTGCCCCCTGTGTGCAAGCCTGCTCCGGGCTGCCCCCTGTGTGCACAGCCTGCTCCGGCTGCCCCCTGTGTGCACAGCCTGCTCCGGGCTGCCCCTGTGTGCACAGCCTGCTCCGGGCTGACCCCTGTGTGCACAGCCTGCTCCGGGCTGCCCCTGTGTGCACAGCCTGCTCCGGGCTGCCCCCTGTGTGCACAGCCTGCTCGGGCTGCCCCCTGTGTGCACAGCCTGCTCCGTGCTGCCCCTGTGCACCCTGCTGTGCGCCCCTGTGTGCCCGCCTGTCTGGGCTGCCCCTGTGCCAGCTGCCCGGGTGCCCCTGTGTGCCGCCTGCTCGGCCGCCTGTCCGGCTGCTCCCTGGTGTGCACAGCCTGCTCCGGCTGCCCCCTGTGCACAGCCTGCTCCGTGCTCCTGCCCCTGTGTGCACAGCCTGCTCCGGCTGCCCCCTGTGTGCACAGCCTGCTCGTCCCATGCTGCCCCCTGTGTGACACCTGCTCCGTGCTGCCCCCCTGTGTGCACAGCTGCTGCCTGTGGGCTGCCCCCTGTGTGCACAGCCTGCTCCGGCTGCCCTGTGTGTACAGCTGTGTGCCCCCTGTGTGCACAGCTGCTCGGCTGCCCCCTGTGTGCACAGCCTGCTCCGGCTGCCCCTGTGTGCACAGCCTGCTCCGGGCTGCCCCTGTGTGCACAGCCTGCTCGGCTGCCCCTGTGTGCACAGCCTGCTCCGGGCTGCCCCTGTGTGCACAGCCTGCTCCGGCTGCCCCTGTGTGCACAGCCTGTCCGGGCTGCCCTGTGTGCACAGCCCTGTCGGCTGCCCCTGTGTGCACAGCCTGCTCCGGCTGCCCCCTGTGGCACAGCCTGCTCGGGCTGCCCCCTGTGTGACAGCCTGCTCCGGGCTGCCCCCCTGTGTGCACAGCCTGCTCCGGGCTGCCCCCTGTGTGCACAGCCTGCTCCGGGCTGCCCCCTGTGTGCACAGCCTGCTCCGGCTGCCCCCTGTGTGCACAGCCTGCTCCGTGCTGCCCCCTGTGTGCACAGCCTGCTCCGTGCTGCCCCCCTGTGTGCACAGCCTGCTCCGTGCTGCACCCTGTGTGCACAGCCTGCTCTGTCCTGCCCCCTGTGTGCACAGCGCGCTCCTGTAGCTGCCCCCCTGTGTGCACAGCCTGCTCCGTGCTGCCCCCTGTGTGCACAGCCTGCTCCGGGCTGCCCCCTGTGTGCACAGCCTGCTCCGGGCTGCCCCCTGTGTGCACAGCCTGCTCCTGGGCTGCCCCCTGTGTGTCACAGCCTGCTCCGTGCTGCCCCCCTGTGTGCACAGCCTGCTCCGGGCTGCCCCTGTGTGCACAGCCTGCTCTGTCCTGCCCCCTGTGTGCACAGCCTGCTCCGGGCTGCCCCTGTGTGTACAGCCTGCTCCGCTGCCCCCTGTGTGCACAGCCTGCTCCGGGCTGCCCCCTGTGTGCACAGCCTGCTCCGGGCTGCCCCCTGTGTGCACAGCCTGCTCCGTGGCTGCCCCCTGTGTGCACAGCCTGCTCCGTGCTGCCCCCTGTGTGCACAGCCTGCTCCGGGCTGCCCCCTGTGTGCACAGCCTGCTCCGGGCTGCCCCCTGTGTGCACAGCCTGCTCCGTGCTGCCCCCTGTGTGCACAGCCTGCTCCGTGCTGCCCCCTGTGTGCACAGCCTGCTCTGGTGCTGCCCCCCTGTGTGCACAGCCTGCTCCGGGCTGCCCCCTGTGTGCACAGCCTGCTCCTGGCTGCCCCCTGTGTGTACAGCCTGCTCCGTGCTGCCCCCCTGTGTGCACAGCCTGCTCCGGGCTGCCCCCTGTGTGCACAGCCTGCTCTCGTCCTGCCCCCTGTGTGCACAGCCTGCTCGGGCTGCACGACCCTGTGTGCACAGCTGCTCGGGATGGCCCCTGTGGGTGTACGCCTGCTCCGGGCTGCCACCTGGGGCGTGATGCACAGGCCTGCTCCAGGGCTGCACAACTCAGTAGTGAAGCCTGCTCGGTGTCTGCCCCCTGGTGTGTACAGGCCTGCTCCGTGCTGCCCCTGTGTGCCGCCTGCTCCGGGTGCGCCGTGTGGATTCAGCCTGCTTCCGGCTGCCCCCTGTGTGCACAGCCTGCTCCGGGCTGCCCCCTGTGTGTACAGCCTGCTCCGGGCTGCCCCCTGTGTGCACAGCCTGCTCCGGGCTGCCCCCTGTGTGCACAGCCTGCTCCGGGCTGCCCCCTGTGGTGCACAGCCTGCTCCGGGCTGCCCCCTGTGTGCACAGCCTGTGCTGCCCCCTGTGTGTTCAGCCTGCTCCGTGCTGCCCCCTGTGTGCACAGCCTGCTCCGTGCTGCCCCCTGTGTGTACAGCCTGCTCCGGGCTGCCCCCTGTGTGCACAGCCTGCTCGGGCTGCCCCCTGTGTGCACAGCCTGCTCCGGGCTGCCCCCTGTGTGTACAGCCTGTGCTGCCCCCTGTGTGTACAGCCTGCTCCGTGCTGCCCCCTGTCTGCACAGCCTGCTCCGGGCTGCCCCCTGTGTGCACAGCCTGCTCCGTGCTGCCCCCCTGTGTGTACAGCCTGCTCCGTGCTGCCCCCTGTGTGTACAGCCTGCTCCGGGCTGCCCCCCCTGTGTGCACAGCCTGCTCCGGGCTGCCCCCCCTGTGTGCACAGCCTGCTCCGGGCTGCCCCCCTGTGTGCACAGCCTGCTCCGTGCTGCCCCCTGTGTGCACAGCTTGCTCCGGGCTGCCCCCCCTGTGTGCACAGCCTGCTCCGGGCTGCCCCCTGTGTGCACAGCCTGCTCCGTGCTGCCCCCTGTGTGCACAGCCTGCTTCGGGCTGCCCCCCTGTGTGCACAGCCTGCTCCGGGCTGCCCCCCTGTGTGCACAGCCTGCTCTCCGCTGCCCCCTGTGTGCACAGCCTGCTTCGGGCTGCAGACTGGAAAATGTCCCACTGACTGATCAGCGACTTGCCAGCTCTCAGGAAAAGGGAGAAGGGGGCGTGTCCTCCGAGCAACAGGGGCGTGACCTGCAAAGGAAGACAGGTCCGGAAAGGGAGTGGCCTAAAACGAATAAACAAGTAATGAAGGGGGCGTGCCTTGGGAGTGTCTATTCTGGTTGGAGGCGGGGCTTCGTGCGGTCCTGACTTCTGCTCTCTGATTGGCTGAGGTTGGGAATTTCCAGTTGTGTTGTAGGAAGTGTCCCGGTGCTGAATAGTCTATTGATGGCGGAGGGAGCAGCGGGGGCGCACGGCGGAGGGATCTGCTCTACAGGTTTGTGCATTGCCTTTATGTTTGCTTCTCCATGGTGCACATCATTCTGCTCCTGCAGTGAAGGACAGCAGAGGGCCCCTGTGTGAGGACCATGTACGGGCCCACTGCAGCCCAATACTGCTGTTATCACTGATGTTTCTGTTCGTTTTGGAGGTGGAATTGGGCCCCTGTACCTATTGGGTCCCTGTGCAGCTGCACAGGCTGCAGCAATGATATGTCCTCCTGTGCGGTGATCTGCTCCTCCTCCTCCTGTGCGGCGATCTACTCCCCCTCCGCCTGTGCGGTGATCTGCTCCTCCTCCTCCTGTGCGGTGATCTGCTCCTCCTCCTCCTGTGCGGTGATCTGCTCCTCCTCCTCCTGTGCGGTGATCTGCTCCTCCTCCTCCTGTGCGGTGATCTGCTCCTCCTCCTCCTGTGCGGTGATCTGCTCCTCCTCCTCCTGTGCGGTGATCTGCTCCTCCTCCTGTGCGGCGATATGCTCCTCCTCCTGTGCGGTAATCTGCTCCTCCTCCTCCTGTGCGGTGATCTGCTCCTCCTCCTCCTGTGCGGTGATCTGCTCCTCCTCCTCCTGTGCGGTGATCTGCTCCTCCTCCTCCTGTGCGGTGATCTGCTCCTCCTCCTCCTGTGCGGTGATCTGCTCCTCCTCCTCCTGTGCGGTGATCTGTTCCTCCTCCTCCTGTGCGGTGATCTGCTCCTCCTCCTCCTGTGCGGTGATCTGCTCCTCCTCCTCCTGTGCGGTGATCTGCTCCTCCTCCTCCTGTGCGGTGATCTGCTCCTCCTCCTCCTGTGCGGTGATCTGCTCCTCCTCCGCCTCTGTGGTGATCTGCTCCTCCTCCTCCTGTGCGGTGATCTGCTCCTCCTCAGCCTGTGCGGTGATCTGCTCCTCCTCAGCCTGTGCGGTGATCTGCTCCTCCTCCTGTGCGGTGATCTGCTCCTCCTCCTCCTGTGCGGTGATCTGCTCCTCCTCCTCCTGTGCGATGCTCTGCTCCTCCGCCTGTGCGGTGATCTGCTCCTCCTCCTCCTGTGCGGTGATCTGCTCCTCCTCCTCCTGTGCGGTGATCTGCTCCTCCTCCTGTGCGGCGATATGCTCCTCCTCCGCCTGTGCGGTGATCTGCTCCTCCTTCTTTGCGGGGATATGCTCCTCCTCCTCCTGTGCGGTGATCTGCTCCTCCTCCGCCTGTGCGGTGATCTGCTCCTCCTCCTCCTGTGCGGTGATCTGCTCCTCCTCCTCCTGTGCGGTGATTGCTCCTCCCTTGCTATCTCTCCCTCCTCCTGTGCGGTGATCTGCTCCTCCTCCTCCTGTGCGTGTGGTGATCTGCTCCTCCTCCTCCTGTGCGGTGATCTGCTCCTCCTCCTCCTGTGCGGTGATCTTGCTATCCTCCTCCTCCTGTGCGGTGATCTGCTCCTCCTCCTCCTGTGCGGTGATCTGCTCCTCCTCCTCCTGTGCGGTGATCTGCTCTCCTCCCTTCTACTCTCCTCCCCCCTGTGCGGTGATCTGTTCCTCCTCCTCCTGTGCGGTGATCTGCTCCTCCTCCTCCTGTGCGGTGATCTGCTCCTCCTCCTCCTGTGCGGTGATCTGCTCCTCCTCCTCCTGTGCGGTGATCTGCTCCTCCTCCTCCTGTGCGGTGATCTGCTCTCCTCCCCTCCTGTGCGTGATCTGCTCCTCCTCCTCCTGTGCGGTGATCTGCTCCTCCTCTCCTGTGCGGTGATCTGCTCCTCCTCATCCTGTGCGGTGATCTGCTCCTCCTCCGCGCTCTCTCTCGTGGTGATCTGCTCCTCCTCCTCCTGTGCGGTGATCTGCTCCTCCTCCAGCCTGTGCGGTGATCTGCTCCTCTCGCCTGTGCGGTGATCTGCTCCTCCTCAGCCTGTGCGGTGATCTGCTCCTCCTCCTGTGCGGTGATACTGCTCCTCCTCCCCTGTGCGGTGATCTGCTCCTCCTCCTCTGTGCGGTGCTTGCTCCTCTCCTCCTGTGCGGTGATCTGCTCCTCCTCCTCCTGTGCGGTGATCTGCTCCTCCTCCTGTGCGGCGTATATGCTCCTCCTCCCCTGTGCGGTGATCTGCTCCTCCTTCTCTTGCGGGGATATGCTCCTCCTCCTCCTGTGCGGTGATCTGCTCCTCCTCCCCTGTGCGGTGATCTGCTCCTCCTCCTCCTGTGCGGTGATCTGCTCCTCCTCCTCCTGTGCGGTGATCTGCTCCTCCTCCTCCTGTGCGGTGATCTGCTCCTCCTCCTCCTGTGCGGTGATCTGCTCCTCCTCCTCCTGTGCGGTGATCTGCTCCTCCTCCTCCTGTGCGGCGATATGCTCCTCCTCCTCCTGTGCGGTGATCTGCTCCTCCTCCTCCTGTGCGGTGATCTGCTCCTCCTCCTCCTGTGCGGTGATCTGCTCCTCCTCCGCCTGTGCGGTGATCTGCTCCTCCTCCGCCTGTGCGGTGATCTGCTCCTCCTCCGCCTGTGCGGTGATCTGCTCCTCCTCCGCCTGTGCGGTGATCTGCTCCTCCTCCGCCTGTGCGGTGATCTGCTCCTCCTCCGCCTGTGAGGTGATCTGCTCCTCCTCCCCTGTGCGGTGATCTGCTCCTCCTCCGCCTGTGCGGTGATCTGCTCCTCCTCCTGTGCGGCGATATGCTCCTCCTCCTCCTGTGCGGTGATCTGCTCCTCCTCCTCCTGTGCGGTGATCTGCTCCTCCTCCTGCGCGGCGATCTACTCCTCCTCCTGTGCGGCGATCTGCTCCTCCTCCTGTGCGGTGTTCTGCTCTTCCTCCTGTGTGGTGATCTGCCCCTCGGTCTCTGCGGCGTTCTGCTCCTCCACCTGCGCGGCGATCTGCTCCTCCACCTGCGCGGCGATCTGCTCCTCCACCTGCGCGGAGATCTGCTCTTCCTCCTGTGTGGCAATCTGCCCTCGGTCTCTGCGGCGATCTGCTCCTCCACCTGCTCGGCGATCTGCTTCTCCGCCTGTGCGGCGATCTGCCCCTTCCCTTGTGATTTATAGTTTTTCAAGGAGGCGAAACGTCAAATTTAGTGAAACTATCGCAAATATTTACTTTTGTGATTTGCAAATGTGCAGAATAATTAGCTGATCTGTTCGGCTATGTTCACATTGAGTGTTTTTGATCCGTTTTTTGGGGGGTGTTTTTCTCACTATTTTAGCTGTCAAAGAGAATACGCACAGTGTGAACATAGCCTTATTGTTCCCATTAGAAATGAGCTTCTGCTGTTGTCTCCATTACAGCAATAAGAAGAACTACAAGTCCCAGCATGCTCTATATAGGTATAAACCTTCCTACGTGCGCTGTCAGCTCAGAATCTGTCCCATACACCCTAGATTGTTAGATCAGTGACACAACGACACAGATCACGGCTGCTGAACCCTATACTATTGGGTTCATGCATTGTTCCCTTAAGGTTATAACATGAATTTAATCCGCCATAATTGCCAATTTTTATGTTCAATCTCTTTTTATTGTTGTAATTGCCGTTTTTTAATGGTGCGTTCAGTCTCCAGTCTGTGCTGCAGAGCATCCCTCTTGCGCTCCCTGTGACACTCTAAAACGTGGTGGTGTTCTCGGTCTTCCAACCTGACGTTTGTGGGTCCACAACTGGCCATACCCAGCCCAGAATTATTCCAACCAGTAATCGGTGCAGGATTGGTAGTGCTACTCTGGATGGATGAAGAGGCTCAAGGGCCCTTCACACACAACGATATCGGTAACGACATCGTTGCAACGTCACCGGTTTGGTGACGTTGCAGGGACGTCTACACGACATTGTTGCGTGTGACACCAATCAACAGTGAGTCGTTGATCGCAAATTTATGAACCGGTTCATAAATCTATCGTTGGTCGCCCACTGAATGGGCAGCATCGGCGCGTGTGACAGCGGGAGACCAACGATCAGCGAGCTGGTATCCAAGGTAAACAGCAGGTGCTTAAGGGCCCGTTACACTACAATATCGTTTGTACATCACGGCTTTTTGGGTGGAGCAACGACGTAACAACATTGCTGCGTGTGACGAGTAGAAACGATCAACGATAAGTCGGCTGTTCGTTCATCAGAGATTTTTGAACCGGACCTAAAACCAGACGATGATCGTCCGTCCAATCTGCAGCATCGGTGTGTGTGACACCTTGATAACGATGTCGTTAACGACTTCGCCTATTCAGAACTGAAGGACGTAGGCAATCAAACGACCGCAATTATTGTTCACTTGTTGCAGAATTGTTGCTGCGTCGTTAAAGATATCTGTACGTGTGACATTTTGCTAGCGATCATTGACGATGTTCAAGCGATCTAGGTCATGTCGGATCGTTGGTCAGCTCGTTCGTCCATTGAAGTGTGTAACGGGGCCTTGAGTTACCCGCTGTTTACCTTGGATACCAGCGTGCTCGCTGGTCCAGATCGCTGGTTAGTCTGCCTGTGTGACAGCTCACCAGCGATCCCGATCGCTGGTGGCATCGCTGGGACATTGAATAATGTAACGGGACCTTTAGGGTGCTTTCACATAACGATTTTATCAGTTCCGATGCTGTCCGATAAAAATCGGACAGCATCGGACCGATTTTGGGCCCCATGCAGCCCTATGGGCATCGGACCGA
The DNA here is from genome assembly GCA_033576535.1 of Allobates femoralis. Lineage (NCBI taxonomy): Eukaryota > Metazoa > Chordata > Amphibia > Anura > Aromobatidae > Allobates > Allobates femoralis. The sequence continues at coordinate 598,595,821 of JARQOC010000004.1, forward strand.
ATCGGATGTGCACTAAATGTCATCCGATTTGGTCTGATCCAATTCTGTCCGATTTTATTATCGGTGCTAAAATCGGAGCATGCTCCGATTTTAGCACCGAAAATAAAATCGGACAAACTCGGATCGGACCAAATCGGATGGCATTTAGTGCACATCCGATCTGACCCAATCAATTTGACATGGGGCCCTATGGAGAAGGGTCCGAGGAAACATCTGATGTCTCCTCGGACCGATTTTAGTGTACTGAGCATGCTCAGTACACTAAAATAGCTCCTAAAAGTGAAACAAAGGGTTAAAAAAATAAAAAAAATCTATACTCACCTGTCCACGAGGCCCCCGGCGTCTCCGGTGTCTTCCGGTATCTTGCTGTTATGTCTTCTGTGCTGCCAGGACCTGCCGTGATGTCACAATCACATGACTGCAGGCTATTGGTTACTCGCAGTCATGTGATTGTGACATCACGAGAGGTCCTAGCAGCACAGAAGACATAACAGCAAGATACCGGAAGACGCGCGGGACCGTGCAGGAGTCGTGGACAGGTGAGAAAAGATTGGAGAGGGGGAGGACACATGGGGGGACCCGGAGGACACATGGGGGGACCCGGAGGACACATGGGGGGACCCGGAGGACACATGGGGGGACCCGGAGGACACATGGGGGGACCCGGAGGACACATGGGGGGACCCGGGGTGCAGAGTGGAGGACCGGGGGCCAAGAGTGGAGGACCGGGGGCCAAGAGTGGAGGACCGGGGGCCAAGAGTGGAGGACCGGGGGCCAAGAGTGGAGGACCGGGGGCCAAGAGTGGAGGACCGGGGGCCAAGAGTGGAGGACCGGGGGCGCAGAGAGGAGGACCGGGGGTGCAGAGAGGAGGACCGGGGGCCAAGAGTGGAGGACCGGGGGCCAAGAGTGGAGGACCGGGGGCCAAGAGTGGAGGACCGGGGGTGCAGAGTGGAGGACCGGGGGTGCAGAGTGGAGGACCGGGGGTGCAGAGTGGAGGACCGGGGGTGCAGAGGGGAGGACCGGGGGCCAAGAGGGGAGGACCGGGGGCCAAGAGGGGAGGACCGGGGGCCAAGAGGGGAGGACCGGGGGTGCAGAGAGGAGGACCGGGGGCCAAGAGGGGAGGACCGGGGGCCAAGAGGGGAGGACCGGGGGTGCAGAGAGGAGGACCGGGGGCCAAGAGGAGAGGACCGGGGGAGAGACAGTGACAGCTAGGGAGCGATCTGACAGGAGGGCAGGCATCCTATTTTCTGTCGGAATCGGATGCCTATTTGGCATCCGATTCCAGGCATCAGAGGAATCCGATGCTGTCCGATTTATATCGGACAGCATCGGATTTTAAAAAATCGTAGTGTGAAAGTAGCCTTAGTGAATGTCCTTAGATGTGGGACTCCCGCTAGTCCAGTACGTTGTATTTTAGAGGATGGGGACAGATTACGGTAATTAAAAGTGTTATTTTTGTATCTTGTATCTTTATTTTCAGCAAAGTCTGTGTCTATGCAAATGATTTTGTGATATTGTTCCCATTTTTGCCCTTAGTTAGGTTTTGTTGGCCTGTTAAAGTGAATCTGTCAGCAGGTTTTTGCTACCTTATCTGAGATCAGCATAATGTAGGCAGCATTTACCTGAATCCAGCAATGTGTCACTTAGTTTACTGGCTGCAGCCGTTCTGACAAAGAGGTTTTAGATTTAGCAATACAGCAGAGCTGAGAAAGCTTCCAACACCACAGCTCTTTATGTATAATGTCTATAGACGGTGAGCTGCTAATCACAGAGGGGGCATGCTGGGCTATCTGACCTATTCTGGAAATGATAATATCATGAAGCTAAAACAAATATTGCATGTAAACAACAGCACAAAGTGTGATAAGAGAGACATCCTCGAAATCTCTTTGTTAACCCTTGCAGCGTGCTCGATTCTTTTTAATGGGGTTGGCTCAAGATATAAACAGGATAGGATACTGCTGGGACACCCAGCGATCACACCATGTGGTCCTACTAGAATGAAGGGTTGGTCAGGAGGACGCACTGCTGATCTATAGGACTGATGGAGCTTGGAAGTCAGAGTGCATCACTCAGCTATTGCCGTCCATTCCTATGGAGCAGCAGATGACGTGATTGACAGTGTGTGCATGCTGCCTGAACCACAGGCAGAATGAATCGGACATCGGCCTTTTTATGGCAGCCACGCGTGTTTTATGCCATGTGCTCAACTCGCGTTTTTATCGTCTTTTTGATAGATTTTTTTTCAGTGCAGATTTGTCACAAAACCTGAAGGGAATTCAAATGCCAGCAAAGTCTATGAGAATCTTGAAGTCTCCTGCACACGTTGAGTGTTTTCCTCTTGCAAATTTAGTGCAAAAATAAATCTGCTGCGTGTCGATTCTTGCTGCAAACCCATTCTAATTGAAGGGAAGAATCCTGCACCGAAAACGGGCTGCAAAAATGGTGCAGCACCAAATACTAAACATATGCACATATCCTTACGCTGAAATTCTGCTGCATTTCAGAAAGCATCTGTCCGGGGACTATGCACCTCAGGTGACTAGTCCAAGAGGCCGGTCCCCGGTGACTTGTCCCCTCCTTGATCCACTTATACACATGTATAGGAAGAGATCTGTCAGCTTTGGGGACAGAATCAGCGAGAAGGCAACGGCCTCTGGGACTGGTCCTCCAAGGAGCATGTTCCCCGGCTGTCTTTCTATGTATGTTGTCAGTGAAAACCTACCTGGCTGCAGTAAAACATCCGGACACTAATTTATGCTTTCTGTGGTTCATGTAGCATAAATCTGCTGACTGATGCCCTTTAAGCACAAAGACTCCCATTCTTTTGATTTGTAGAGGTCCCATCAGTTTCCACCTGTCAATCTTTCTACAGCCCCTTTTACTTTACTTTTAGCACCTTCACTCTATTCTTTGGTTTGTGGTCGGACACCCAGAAATCGGTAAGTTATCCTCTGTTTTATGGATAGGGGATAATTTACACCCCTTTTAATTAAAGGGAACCAACCACCCCCAATGACCCCCCGGACTATTAATATTGGTCCCTACACACAGCACATATATGTGCTGCAATGATTTTTGCTAAAAAAACCCGTTTTTAAAACTTGAGATAATGCTTTTTAAAGTTTAAAACGAAGGGACGGATGGGCGGCACTTAGCTGTTTGAAAAGCCGGGTTGCATCTGTCAGTCATCCCCCCGTGTCCCCTCGCAGCAGTAACGTCCAGCCCTTTGCAGCGTCACAGCCCTGTGCACGGGCTCGCATGCCCGTGCACACGTCATCATCTACAGCCGGGAAGCGAGCGCGCTCTGACTTCCTGCGCTCGGCTGTGGAAGTCAGAGCGCGCGCTCCCAACCCGGCTGTAGATGATGACGTGTGCACGGGCATGCGAGCCCGTGCACAGGGCTGTGACGCTGCAAAGGGCTGGACGTTACTGCTGCGAGGGGACACGGGGGGGATGACTGACAGATGCAACCCGGCTTTTCAAACAGCTAAGTGCCGCCCATCCGTCCATTCGTTTTAAACTTTAAAAAGCATTATCTCAAGTTTTAAAAACGGGTTTTTTTAGCAAAAATCATTGCAGCACATATATGTGCTGTGTGTAGGGACCAATATTAATAGTCCGGGGGGGTCATTGGGGGTGGTTGGTTCCCTTTAAAGGGTTATTTACATGACTGCAGTTCAGTAAAGCACCTCTGCCCATCTTCCAGCATTGCTCCTAATTGACATGACCACTGCGAGGATGAGCTTATGACCCAAACTGTATGAGTTGTACCATGCCCGAATCATCTTTGTCTCTTCTGCATCAGAGCAGCGCTTACAAACTGTGCTGCAATGAACTTGTAAGCGCACTCTTTTCCTAGTAGGCAGGCTAATAAAAAATTTAAACCCCTCAGAGATTTTTTTTTTTAGTAATAAAAGGTAAATTTAAAAGTTGCAATTTTACCAATATATGAAGAATCAGATGAGAAAACCACTGTGCACATCTAGCATTTTTTGTTGCGTTTTTTCATTGCAGATTTGATAAAATCTGCAAGGGTGTGTGCTCACGGTCCGGAGGAGCTGCGTGTTGGACACAGCTCCTGAGTGAACCCGCGGGTGGCCGCAGCCGCCCTGTACTCGCCATGTGCGGCTTTTCCCTGCAGTCACCCGATGGGAGCCGTGTGCGACTCCGTAGCATGAAATGAATATGCGGAGGAGGAGCGGAATGCCGGCAACCCGCACCGCAGCTGTCAAAACGCTGTGGTCGAGTTAAGCAAGCCGATCAGCAGATCGGTCACATGACCGGCATCAGCTGAGCTGTTTAAACCCTGCGCCCGCCAAAACCGATCGGTGGGCGGGTCACATGACCACATCAATTGAGCGGTTTAAATCTCCCGCCTGCCGATTGGTTTTGGCGGGCGCAGGGTTTTAAACCGCTCAGCTGATGCCGGTCATGTGACCGATCAGCTGATCGGCTTGCTCTGCCCAGCCAGGTCTTGCTGTCCGGAGCTACAATGGAGGCATCAGGGAACACGCCGGAGAAGTGAGCATGAATTTTCTTTATTTTTAACCCTTTTTTTACTTAATTTCACTTCCGCAATGTATGTATATACATTGCGGAAGTGAAATCAGACGGCGCAGAGCGGTTTTAGTGTACTGAGCATGCTCAGTACACTAAAATTGGGTCCGAGAAACGATCCTGTGTTTTCTCGGACCCATGCTCCATAGGCCCCCATGTTAAAGGCCGTGGATCGGGTCGGATCCGATTCGGTCTGATTTGGTCCGCTGTGCCCAAAATCGGAGTAGTCTCCGATTTTGGGTACAGCAGAAAATCGGACATATTCGGATCCGACACAAATCGATGCCATTAAGGGCAGATCTGATGCCCATAGAGACACTTGGGGGCTAAATAGGATCCGTGGCTGTCCCGTTTTACAACGGGCAGCCACGGATCCACAAAAATCGCAATGTGAAAGCAGCCTTAGACCATGTGCACACATTCAGTATTTGGTGAATTTTTTACCTCAGAATTTGTTAGGCCATGTGCACACATTCAGTATTTGGTGAATTTTTTACCTCAGAATTTGTTAGGCCATGTGCACACATTCAGTATTTGGTGAATTTTTTACCTCAGAATTTGTTTAGACCATGTGCACACATTGAGTATTTGGTTAGTTTTTTACCTCAGTATTTCTAAGCCAAAACCAGCAGTGGAACAATCAGAGGAAAAGTATAATAGAAACACGTCACCACTTCTGTATTTATCACCCACTCCTGGTTTTTGCTACAAATCCTGAGGTAAAAATCTCACCAAATACTCAACGTGTGCATATGGCCTTAGTGCCATGTGGCTGAATAATCAGTGTCCATGTGAGATTGCACAGTTTGTCAGATCCATCCCCAGTTCAGGTCACGATTGATGGACCTATTAAACCAGCCTAAATGTCATTTATCATTTCCCTTTTGCTACCTATGTGTTGGAGTAGAGCCTTTTTTTGTTCTCCCCCAAAATGGCCACCTCAGCGACCCAGAGAGCACTTGGGGAAGTCTGAACTATTCCCGCGCTTGCTTTTCTTTGTCACGGGATGTACACCGCACCGACGTGTCCTGCGGGGGACGCACAGCTTTCTACAAACATGGCCGCTTTCATCCAGTAACAACCCCACACTTGTGCTGAATTATGTAAGATTGAAGTAAATGTGGTTGAGCTGCATCATTATCACACACAACCCATGGACCGGCATGGCGCTAGTTTTGGAAGTAAGCAGCTCTGAATTTGGGATATTTCCCAATTGCTTTAGGTCCATCCTGAATACTGTAGATTGTTTTTTAGCACTGGTAATATCTTCAAACTTTCTTCAAAGTTACCAAACCTCTGACTTTGGTTTGAGATGTTTTTCTTGCGGTTAAATAACTTATTGAAATTGAGTAACTCGAGCTTATGGTTCCTGCATATGTACCTTTTTATAAGGAGCAGTAATACGGCAGCCTTAAAGAGGACCTGTGACTGGGTCAGAAGTGGACAGTTTTTGCTCTTATTTTATCCCTATATCTACTTTATTTTTTTTTCTTCCTATTTCCACCATACAGTTCCAGAGAAAGTTTATCTTTAAATTTAATGCTAATTTTTACAGCCTTCACAGGAGCATGACTCACAGGATCCTCGGGGGTGTGTCTTTAAGCCTCCCTGCATAATATCCCTGTGAGACTCCTCCCTTCTTGATAAAGTTCATAACAATTAGCACAAAATAAAAAGGGTCAGCGTGAGGCCAGCCAGCGAAGTAAGCCCCCATATACATTGGTGTTCAAACGCCATGTGGTTCTGTATACTGCCATGGCATTGATGTGCCCATATAAATTATTTATTTTATTTATTTAATTTTTTACTATTTGGTGAGGAAAAAAAAACTTTGGAGCACTTCTTTAATATTGGTGGGAATGAATTAATTTGGACAAACCCTTTCCAAAAATTAGCTGGCCCGGTGATCAGCTGAGCACACATCTGGCTGCTTAAAGGGAATCTGACATGTCCTTGTCATATATTAACTTGCCCCCAGTGTTTTGTTATGCATCACCAACATGTTTGTTTTTCAAACAAACGAATGCTGCATCTATCATAAATACTTATTATGGTTACATGAATGCATTGCAGACCTTCTCTTTCAGTCATAGGGGTGGAGCTATTGTTTGGATCAGTCACTGTCCTCTTCAAATTATGCACGCGCCCCACATAGTGATTGATTGCCGTGACTGGCCCAACGTCATGGCTGCCTCATTTTAAAGGCCTCGTTACATGGCACGACGTTGTAACGATGTTGGCTGCGATCTCGTGGACACGTGGTTGTTTTTTAGATCCATTCGACATCGCTGGTGAAATGTCACACGTCTAGGTATCGTGGGCAACTCACCAACGATGTTGTGAGCAGGGATCGTTCGCCAACCCCGCGAACGATCCCTGCTCACTGCTGTGAATGGGCGAAGTCGTCCGTCACATCGTTATCGCGGTGTCACACGGTATAATGCAGCAGGTTGGTTGAGTTAAAGTTGTCAGGTTTTTGAACATGTTCATAAACCTTTGAACTTGACTAATTATCGTGGTTGAATCGTTCGGTTACACGCAACGACTCACTAATGATGTTGTTTCAACATCGTTGAACACGTCACTTTTGAACGATGTTGAGAACGATGTTGAGCCGTGTAACGGGGCATTTACTCTGCACTTGTGCATTGTCCCTTAGCTCCCTGGCATGTGCACTAAATCTGCGTTTAAGTTTCCAGACTGATTTAATATATACGCAAGCTCAGGGCTCTTATCGCATCTCCTTGGGAGCACGCTAAGCACGTCCCTATGCTCCCGCTGCTTTGCGCGTTTCTCTGCTCCTCTGATCTGAACTTATCTGTGCAAGCAGATTGGCAAGAGCACAGGGACACATGGAGTGGTTGGAGCACAGGGACACGTGAAGTGGATGGTATGCAGGAATGTGCAGATCAGCGGGAGCACAGGGACATGGGGAGTGGATGTAACACAGGAACGCGCAGATCGGTGGGAGCACAGGGACACGTGGAGAGTTTGGAGCTCAGGGACACACAGAGTGGATGAAACACAGGAATGCGTTGATCGGCGAGTGCAGAGGGACACGCAGAGTGGCAGGAGCACAGGGACACACAGAGTGGTTGGAGCACAGGGACACACGGAGTGGATGGAACACAGGAACGCGCAGATCGGTGGGAGCACAGCGACACGTGGAGAGTTTGGAGCTCAGGACACACGGAGTGGATGGAACACAGGGACACGCAGAGTGAATGGAACCCAGGAACGCGTAGATCAGTGAGAGCACAGAGACACGCGGAGTGGAAACAACACAGGAACACACAGATCGGCAGAAGTACAGGGACACAGCGGAAGTGGATGGAACCAAGGAACACACAGATCGGCAGAAGTCAGGGACACGCAGGTGGATGGAACACAGAACGCACAGATTGGCGAGAGCGCAGAGACACGCGGAGTGTATATGGAAGCACAGGGACACACGGTAGATGGAACACAGGGACACGCAGAATAGATGGAACACAGGACACAGATAGATGGAACACAGGGACACCAGAATAGATGGAACACAGGAATGTGCTTAGAGTACGCGATCCCAAGGAGTTGTGAGAATTTCCGGAGCATGCACACATATAAAATGAACCTGGGACTGTACACCCAGGGAAGCGTGACTGAACCAAAGAATAGCACCACCCCTATGATTGAAAGAAAAAGTCTCTGTAATGCATTTACATGAGCATAAAAAAGATTTTTTTAAAATTATGATGAAGTTTTGTTTGAAAAAAACACGGTAGTGATGCACATTGCCTCAGTAACAGGACATAGGGGGCAGTGTAAAATATATATAAAAAAGGACATGACAGGTTACCTTTAAATACCTGAATGTTAGGAGAGTTGAAATCGGCCATGTGTTTCTCTTATTGCGCCCACTGCAGGGAAATGTAGTATTACAGGCCCGTCCTTGGCATGGATAGATGGGTCGTGTCAGTTAAAGGAGGAGTTGCTGTTACTTGGCGGCTGTAACAGGGGTGGGATCTAATACATGTCCAACCCCCATGCTCCCACCAATCAGCTGCTTTTATTTCCGATGGCGGAACATAAACATCACAGCGCCGTTCACTGTGTAGTGGCCATTTCCAGGTACTGCAGCTCAGATCCTATTCACATCATTAAGAGCAGAGCTGCAGTACTTACAGTTGACCACTACACAGTGAACAGAGCTGTGCCGTTCGGCTCCATTCACTGTTTACATTCAGCCGCTGGTGTTGATGTGCGGTGGCGGATGTCGGATCTCACAGATGTATTGGCCTATGGATATATGATGTCTGGAAACCCCCTTTCGGGTTTGTTTTATTGATAGTCATAGGTTTTCACACTGTTTGCAGCAACGTGTTGTTCTTCGCTGTGGCTTTGGTCGAGGAGGTTTATTTTCTTCTATACCTATATTTGTTCTTCGCTGTGGTTTGCAGGCAGAACACTGATAGGGATCTCTTCACATATTGTGCGGTGAGAACAACTACATGAAAATATGAGACCAACGTCATCCATCCCCTGGCACCACGTCCTTCAGAACCAGCACAACGCAATGTATTGATGAAACCATGACACCCAGACCGTGAAGATCATTGCACATTTATTTGTGATGCCTGGCTCATACGCAAGAATACTCTAAAGGGGATTTCCGTGGTTTTCTAAATAAGTTTTAATTATGCTTAAAGTGCAAAAAAAGCAGACTTGTATTCGTAATTGATAGTGATGAGCTAGCATGCTTGCCACTGCTCAATACTCGATCGAGCATCCGAGTGCTCGAGTCCCCGCTTCGCATGCAGAGACCGGGCTGCCTAGTGCAGAAGTGGTGCATCCATTCGACCGGCTCTTCCAATTGCCCTGGTGCATTGGCAATCAAGGTAATATTTTTGGGGTTGATGTTAGCTATGAATTGTCAGCTGGCATCAAGCCCAGGGATTAGCAATGGAGTTGGGTGTCTCAGATACCCCCATTGCTAACCCAGTAAATAAAAAGAATAAAAGACACACAAAAAAGGTTTTATTTAAAGACTCACCCACACTTTCCCTGGCTCACCAATTTATTAAAAAAATGTTCCCACAAAACTCTTGATGTAATCCACAAATGCACCAGGCACAGACTGCAACTGTCATCAGCATCACCTGCCTGTGCTCAGTGAGACAAGGCAGCTCTGAGAGTTGTAGTCTCTACCCAGCCCCTGTGAATCACTGTACTTTATTGCTATTCACAGTCGCTGGAGCTGCATTTGGATATAGGCTTAGAAAAACTTTCAGTTAGAAGCCATGGAGGAAGTTCCTGGTGCAGGAGCCAGCTCGATTGACGAGGGCCATTCCCTCTGCCTGTCTGTGCTACTTCTGCTGTGCAGGCTCTGCCCTCCTCCTCTCCTGCTCTCTGTCACTCAGAGCAGATGCAAATCATTTGTCCTGGCCGCAGCTCCAGATTCCTGCCCTGGTGTCTGAACAAAGCATAAACAGCACAACAGGAGGTGGCACAGACAGGCAGAGGGGGAGGGAATGACACCCCAGTCAATCAAGCTGGCTCCTGCACCAGGGACTGCCTCAATGGCTTCTAACTGTAAGTTTTTCTAAGCCTATATCTCGGGGTACACAGCACACAGACATGTGCCTGTGTGCTGTGTAGCCTTTGTAAAACTTAGTTAGAAGCAATGGAGGTAATCCCTGGTGCCGGAGCCAGCTCGATTGACTGGGACCATTACCTTCCTCTCTGCCTCTCTGTGTGCCGCTTCCTACTGTGCTGTTCTGTTTATGCTTTGTCAGGTCAGGAATCTGGAGCTGACTTCAGGACAAATGATTTGCATGCTGTGAGTGACAGAGAGGAGGAGAGGAGGAAAGCAGAGCCAGCACAGCAGAAGGCGGCAGACAGAGGCAGAGGGGGAGGGAATGGCCCCCGTCAATCAAGCTCCCTCCAGCCACGGGATTGCCTCCATGGCTTCTAACTGTAAGTTTTACAAACGCTATATCTCGGGGTACATAGCACACAGAGACATGGGCTACCCCTTCCCTGAATGCAGCAGACATGCTAACGATCTCGTTATGTGTGACTGGGGCTTAAGAGTTAACACACAGAAGGTCCATGGTGTTGTTTACTTGCAATATTTGTTTTAGCAGTGGAGCTTATCATTACTGTCAAGTATTCATCCTACTCCACCTCTTTCTGTGTTTAGAAGCTCACTGTCTGTAGACATTATACAAAGAGAGCCTGGTGTGGTCTTCTACATTGCTAAATCTGAAAACCCGTATGTGAGAATGGCTGCTCCCAGTAACCTAAGTGATGTGCCGTTGGATTCAGGATCTCCCTGCCTTCATCATGCTGCTCTCAGATGAGATAACAAAAACCTGCTGACAGATTCTTTTTAAGTCCTGTACATACTGGGGTCCAGTTTTATAGATCTAATTTGCACACTTCTATTTATGATCAGTTTAAAAGGGCTTGTGCATGATTAGAAAAAGGATCTTCCTCTACCTCTCAATTAAAGTTAATAGTCCTGAGCTGCTATACCATGTACAGACTTCAGACAAGGTGGCGCTGTAACCAAAAAAAAAATTTTTTTTTTTTACTATTCTCCCATTTCCCTTTTAAAATATTGGAGTTGTTAAAATGCTCCATAGTTTTGTTATCACATTACTTTCCCAGAAAGTAACAATGTGGCTGCCATACGGGTTCCCATAGGGGCTGATTCCCAGAATCCTGTAGTGCAGATCTGTCACTTTATGCATGATACATCTGCTCCTATCTTGCACTAAGCATTTCTCGCTGTTTTGTCATCGTGATCGATGAGGACTATGATTGTGTAAACTAAGAGGAGATGGAATTTCTCTTGGTTAGAAAGGGGGATCTCCATTATGATGGAGGACGCCGGACACATCAAGGTGGAAATATATTGGGTCCATATTATGGTAAATCTGAGCTGGCGGCCTTTACTCTGTAATCTTATTGTGTTTTTTTTGGCATTTACGATTGTTTTTACTTGGTGCCTATTATAGTGAAATAAACACTTAAAATTCCCGTAAAAACTCAGATTACACTTCTTGGGTATATTCTGAAGAGGAAAGCCCCTGAAAATTTCACTTTAAAGGGACACTGTCAGGGTAGTTTTCAGTGTGATACTAATATTACCCTTGAATAGGGCCTGGGCAGACCTTTTAAAAACATCTAAAATTATTATTGTACCGTTTGTAGCTTCCATGTTATCAGCATTGTCAGACCCTGCAGGTAGCTGGTACATTAGTCCTGTCCATTATAAGCAAACAGGAATAGTCCGGCTGCTGTATAAACTGTCATGTAATTATGCACTCCCTCTCAGCAGCGCTCCTATCTCTCCTCCCTTTGCTCTCAAACAGTGCAGGACATTGGTCCTGTCCATTATAAGCAAACAGGAATAGTCCGGCTGCTGTATAAACTGTCATGTAATTATGCACTCCCTCTCAGTAGCTCCTCCTCCCTTTGCTCTCAGACAGTGCAGTGTCAGTTTTCAGTAGCTTCTGTTCTGTTGAGGACACGGAGGGAGAGAGCTATTACAGGTCTGCCTCATCTAGACTCCATTTGTTTCTTAAGCAGGTATTCCTGCTGTGACAGTTTCTGTGTTGTATTTCACCTCCTTGTGATGCAGCAAACACAGAGACCATAGAGGAGGATACAGCCCCCCCCTCAGTGATCTCCTGCGCAGTGATGTGAATATGTGACACACAGATTCATGCTATGGGGAGGGGACAGCAGAGAACTAAGTGGATCATTCACTGTGCATGACAAATGGAACGAATCTCTGTATTTGAAGGTTGCAGAAGGTAGGAGAGGAATATATGCATAAAAGATATACATCAATAGAGAGGAGTTTAGAGTTAAGAATTAGAACATGACAGCAGTTGCATATTGATTTTTGACCTGACAGTGAACTGATCTGAAAACACTTGTCAGGGTGACTCTTCTGTCAGATTTCCTGATTGTAATGCCATTTTACCTGCACATTTAATTCCGTCTTTTTATATGGCAAATGTATAAATATGCAGGGTATTTTCACCAGTTTTCCTCTTTTGAGGCTTTATCTCTACTTTTTAATTGCTGTTTGGATAGAGACTAGTTCACTATGCTGTCCCTCATACACAGCACACACAGAAATTGGTGATTCCTGCTCTCCTGTTTCCATGCAGCATGTACTAAGAGGCAGCAGCAGCATGGAGGACATTACACAGCAGTACTGAGCAGTGTGGCTTTGAAACCAGCACTGGGGTGAGGTAAAACACTTACTAGAAAGCAGCAGCAATCTGTCTTTTTGTCTTTTTTCATCCTGTTCTTTCCTTCCCCCCTCCTCTCTGTATAAACATTAATAAACAGCTGTAATCTGATCTCTCAGTCTGATGGCAGTCAGATTTGATTTTTTTTAGAGTGAATGGGTGGGTGTAGGGGTTGAGGATGAGGCTCATAAATGGGGCAGAGAGGTTGAAAGAATTCACTCATAAGCAAAGAGGGAAGCATATTTCTCCAATAAGGTATTTTATAAGGTTTCCTGTATTCGCAAGTATTTTTGATTTTTCCAAAGTTTTTTAAAACAACAGTGATTAATTTTTAATATTATGGCCACTGATTTTTTTTCTTCTTCCATTGATGGCCTACCCTTAGAATAAACACTTAATATCTGGTTGGCAGGTGTGCGACACTCGGCCAGGGGTGCGACACTCAGCACCTCTGCCGATCAACTGTTACTGGCGCCAGCCAGACGTTTTTGGATAGTGATCCATCAAAGCAAAGGTGTGTGCGGCCAGGTACTGTACGTCTACCCCCTATTCATTTGAACATGGCCACTATAGAAATGAGGACGTTGCTGTGTCTCGGCAGCATCCAAGAACTTCCAGCTGAACGGGTTGGGGTACCGGGTGTCGCACCCCAACCAATCAGATTTTGATGGCCTATCATAGGAATAGACTGCTCCAACATTAGAGCTTGTCTATGACTAGGACAACACCTAGGTAAAGTATAAGCGCCTATACTCACCTCCCCGTGCTGGCGCCGTTACTGCAGTATCGGTTATCCCATTTACAGGACTCTCTCGACATTGTGACGTCACACGACCCCGCATCCAATCACCACCGGCCTTGAGTTAATCAACAGGAAATGACGCTGTGACTGCCGCTGACTTCCTGTTGATTGCTTCTGCGCCAGCACGAGAGGTGAGTATAGGGTTTATTATTTTACATAGGGAAATTATGTGAAAAAAAAGGGGCTATCCTAGTAATGGACATCCCCTTATCAGAACAGGCTAATCCCAAGAGCTAACGTTCTCCTCACATATGATCCGAGGACTCACTTGGGATTGTATCTTTATCTCGGTAATCTCTATGTACCCCCTAAACAGTACAAAAATAGTTTTTTTTCTGCAAAAAAAAAATCCCAATTGCTGAAATGCAGAGGGGAGAAATTTGATACTGAGGAGTTAATGTTTTTGGTTCAGGAGGCTTTGATGGGCTGCCTGAGGAAGAATCCTCCTTCTGTCCTCCTTCCGTGAATGATACTATGAAATTTCCTTCTAAACTGTAGTCACCGCTTCATTTATTTAGCATTGTCTGAAAAAGTTGAGCACATGGTTCGCCAAGGTTTTGGCGGGGTTGGAGGGAAATTGAGGAGTCTGAGTCGGATGGTTGGGTTACCGACTCCATAGCCTTGGTGGTGGGTTATCTCTGGCAGTCCCATGGAGGATGAATGATGTAGGGACTTGTATGTGTGCTCACCTCTCCATTTCACATAGTGTCAGAGAAACCTCCGAATCAGTAGGGGTCCCAATGATCTGACCCCTCCACCTCCAATCGGAAGGCTATTACTTATTCCTTATGGAGAAAAAAAATGGTTCCCAGATTCTTCCATATTGTTTTCTTCTAGACTATGTGATACAATAAACCTGAATTATTGGTGACGTTTTGTGGGATTATGAATGTTATTTATTTATAGAGCGCCATTGATTCCATGGTGCTGTACATCAGAAAGGGTTACATACAGGCAAGTTAAAAATACAATGAACAAAGAGTGATAGACTGGTACAGGGCAATTGGGAGAGAGACAGTAGGTTGGGTCTGCTCTGGTGGTGGAGCTCCGGGTCCGATGGTGGTGGAGCTCCGGGTCCGATGGTGGAGCACCGGGTCCAGTTATGGTGGAGCAACGGGTCCAGTGGTGGTGGAGCTCCGGGTCCGATGGTGGTGGAGCACCGGGTCCAGTTAAGGTGGAGCAACGGGTCCAGTGGTGGTGAGGTGGCACCCAGTGGGCATTGCAGGCTGTAGGCTGTTCTGAAGAGATGGGTTTTCAGGTTCCGCTTGAAGGTTCTGAGTGTAGGGGAGAGTCGGACGTATTGGTGTGCAGAATTGCAGAGAATGGGGGATGCTCGGACAAAGTCTTGCAGACGGTTAGATGAGGAACGTACAAGTGTGGAGGAAAGAAGGGAGATTAGTTTAGAGATATATGGGTGATAGATTGTGGACGGCTTTGTAAATCAATGTTAGTAGTTTGAATTGGGTACGCTGGTGAATTGGGAGCCAGTGGAGGGATTTGCAGAGGGGAGAAGTGGAGGAGCAGCGAGAAGAGGGGTGGATTATTCAGGCAGCAGACATAAGGACAGATTGGAGAGGTGCAAGAGTGTTAGCAGGGAGGCCATAAAGGAGGAGGTTGCAGTAGTTGAGACGGGAGATGAGGGCATGCACTAGTAGTTTAGTAGATTGAGGGTTGAGATCTGGGAAGTAGCCGAACTCTAGTGCCATCTATTGAAAGTAGAAATCCATAAAGTCATAATTAACTTTTTAAAAGCCTTTCAATATGATTTAGGATTTAGACATTGCAGCCGGGGATCACAGAATATAAGAGTATACAGACATTACAGCCAGGGATGACCGTATATAGGAGTATGCAGACATTACAGCCTGGGATCACAGAATATAAGAGTATACAGACATTACAGCGGATGATCACAGAATATAAGAATATACAGACATTACAGCCAGGGATCACAGAATATAAGAGTATACAGACATTACAGCCGGAGATCACAGAATATAAGAGTATACAGACTTTACAGCCAGGGATGACCGTATATAGGAGTATGCAGACATTACAGCCTGGGATCACAGAATATAAGAGTATACAGACATTACAGCGGAGGATCACACAATATAAGTGTATACAGACATTACAGCCAGGGATCACAGAATAAGAGTATACAGACATTACAGTCTGGGATGAGAGTATTTAGGAGTATACAGACATTACAGCCAGGGATCACAGAATATAAGAGTATACAGACATTACAGCCAGGGATCACAGAATATAAGAGTATACAGACATTACAGCCAGGGATCACAGAATATAAGAGTATACAGACATTACAGCCGGGGATCACAGAATATAAGAGTATACAGACATTACAGCCGGGGATCACAGAATATAAGAGTATACAGACATTACAGCCAGGGATCACAGAATATAAGAGTATACAGACATTACAGCCGGGGATCACAGAATATAAGAGTATACAGACATTACAGCCGGGGATCACAGAATATAAGAGTATACAGACATTACAGCCGGGGATCACAGAATATAAGAGTATACAGACATTACAGCCGGGGATCACAGAATATAAGAGTATACAGACATAACAGCCCACCAGGCAGATGTCTCTGATAAGATATATTACATATATTACCCCCAGAAGAAGGCAGAAGCCGAAACGTGCACGTAGGGGCATATTGTGGTAGTCTGCAAGGATCAGGTAAAAACTTGATGATGGCAATACACTGAACTACCTGGGTGGATAGATATGTTGTAGCACTTTCACTAGTATTTCTGATCATTGAATAGTATAGGAGGGAATAATGAGAGTGTGACTAATTCCCCCCCTTCAGTTGTTCTTTTATTTTTCACATTGTTGTGTGGTTGAGTTTCTGATGTACTGCACTCTTTTCTTTTTTATATCAGTCTTGCAGCACTATGTGTATTTTAGCACAGTTTTTTTGATTATGAATGATAAATTACTACAGCAATTTGCACCTTCGTAGCGCTATCTATTCATAGTAGACTACCAAAATCTTGGTCACCCATTATTTGTATAAAATTTGATTTTAATTTATTTAATTCAATAAAGATTCGTATATTTGCATTATATACATTTTTTTTTCTGATTTTTTTTTTTTTTTTTAAAGATATATTACATAGTTTATTTTCATAAGTTCTATTGATTTATGAAGTAAAAATTAAAATAATGGTTACTCCTTTTAAGGTATTTTCTTTTTCATTCATTGGAAAGAAAAATGAATCCCTAATAAGAGGTTGTGTGTTGTAACAGCACTAATGTCTAGAGGACGGAGCCTGTGAAATCCCCAGCATTTCTGGAATATTATCTCAGCTTGTGTTCATAGAATAACAAGGGATGGAGCCACGCGTTTGGCAGCGTTATTACCCTGAAAGTCCCCGTGTCAGATGTTATACCACTGGGATGCACATAATTACATTGATGAAATGCGGCTGGTAATCAACAGGTGATAAACCCCTTTAGTTTACATAAACAATAGCGCACAGACTGATAATAGAGGCACAGTTGCTTTTTGTCTTTTAACCACTGCAGTGTGCTATCCTCAGGTTAAATAGCAAAAACCTGCGGACAGATTCCCTT
Source organism: Allobates femoralis (assembly GCA_033576535.1). NCBI lineage: Eukaryota > Metazoa > Chordata > Amphibia > Anura > Aromobatidae > Allobates > Allobates femoralis. The sequence goes on from JARQOC010000004.1 coordinate 598,613,045, forward strand.
TAAGGGAGCCCTCCATTAAGGGGGGTGTTAAGTGATGATGCCACCACTTAGTGATTGATGGGGTCTGTACTGATTGTAAGAATGAAGAGACCTCAGTGCTGCTTCCCGACACTTTTTACATCTTCACACAGGGGTAATTTCCGGTCGCCCTCTGCTGGGTGTGAGAATGGGTCCAGTTGCAGTTCCTTACACAGCTGGTGGCGGCCATGATACTACAGGAGAAAAGCAATAAACGCAGCAGGCACTCTATGATCACCAATCACTAAAGAGGTCAAGGGCTTGGGACAGCAGTGGCCCAGGAGCAGTGAGCTTCAGGGGCAGGACGGCCTCCCAGACCAACATGACAGATGGCCGGGCGGCACCAAAACTGCTGCTTGACCACTGGCCCGGGGGGCATCTGTCCCCCTGCCCCCTGGACCCGCCACACCCTGAAAGAGGTTCTCTGGAAATAGAAAAAAAAGAAAAAAAAAGTAAAGGAAATAACATAAATAAATTCCAAATTCCTGTAATTAGTAAATCACAATTGTTCAGCCTTGGGAGGTAATCACTGTAGAGGTAAAAATGGCCTCCTGTTCCCTTACAGAAAGCTGTGGTATAATGTGAGGATGTGCAGGAGCGTTTGGATCTCTGTGGATTTTCAATTTTAAATAAAGTTTATTTTACTCAAACACATGTTAGTACCATGCAATATAGGTAGGCATCGCTGACCCGCCGGCCTCCACTGGCTGCTCCTCTTCCCGACTCGTCCTCTCCACAGCCAGTTACTTACAGCTGCCCACTTCAGCCTCCAGCCTCTGCAGAGCGGCGTCTCCACACAGACCTTGGAGGAGAGCTGTGAGGAGGGCAGGCCGGGACTAGCCCCTGATGCCACCCCTCCATCCAGTTATCACTGTGGTATCTGTGGTGTTACATAGGACTGCACGTGACATTTTCTACATTATTTGTACTCAGAATTATCAGTGTGGTGTTACATAGGACTGCAAGTGACATTTACGACATTATCTGTAATAAGAGTTATCACTGTGTTATCCGTGGTGTTACATAAGACTGCAAGTGACATTTACGACATTATCTGTAATAAGAATTATCACTGTGTTATCCGTGGTGTTACATAGGACTGCAAGTGACATTTACGACATTATCTGTAATAAGAGTTATCACTGTGTTATCCGTGGTGTTACATAAGACTGCAAGTGACATTTACGACATTATCTGTAATAAGAATTATCACTGTGTTATCCGTGGTGTTACATAGGACTGCAAGTGACATTTACGACATTATCTGTAATAAGAATTATCACTGTGTTATCCGTGGTGTTACATAAGACTGCAAATGACATTTACAACATTATTTGTACGAAGAATTATCACTGTGTTATCTATGGTGTTACATAGGACTGCATGTGACATTTACGACGTTGTACTAAGAATTATCACTATGTTATCTATGGTGTTACATAGGACTTCAAGTGACATTTACAACATTATTTGTACTCAGAATTATCACTGTGGTGTTACATAGGACTGCAGGTGAAATTTACAACATTATTTGTGATAATTGTCACTGTTATCCGTGGTGTTACATAGGACTGCAGGTGACATCTACCACATTATCTGTACTAAGAATTATCACTGTGTTATCTATGGTGTTACATAGGGCTGCAAGTGACATTTACGACATTATCTGTAATAAGAATTATCACTGTTATCCATGGTGTTACATAGGACTGCAAATGACATTTACAACATTATTTGTACTCAGAATTATCACTGTGGTGTTACATAGGACTGCAAGTGATGAAGATGTAGTAAATGTGTCATGCAGTCCTATGTAACATCTTATATAACACAGTGAGAGCTCTCTGATAATAATGTAGTAAATGTCAATTGTAGCCGTTTGACTGTTATTATATCTGCAGGTGACATATACTACATTATCTATACTCTGAGGCATCACTGTGTATCTGTGGTGTTGTTACATAGGACTGCAGGTAAAATATGCTATATTATCTGTATGCGGAGAGTTATCTCTGGGTTTTTCGTGATGTTACATAGGACTGCAGGAAACGTTTACGTTATCTGTGCACATCACTGTGGTGTTAGTTGTTTTTTGGGTTGTGGCATGATAAGTCTTGGGCCCCTGATCTTTTCTGACCCCAACACCGCCCCAATCTCTGGTAATCCAGAGTAGTATGAGTGGAGCACCAACACCGCCCCAATCTAATAAGAATAATAATTAATAATATTTATTCATTTATATAGCGCTATTAAATCCATAGCACTTTACATACATTTGCAACACTGTCCCTCTTGGGGCTCACAATCTATACATCCTATCAGTATGTCTTTGCAATGTGGGAGGAAACCGGAGTGCCCGGAGGAAACCCACGCAAACACGGGGGGAACATACTAACTCTTTGCAGATGTTGTCCTCCTTGGTGTCCTTGATGGGAATTGAACCCAGGACCTTGGGACCTCAGTGCTGCAAAGGCTGCAGTGCTAACCACTTGAGCCACCGTGCCACCCAATCTCTCTACTCGTACTACTGGGGATTAGCAGAGCACCAACACTACCTCAATCTCTGGTAATCCCTAGTAGTATGAGTGGAGCACCAACACCGCCCCAATCTCTGGTAATCCCTAGTAGTATGAGTGGAGCACCAACACCGCCCCAGTCTCTGGTAATCCCCAGTAGTATGAGTGGAGCACCAACACCGCCCCAATCTCTGGTAATCCCCAGTAGTATGAGTGGAGCACCAACACCGCCCCAGTCTCTAGTAATCCCCAGTAGTATGAGTGGAGCACCAACACCGCCCCAATCTGTGGCAATCCCCAGTAGTATGAGTGGAGCACCAACACCGCCCCAATCTGTGGCAATCCCCAGTAGTATGAGTGGAGCACCAACACCGCCCCAATCTGTGGCAATCCCCAGTAGTATGAGTGGAGCACCAACACCGCCCCAATCTGTGGCAATCCCCAGTAGTATGAGTGGAGCACCAACACCGCCCCAATCTGTGGCAATCCCCAGTAGTATGAGTGGAGCACCAACACCGCCCCAGTCTCTGGTAATCCCCAGTAGTATGAGTGGAGCACCAACACCGCCCCAATCTCTGGTAATCCCCAGTAGTATGAGTGGAGCACCAACACCGCCCCAATCTCTGGTAATCCCCAGTAGTATGAGTGGAGCACCAACACCACCCCAGTCTCTGGTAATCCCCAGTAGTATGAGTGGAGCACCAACACCGCCCCAGTCTCTTGTAATCCCCAGTAGTATGAGTGGAGCACCAACACCGCCCCAATCTCTGGTAATCCCCAGTAGTATGAGTGAAGCACCAACACCGCCCCAGTCTCTAGTAATCCCCAGTAGTATGAGTGGAGCACCAACACCGCCCCAATCTCTGCAAATCCCCAGTAGTATGAGTGGAGCACCAACACCGCCCCAGTCTCTGGTAATCCCCAATAGTATGAGTGGAGCACCAACACCGCCCCAATCTCTGGCAATCCCCAGTAGTATGAGTGAAGCACCAACACCGCCCCAGTCTCTGGTAATCCCCAGTAGTATGAGTGAAGCACCAACACTGCCCCAATCTCTGGTAATCCCCAGTAGTATGAGTGAAGCACCAACTCCGCCCCAATCTCTGGTAATCCCCAGTAGTATGAGTGGAGCACCAACACAGCCCCAGTCTCTGGTAATCCCCAGTAGTATGAGTGGAGCACCAACACCACCCCAGTCTCTGGTAATCCCCAGTAGTATGAGTGGAGCACCAACACTGCCCCAGTCTCTTGTAATCCCCAATAGTATGAGTGGAGCACCAACACCACCCCAGTCTCTGGTAATCCCCAGTAGTATGAGTGGAGCACCAACACAGCCCCAGTCTCTGGTAATCCCCAGTAGTATGAGTGGAGCACCAACACCACCCCAGTCTCTGGTAATCCCCAGTAGTATGAGTGGAGCACCAACACCGCCCCAGTCTCTTGTAATCCCCAATAGTATGAGTGGAGCACCAACACCGCCCCAATCTCTGGTAATCCCCAGTAGTATGAGTGAAGCACCAACACCACCCCAGTCTCTAGTAATCCCCAGTAGTATGAGTGGAGCACCAACACCGCCCCAATCTCTGCAAATCCCCAGTAGTATGAGTGGAGCACCAACACCGCCCCAGTCTCTGGTAATCCCCAATAGTATGAGTGGAGCACCAACACCGCCCCAATCTCTGGCAATCCCCAGTAGTATGAGTGAAGCACCAACACCGCCCCAGTCTCTGGTAATCCCCAGTAGTATGAGTGAAGCACCAACACTGCCCCAATCTCTGGTAATCCCCAGTAGTATGAGTGAAGCACCAACTCCGCCCCAATCTCTGGTAATCCCCAGTAGTATGAGTGGAGCACCAACACAGCCCCAGTCTCTGGTAATCCCCAGTAGTATGAGTGGAGCACCAACACCCCCCCAGTCTCTGGTAATCCCCAATAGTATGAGTGAAGCACCAACACCGCCCCAGTCTCTGGTAATCCCCAGTAGTATCAGGTAGTATCAATGGAGTTCCTCCTACATATGTCAGAGCGCCCATGCTCACAGCCATCTACCCTATCATTCTAATTAATGAAGTGTAGGAGCAGCACTGTCTGCTGATAAATTCGGAGTGCAGAGCGTCCTCAGGGGCCCCCCTCAGTCCCTATTTTCTGGTCATCATAATGGGAGACCCAGACAATGGGGTTTAGGGCTCCGCCCTCCGGAGGTCACACTAGGTACTACAAGTTTGTAGACACCGCCTCCTCCGCTTATAAACCCCCACCGTAGGGAACATCCTCAGTTTTTAACTTAGTGTGCTCGGAGGATCACGCTTTGCTTGCACTTCACTGCATTCTCACAGCTTACGTGATGGCGTATGAAGACAAGGTAAATGGTCCCGGTCGGGACCCTCGACAGTCTCCCCGCTCACCCTTTGTGGAACACGCTGGTGGAGGTACCGGAGGGCTTTTTAGCCTGGACACTTGCTGTTCTCCCGGTACGCTGTCGAGCTCCTTCCTTTCCATCCCTCCATGGAGGCTCTGGAGAGGGGGAGCCTGGAGCCTTGCACAGCTCCGCTCCGTCCGAGGCCTCCCTAAATGGTGCTTACAGACTGGACGGAGCCAGCCCAGTCCGAGGCCTCCCTAAATGGTGCTTACACTCCGGACTGGTGCTGTACCCCCGTCCGAGGCCTCCCTAAAGGTGCTTACAGACCGGACCGGCACTGAGGCACCTGGTGTGTCTCCTGTGTGCCTGGGGGTAGTGTCTGTCACTTGGTGTCATGACACTCAGACCGCGCGGTTACCCTCGGGTCCGCGGTTCTGTCGGTGTACCCTGTGCTGGGGTCACTCTGGCTGACCGCCCTGTGTGTCTCAGGGGCTGAGGCTGTAGACTGCTGATGTTTGTTTTGTGCATGCAGTCGGTGTGTGTATGTGTATTGTTACACACTCTTTTCCCGCGCTGCGGGCTCTGGCACCTCCATTACTGAGGCTGCCTGGAGGAGGAGGAAGCAGCTCTTACGGTGACATCACCGGATGGGCGTGTTTTGTGTTCTCCCGCGTGTTCCTGGCCACGCCTATGACTTTACTGTCGGCGGCCATCTTCTCCCTCTCTTCCCGGCTGGGATCTGGCTGCAGCGTGTGTCTGCACTTTCCAGGGGAGACCGGAACTCGCGGAGGTCACACACGAACACCGCTTCCTCCTACCGCTTACTGCGGTCGGTAAGCCACCGGGATCTCCGGTTTGTTTGTTACAACTTGGCTTATTTTCCCCTACTGTGGCGATGTCCTCAGTAAGGAAACATGCTGCTAAGGCGGCAGATGGCACCATTACCTGCGCTACATGCAACGGTTCACTGGTGGAGGGGTCCTGCAATAATTGCGGACGCCCAGAGACCCGGACAGTTACTGTTGAATCAGAATCTGCGGGTCTGTACCCTGAGGTTCGGGTGATCCCAGGGACATGGGAAGCGCAGAATAAGATAAATGAATCTCTGCTGTCCCAGATGTCCTCCATGTCGCAATCCCTGGAGGCACTTCATAGGAGGCTGGAAAACCCAGCTACTCCTCCCAGTTACCCCCGGGTGCTTCTTACTTCTTCTGTGAGACCCCCTAAGCGAGCTCGTGAGGCCTCTCCAGAGCTCCAAGCTCCCTCTGAGGAGGAGCGTTCCTCTGATGGTGAGGAAGATGATGGGGGTTCTACTCTCGGGTCTGTCTCTGAACCTCCAGATGGGGTGGAGGATCTGGTGTCCTCCATCAATGAGACATTACGTCTGGTCACTCCTCCTGAGGAGGTGACTGTTCACCCCAAGGAGGTCTATCAATGGGCTGCGGCCGGAGGCGAGACCAAGTGGGTCCTTTATGGACCACACTAATTTTGGAAGGGTGATTAGAGCACCCAGGTTACATCCTGGGCGGCGTTATGTCCGTAAACCTAAGGACCTTCGTTTTCCCTTTCCTCAGGAGGTGCTTCTGGAATGGTCACAGTCCCCTAAGGTGGACGCTTCCATGACTAGGATTGCTGCACGCTCCTTGTTTTCTGCCTCTGATAGCTCCTCATTGAAGGATGCTACTGATAGACAGGTCGAGCAACTCGCCAAGTCTTCCTATGAGGCTGTGGGGTCTTCATTTGCCCCTAATTTTGCGCGGTCTGGACCCTACAAGCGATTACCTCCTGCTTGGATGGTATCTCTGATCTAGCTAGGGCCAGCCCAGAGGTCCTGGCACTCACCGACAGAGCAAGGGCTTATGCGGATTACGCCAGGACGGCAACTTTGGAAACTGCCACTCGCTCGGCTGTGGCTTCGGCCAATGCTATAGCGATCCGCAGGTTGTTGTGGCTGCGTCTTTGGGACTCAGATGCCACGTCTAAGAAGATTTTGCAAAATCTTCCGTTTGCTGGTGACAGGCTCTTCGGCACCGAGCTGGACAAGCTGATAAAGGATTCTGCTGAGTCTAAGATACCGCAGAATAAGCCTAAGCCACGGTATTCCGTGAAAAGGAACCCAAAACAGTGGTCCTTTCGCCCCAGCTCGCAGTCATCAGTGGCGTCCGCTCGCGCGGACCGTGGGGGCAAGCCCTCCACTCAGTGGCGCAACAAAAGTCGCCAAAAGAAGCCGGCAGGGGCTGCAGCTGCCACCCCTAAACCCGCTTCGGCATGACTCGCTCCTTCATCCTGTCTCCCCACAGGTGGGGGGCCGCCTGTCTCTTTTCCAGGACAGATGGCTTCTCCACGTTCAAGACCAGTGGGTCCGAGACGTAGTCTCAAAAGGCTACAGGATAGAGCTGACGTCACAGCCGGCACACCGATTCCATCGGTCTGTTCCATCCCTAGACAAAGCTCAGGCTTTTCATCTGGTGTTGGAGGGACTCCGCAGAGACGGAGTGGTGGTCCCAGTACCCACGGGAGAGAGGTTCAGGGGTTTTTACTCCAACCTCTTTATTGTCCCAAAGAAGGACGGCTCTTTTCGTCCGGTTCTGGACCTCAAGTTGTTCAACCGCCACGTGTTGGTTCGGAAGTTCCGTATGGAATCCCTGCGCTCCATGATCGCGGCTGTGTCACAGGGAGACTTCCTGGCGTCCATAGATATCCGAGACGCCTACCTTCACGTGCCCATTGCACCGGCTCATCAGCGCTGGTTGAGATTCGCAGTGGGGGAAGAACACTTCCAATTTGTGGCACTGCCATTCGGGCTAGCCTCGGCACCGCGAGTGTTCACAAAGGTGATGGCCTCAATGATGGCTCTCCTGCATGTGCAGGGACACGCCGTCATTCCCTATTTGGACGACCTGCTGGTCAGGGCGCCATCGGAAGACCTTTGTCGGGTGAGCCTGGAGGTGACCATGAAGTCTCTGGAACAGTTCGGGTGGCTTCTCAACATTCCAAAGTCGACCCTGATTCCGACCCAGTCTTTGACATATCTGGGCATGGACTTCCACACGGACTCAGCCCTGGTGTCCCTACCTCAAGCCAAACAGCTTGCGATCCAATCAGGAGTGCAGAATGTTCTCCTGTCACCACAATCCTCCCTACGGGGTTGATGAAGCTGGTGGGACGCATGGTAGCGGCGATAGAGGCGGTGCCTTTCGCACAGTTTCGCCTCCGTCCTCTCCAGTTGGAGATTCTTCGCCGATGGGACAAAAGGACGATTTCTCTGAATCGGCTGGTGACGCTGTCACAATCGACCAGGGACTCCCTACAGTGGTGGCTCCAGCCACTTCATCTGTCACGGGGCCGGTCCTTTCTAAAACCGTCATGGTTAGTGGTGACCACCGACGCCAGTCTGAAAGGCTGGGGTGCGGTGTTCTTGCACCACAGGGCTCAAGGCCTCTGGACTCAGTCGGAGTCGGCGTTGCAGATCAACGTACTGGAGATCAAGGCGGTCTATCTGGCGCTCCTGGCGTTTCAGAAATTCCTGTCAGGACAACCCATTCGGGTTCAGTCCGACAATGCGACGGCCGTCGCCTACATAAATCATCAGGGAGGGACCAGAAGTGCTCAGGCCCTCGCCGAAGTCCACCGCATTCTAGCCTGGGTGGAGGAAAACGGCTGCCTGATCTCCGCAGTTCACATCCCAGGGGTCGAGAACTGGGAGGCCGACTACCTGAGCCGACAGGGGATGGACGCCGGAGAGTGGTCCCTGCATCCAGACGTCTTCCGGGATATCTGCAGCAAATGGGGCACTCCGGACGTGGATCTGATGGCCTCACGGCTGAACCATCAGGTACCCCAATACATGGCACGATCGTGGGATCCTCAGTCTCTGGGGGCGGATGCCCTGATCCTGAGTTGGTCCAGCTTCCAGCTGCCATATGTGTTTCCGCCTCTGGCTCTGATTCCCAGGGTTCTGTGGAAAATCAGGACAGAATGCAGAGTAGCCATTCTAGTGGCTCCAGATTGGCCCCGGAGGTCCTGGTACCCGGACCTCTGGCAACTGTCAGGCGGACACCGGTGGGCTCTTCCAGAACGCGCAGATCTACTCGCGCAAGGCCCATTCTTCCACCTCAATTCCAGGGCCCTCAGATTGACTGCATGGCTCTTGAGGCCTGGTTGCTGACATCCAGGGGCTTCTCTCCTACGGTGGTTGCCACGATGAATCGGGCAAGGAAACCTGTCTCCAGGAAGATATACCACAGAACGTGGAAAATCTTTTTCTCCTGGTGTGCCTCTGGTGGACGCTCACCGTGGCCCTTGTCCATCCCGACATTGTTGGCCTTCCTACAGTCGGGTTTGGAGTTGGGATTATCCCTTGGCTCTCTGAAAGGTCAAGTATCAGCACTTTCAGTGCTGTTTGACAGGCGCTTGGCGCTCCTCCCGAAGGTTCGTCAATTTCTGCAAGGGGTGTCTCGGGTGGTTCCGCCTTACAGACGACCTCTGGACCCTTGGGACCTCAACATGGTCCTGGCGGCACTGCAGAAACCGCCGTTTGAGCCACTGAGAGACATCTCTCTCTCTCGTCTGTCCCAGAAGGTGGTTTTTCTGGTGGCAATTACGTCTCTGAGAAGGGTCTCAGAATTGGCTGCACTTTCGTGCAAGTCACCCTTTCTGGTGGTTCACCAAGACAAGGTGGTGTTGCGCCCGCGGCCTGAATTCTTGCCGAAGGTGGTTTCAACTTTCCACCTAAACCAGGAGATTGTTCTCCCATCATTTTGCCCCGCTCCCGTTCATCAGGTTGAGCGCGACCTCCATACTCTGGATCTCGTGAGAGCTGTACGCATTTATGTGTCCAGGACCGCCTCCTTTCGGAGTTCGGATTCCTTATTTGTCCTCACGATGGGTCGCTGTAAGGGGTCCGCGGCTTCGAAGTCGACCTTGGCCAGATGGATCAAGGCTCCCATTCAGGAGGCATACCGGTCTTCTGGTTTGCCTCTCCCGGTGGGTTTGAAGGCACACTCTACTAGAGCTGTAGGTGCCTCATGGGCCTTGCGACATCGAGCATCTGCTCTACAGGTGTGTCAGGCGGCCACCTGGTCCAGCCTGCACACTTTCTCAAAGCACTATATGGTGCATGCCCATGCCTCTGCGGACGCAAGTTTGGGCAGGCGGGTCCTCCAGGCGGCGGTTGCCCACCTTTAAGGGGGACCGTGTATTATCCGTCTTGTTGAGGAACTCTTCCCGCCCTGGGGTATTGCTTTAGGACATCCCCATTGTCTGGGTCTCCCATTATGATGACCAGAAAAAAGAGAATTTTGTTTACGTACCGTAAATTCTTTTTCTTTAATCATCAATGGGAGACCCAGCACCCACCCAGTTGTTCCGTTGCATGTTTGCATTTGTTCTGTTCTCTGTTGAGACAGTGTTTGCCGGGTTGTTCAAACCGTCTGTGCACGGTATTCTTCCCGATGTTTCGGGTGTGGTTCATTTTTCTCCTCGCAGCTTATGGACTAAACTGAGGATGTTCCCTACGGTGGGGGTTTATAAGCGGAGGAGGCGGTGTCTACAAACTTGTAGTACCTAGTGTGACCTCCGGAGGGCGGAGCCCTAAACCCCATTGTCTGGGTCTCCCATTGATGATTAAAGAAAAAAGAATTTACGGTACGTAAACAAAATTCTCTTTGTTACAAACGGTTAGCAGAAAAGAGTCCACAGCACTTACATATGATGCAAACCAAGGTTTTCCATATGATGCAGCTAGAGGAAGAGCTTCTTGAGCTCGAAACGTTGCCATGTACCTGCGTGAGCTGGAATAAAACCTTGGCCGCATCATATGGAAGGGCTGTGGACTCTTTTCTGCTAACCGTACCCCATCATTCTAGGTACGACTGACTTCTCTGTGTAATAGGGCGGCACCAATTTTGATTCTATAGTGACCCCCTCTAAGTGATGGCACTTGATATGCCAGTGATTGGAATACCGCTTTTATAGCAGATGGTCCCTTATTTAGGGCCTTCATCCACTATGTAGACCCTTGTGGGATCCAGCCCATCACACAGACAGCCCAATTATTCCCGTGAGAACTATCCAGCACTTAGAGGGGTTTTCCATGATTCTAAAACAATATTGCCAGAGGAACGGAATCAAGGCCTAAGAAAAGAACCTATCCTCCCATTAGATGGCCTGCAGTCATTACTAGAAAATGAATAAATCATACTGGGAACTTCCAGCAATAAGCTCATATCTGTGGGGAAACCTTGCAATAAGTGTTTAGTTTTCCCTTTAGCGCCTCCCCAGGGGAAATTAATTATTACACATTACCCTCTTAAATCAGTAGGCTGCCTGAGACATGCAGGACAGGTCCTCTAGCGTGAGAGGCGTCCATTGTAAAGATTCTCCACTAGTTATGAGCAAGTAGTTAGATATTTGGGTTCAGATAGCTCTAAGGATGGTTTCACACTTGGGTTTTTCTTAGTTCAGCGTCCTAATCTGGCAAAAATCTGAGCTCCCTGATCAGGCCTGACTCCATAGACTTAGAATGGGGATGCTGGCACATGAGGTGGTATAAGGTTTCTGCTGGATCCTTACAAATGCGTCCTTTTGATCTCCTCCCCAGACACCGAAAGTTGCGATTTTGCAGTTTGTTAGGCTGCTTTCACATCAGCGGTATTGCAATTTCATGGTAGATCCAGCAGATGTTGCCGCACCTGCCGTATCTGCCGCGTAACGGCCTACTTGTGGCACTGATCTGGCAAGCTCCATTCATTCTCTATAGGATTGCGGTCGGGTGAGGTATTGCCGAATCCGGCACTTGAGGTGCTTGCGGCTCTGTAAAAAAAACGCTTGCGCACCCACAGGTGCCGGATCTGCTGGATACAGCTGTACCGCATTTGCTGCACAAGACTGCAAGCCCCATAGAGAATGAATGGAACTTGCTGGATCAGTGCCGCATGTTGGCCATTATTAGGTAGATCCGGCAGGTGCGGCATCATCTGCTGGATCTACCGCAAAATTGCAATACCAATGATTTGAAAGGAGCCTTAAAAAACCTTATATTGCCGGATATGCACCCAAAAATAGAGTGGGCTTCAATGGGGCTGGATTCGGCTCTCACACTGAGCATGCCCAGAGCACCTCCCAACACCCTCTCGTTAGCCGTCCTATGTAAATGTTCAACTTTACGACCGTTCAGGCAAAAAATGGATGCAACCGTAAGCAACTCCAGCGGTTTTAGCCTGATCCGACACTCCGATCATGAATAATACCGCTGCGGCGTCATACGGTTGTACAAAGAAACCCGGATGCGGTCAGACACGTTTTCAACCTGATCTCACCTAACACAAGTGTGAAACCAGCCTAACCGAATACTTTGAACTGTTTCAGTATTCGGATGCGAGTGAGTTCCCCATTGACTTGCACTGGATCCGTTACTCGTTCCACCCCCGAGGATCTTGCTACTCGCTCATCATTACTCACCACTCCACAACCCATTATTAGCTTAGAATTCCCTAATATATTTGAAATTGGCTTTTCTTAACCTGAACGATCCCTTTAACCGTTTTCCACTTCGGCCTTCTCTTTTTGTGAAAAGGCCATGATGAAAATCTATTGTGATCACAATGATCAGCCTCAGTCCCAAGAAGAACCCAGCAGCAGGTGTCCACTTTCTCTACAGTGTCACCACAGGGGAAAATAAAGTATTACACAGGTAACCTTAACATTTGAGTTGTCTTGGACAGGGACCTCAAGAGCAAGAGACGCTCTGTATGATCCTTCTCCACTCTGGCCTTAGGTTGTGACACTTTACAGCAGGGATCTCAAACTCCAGTCTTCAAGGGCATGTTTTCAGGATTTCCTTAGTATTGCACTGTTGACGGCCCTTGAGGACTGGAGTTTGAGATCCCTCCTGTAAAGTGTCACAACCTAAGGCCAGAGTGGAGAGAAGGATCATACAGAGCGTCTCTTGCCTGGGACAACTCCTATATGTTAATGTTACCTGTGGAGTTTGAGATCCCTGCTCTATAGGGTATTGAATTCCTTTCAGGAAATATGCAAAATGTGGATTGTCAGTGCTTTCGATCAAGCGCCGATGAGATTAGATGGAATGTCCCCTTTAATAATTTTGCTTGGTTTTCTAGGGAGGCTTTGTGCATCCTAATGGTGGTTTTGGCAGCGTTTAGCTTGACAACATTACATTCTCTTTCCCTGTCATCCCAACCCTTTGTCATCTCGAATGGTTTATATGTCCCTTTTAAAAATGGATAAAGCAGCAGAATTGGGAATTCCCAGCTTCCTCTTGCCTGAGCCGCCTCTTCTCTGTGATCCATGACGGTTTATCACTAATTCGTCTGGTGTTCCCATGTCAGGAGACGGTAAATCATGTGCCGAGATTATTGTGTGTTTGTTACCTTTTTACTGCTCTTTATGGCTTTTACCGGCCAGGGAGAATCCCACCTAAAAAAAGACCTTCTGCACGGAAGTGAAACGTATCGTTGTCTTCTTAGAAAATGCCAATTCTCTGACTTGACTGTAGAATAGGGGATCTACCATGATCAAACAAACCTGCCTTTAAAGGAAGAATAAAGCAAAAAACATCGGTTTTGCTATAGAAAGCTGAAGGAAGTATCCTTCCTTTTGGGAAAATTTTTTAAAATTTCCCCCCAAAAAATATAAAACATTGAAGAACCGGCCACTAGGTCAGACACCCTTATCTACTATATAATTGCCGTAGCACGTTTTGTGTCGGACCCCGGCACGTCGTGGCTATGTCACACTGTGACGTCACCACGCCGTGCGAGGCATTGCCCGCGTAGCGGGCATTGCGACCCCTCGCCGCTGTCATCCCGCTCCGGAGCCTGTGCCCCTGTGCTCCTGTGCCCCCGCTCCGGAGCAGCTGCTGTCAGCACATGCTGACACAGTGCTCCGGAGCCTGTGTCCCTGTGCCCCTGTGCCCCCGCTCCGGAGCAGCTGCTGTCAGCACATGCTGACACAGTGCTCCGGAGCCTGTGCCACTGTGCCCCGTCATACTAAAGTTAAATCAAGTGTTTAAAAATAAAAAATCTTTATTCTCACCTTCCAGCGCTCCCTCGGCGTCTCCAGCTGCTCGCTCGGTAACAGGACCTGTGATGATGTCAGAACCCGATCAGCTGATCGGGTCACATGACCGGTTACCGCGGTAACCGATGACGCTTTTGACGTCATCACAGGTCCTGCACACCCGATCGGCTGCAGCTGGAGACGCCGAGGGAGCGCTGGAAGGTGAGAATAAACATTTGTTATGTTGGGGGGGACATGGTGGGGGACAGGAGGTGGGGGACATGAGGGGGCACATGAGAGGGCACATGAGAGGGCACATGAGGAGCGGACAGGAGGGGGGGGGACATGAGAGGGCACAGGAGGGGGGCACATGAGGAGCGGACAGGAGGGGGGGACATGAGAGGGCACATGAGAGGGCACAGGAGGGGGGCACATGAGAGGGCACAGCAGGGGACAGTAGGGAGAGAGTAGGGGGACAGTAGGGCAAAACAGGGGGGCCGCAGAGAGGCAGCAAGATGACAGGAGGGAGAGAGGAGGAGGAGCTACGTGACAGCCCAAACTGATCCTGCAAAAAGTAGGATTCGGATGCCTATTTGGCATCCGATTGCAGAGATCAGTTTGGATCCGATGCTGTCCGATTTATTTCGGACAGCATCGGATTTAAAGAAATCGTAATGTGAAAGTAGCCTTACCACCAGAACGCACCCGCCTCCGTCTTCCGCCCGCTCTCTTCTATGTCGCCGCCACGTACAGATTGAAACCAAGATGGCGGCCGGGAAGTATCACGAGAGTTCCCGGCCGCCATCTTGGTTTCGCCCTGTTCACAGTGGCGACATGCAAGATGGCGGTTGCGGTAATCCCCATAGAAAGTATAGGGGGACTTGCGGCAGGTGCGGCAAGTGCGGTTTTGCACTTGCGGCAGGTGCGGCCGCGAAAAAAAACCGCGGTCAGCCGTGGTTTATTTCGCGGCTGCACCTGCCGCAAGTGCAAAACCGCACTTGCCGCACCTGCCGCAAGTCCCCCTATACTTTATATGGATATTATTTGAAAATGTTAAAAAATTTTTTTAAAATATTCTAGACACCCGATGCATTTGCATCGGGCTCACAGCTAGTATCTCATAAAGGACGAGTGGGAAAGTAGATCATCAGTGGCAGGGCTGGGAAGTCTTGGAGTCGTGGAGTCGGATTTAGGGATAATTAAGGAGACGGGGTGGGATGTTTGGCTTACCGACTCCACAACCCTGATCAGTGGTTCCAAAAATTATTAATAGCAGGTAAAATGAGACTTTAGTGTTATCAGTAACCCCACTGGGATGGTACCACACTGGTATCCACAAGGGCCTAATTAGGAAACCCTATATTAATTAGTTGAAGTATAAAGAAACATTAAGGAAATTGGTTCTTAATCAGAGAGCCAAGTTCCCTCCTAAAATTTCCATTGGGCTTTCTTCACTCTTCCGACACTTCCGGTCGAAATATGGACCTCGATGTCTGGACCTCATTCATCAGTTTTCTTGATGGGAGACAAGGCTGTAGAGTCAGTAAGCCTCCGACAATCTCCACCAAAATGACCATCAACTCCAACTCCAAAACCATGGCTGTAGAGTCAGTAAGCCAACACCCGTACTGTTCAATTTCCCTGAATTCGTCTCCGACAATCTCCACCAAAATGACCATTGACCCCGACACCACAACCATGGCTGTAGAGTCAGTAAGCCAACCCCCGTACTCCTCCATTTCCCTGAATCCGTCTCCGACAATCTCCATCAAAATGACCATCGACTCCACAACCATGGCTTTAGAGTCAGTAAGCCAAACCCCCTACTCTTCAATTTCCCTGAATTTGACTCCCAACATCACCAAAATGGACATCGGCTCCATGGCCCTGGTGGTGTGCCGTCGGCAGGGCTGTGGAGCTGCTGTCCATTTTGGGTGGAGTCAGATTGTGGGAAATTAAGGAGTCGGATGTTTGGCTTACTGAATTCTACAGGTATGGTTGTGGAGTCGAAGACTATGTTCATTTTGGGGGGAGATTGTCGGAGTTAGATTCAGGGAGATTGAAGAGTCAGAGTCGGATGTTTAGCTTACCAAATCCACAGCTCTGGCAGTCGGTAAGCCAAACCTCCCACCCAGGCTCCTCAATTTCCCTGAGTTTCACTCCACCAAAATGGACAACAACTTCGACTCCACGGCCCTGAGAGGGTTGCGCTACTATGGAAGTGCCCAAGTTTCTGCGCCCCCCCACTACTCGATGGAGGTTGTTTGGCATCCTTGTCTGTGAGCCCCATAGTTCTCTTTGAGTCTCATAGTGATTACCTATCCTTGGAATAATTCACAATATCAGATCGTAGTGGCCTAACCCCCAAGCACTCTCACTAATTTGTTTATTGTAGGTGCTACAGTGCTTACATGGTTTAGTGCCTATGAGTGGTACTGCAGTTCTTCCATTGATGTCAGTAAGAGACAGTAGCAACCAGTGCTGTGGAGTCTGAGTCAGATTCAGATGTTTAGTTTACTGATTTCAAAGCCATGGTTGTGGAGTCAGAGTTGTGGAGTTGGCATCTGTGTCCATTTTGGTGGAGTCGGTTAGATTCAGTAGAAATTGATAGTGAAGTCGGATATTTGGCTTACTGACTCCACTACTGTTCTGGGCCACAACATAATATATGGCACTCTACCAGCCCCGTTGCACCATGACTCTTCTTTAGCTGATGGGTGGAGGAAACTGAAGTCATTATCTTTCATAACGATTGTTCCAGAAAACCCTTAAAGGAGGACCTGTCACCCGGTGAGAAGTCGCCATGTTTTGCTCTTATTTTATTCTCACTGCTCCCCTGAGTATTCTGCTTTTTGAATTTTTAAAATCTGCCAAACATTTCCAGAGATATCAGTCTTTTTTTATTCAGTATTACTTTTTCTGTTCTTTGGGGGCGTGTCTTTTAGGCTTTGAGTCACGCCCCCTTAAAGAGATCATTAAAAAAAAAAAATCACTGAATATAAAGGCCCATATCTCCAGAACCGTATGGTGGATTTTTAAAAAACAAAAAGCAGAAAACTTGTGAGCAGCAGGAATTAAATAAGAGCAGAAGTAGGCCACATTTCACAGATTCCCTTTTAACCCTAAAATCCTACTGATACCATGGATTTTATACATCGGCTACATAGGTGTATGTTTTTTTTTTTTTTTACAGCTTCTGTTTCGTAGTTTAGGATATCTTAAAGTTCTGATCTGATTGCCAAACAGTTATCACTTGCCATAAATACTGAAAATTAATTAAAAATTAAAATTAATTCTAAAATATTCTTTTTGTATTGTATTGTATTTTTGTGATTTGGAAGTCTTTATGGTGTTAAAACAGTAATTTAAAGGGAACTTGCCACCAGGTTTTTGCCATCTCATCTGACAGCCGCATAATGTAGAGACCGAGACCCTGATTCCAGCGATGTGTCTGTTACTGGGCTGCTCACTGTAGTTTTAATAAAATCACTGTTGGAGATTTACATTGTAGGACTAATCAAATAGTCCAGTATAGTCATTTACTGCTAAAGCTGAAGCAGAGGAAACTGTAATTTTATCAAAGTGATGGCAAGCAGCTCAGTAAGTGACACATTGCTGGAATCAGGGTCTCTATCTCTACATTATGCTGCTGTCAGATGGGATGGCAAAAACCTGGTGGTAGTGTCCCTTTAAGGGGTTGTAGACTACTAAAATGTTGATGACCTATCTTTAGTATTGACAAGTGTATTACACCCAGCACACTTAGCTGAAGAATAGCGGTAAGACAGAGGAGCTCAAATAAGGTCTTATCTGGGGTATAAATCAGGGGTGAACACTTAAAAAAAGGGGCTCACCTTATGGGGTTTGTTTGAAAGCACGGCTGCCGCAGCCCAACGTGGTTGGAAGCTGTAAGTCGGTAATGGAAAGGGTTAAAACACCGCGCTGTCCAAGGATTCCTTGATGGTGAGTTTATTATGCAACGCGTTTCGAACATTCCATTTCCTTCATCAGCATGATCTTGTCCTGATGGAGATAGAATCTCCGAAATGCGTTGAATAATAAAATCACCATCGAGGAATCATTGGACAGTGCGATGTTTAACCCCTTCCATTGCCGCCTTACACTAAGGTTCAGCTGCTAACGGCTCTGGCAGAGGCCAGAATCAAACATTGTGGGGGGAAGCCGTACACTAGTGGTCTCCACCGGGAGACAAAGTGATGACATCTCATTCTTAGGCAGGTTGGATGCAGCAATCAGGTCATTGGAATTCAAGGGGATTAAAGGAGGTAGGTAACTGATACATCGGACTATAAAGATGTAAAATCTGTGTCCATATTCAGCTTTGCATTCCCACTTATTAAAAGTCTATGATGAGCCACATGTTGCACTGTATGGATGTGACTGACTCGCTCATGACTCTTCCTTTCCTTTCCGTCACATGCTGTATAGTTGACGAGAAGTCATGCTCATGATTCTTCAAGGATGTCCTCAAGACTAATCATTGCCTGTCTGTAAAAGTCCCAGAGGGACATTAACATATTAGCTGACTCCCAAGCTCTGAAGCTGGCTGAATCCGGGAAACTTTAGTGCCCGATATAGGAGAGGGAAAGCTGCCTCTGCTTGAGTCAGGAGCACATTGTCCCTTGACGAGCAGGAGGCGAGGGAGCGATCCTCGAGTCATACTCCTGATTCTTCAAGGATGTCCTCAAGACTAATCATTGCCTGTCTGGAAAAGTCCCAGAGGGACATTAACATATTAGCTGACATCCAAAATACTCATTCAGATGTTGCTCGTTATCCCATCATCTGTATCTTGCCAATCCCTAAATCATGGTAGCCTGAAGCTTCCTGCCTGTCTATCGGTAGTGGCCGGTATTCTAGGCAAGGAGCGCAGTGCTTGAAGGCGATTTCCTTTAGCTCTGAAGCTGGCTGAATCCGGGAATCTTTAGTGCCCGATATAGGAGAAGGAAAGCTGCCTCTGCTTGTGTCAGGAGCACATTGTCCCTTGACAAGCAGGAGGCGGGGGAGCGATCCTCCTGGAAATCTATGAGAAAAAAAAAACTTGTAACCCCTGATCCTTTTGTTTTCAGGGAGATAACATATTTAAAGATGGGTCTGACAGCGCTTTCTCCTTTATTCCCATTCAAAACATATGGACGCCTGGCTGAGCTGAGCATCCATGTGTAGAGGAGTGTGAGGGGACGAATGTTATCCATACTTGAGCTATTTTATTTTCTAATCTCTTTTATTGTAATACAGGCTGCAGTTGTATGTACGTTGGCTCTGTGCAGCATGGGGATATTTTCTGATAGCAAGTACTGTTAGATAAGTGAACTGTTTCTGTCGTTACTTCTCTATTTACTGTGAGAATCATTTGTTCATTTCAAAACTAGTCATTTTTATGGCGGTTCTAGTAAAAGATTATGTGGACCTTAGGTTATGGAGCCAACATGCGCTCACTGATTTGTATGTCCGCTCTATTTTTTTTTGGGGTGCGGCAGGAGATTACCAGACAAATGGCGGTCAAAATGTTTCACATATGGAGACAGGCACACGCGTTTGGTTTGGTTTTTTAATCTGTGCACAATGGATGTGGAAGCCAACCATCCCTTTAATGGGATGTCCCTTTTCTTAAATTATTAGCTTCTGGGCTGTGGCATAATATAATAATATTATTTATTCATCTATATAGCGCTATTAATTCCATAGCACTTTACATACATTTGCAACAATGTCCTCATTGGGGCTCACAATCTAATCATCCTGTTAGTCTTTTAAGTGTGGGAGGAAATCGGACAACCCAGAGGGAAACCCACACAAACACAGGGAGAACATACAAACTCCTTGCAGATGTTGCCCTTGGTGGTATTTGAACCCAGGATGCCAGCGCTGCAAGACTGCAGTGCTAACCATTAAGCCCACCGTACAGTGCAATCCACTGAGCCACAGTACAGTGCTAACCCCTGAGCCACCGTACAGTGCTAACCACTGAGGCACCGTACAGTGCTAACCACTGAGGCACCGTACAGTGCTAACCACTGAGGCACCGTACAGTGCTAACCACTGAGCCACCATATACAGTGCTAACCACTGAGGCACCGTACAGTGCTAACCACTGAGCCACCATATACAGTGCTAACCACTGAGCCACCATATACAGGGCTAACCACTGAGCCACCATATAGTGCTAACCACTGAGCCACCATATACAGTGCTAACCACTGAGCCTCCATATACAGTGCTAGCCACTGAGCCTCCATATACAGTGCTAGCCACTAAGCCTCCATATACAGTGCTAGCCACTAAGCCACCATATACAGTGCTAGCCACTAAGCCACCATATACAGTGCTAACCACTGAGCCTCCATATACAGTGCTAGCCACTAAGCCTCCGTATACAGTGCTAACCACTGAGCCACCATATAGTGCTAACCACTGAGCCACCATATACAGTGCTAACCACTGAGCCACCGTATACAGTGCTAACCACTGAGCCACCATATACAGTGCTAACTACTGAGCCACCGTATACAGTGCTAACCACTGAGCCACCATATACAGTGCTAACCACTGAGCTACCATACAGTGCTAACCACTGAGCCTCCATACTGTGCTAACCACTGAGCCTCCATATACAGTACTAACCACTGAGCCTCCATACTGTGCTAACCACTGAGCCACCGTATACTATGCTAACCACTGAGCCACCATATACAGTGCTAACCACTGAGCCTCCATATACAGTGCTAGCCACTGAGCCTCCATATACAGTGCTAGCCACTAAGCCACCATATACAGTGCTAGCCACTAAGCCACCATACACAGTGCTAACCACTGAGCCTCCATATACAGTGCTAGCCACTAAGCCTCCGTATACAGTGCTAACCACTGAGCCACCATATAGTGCTAACCACTGAGCCACCATATACAGTGCTAACCACTGAGCCACCGTATACAGTGCTAACCACTGAGCCACCATATACAGTGCTAACTACTGAGCCACCATATACAGTGCTAACCACTGAGCCACCATATACAGTGCTAACCACTGAGTCAGAATATACAGTACTAACCACTGAGCCACCGTATACAGTGCTAACCACTGAGCCACCATATACAGTGCTAACCACTGAGCTACCATACAGTGCTAACCACTGAGCCTCCATACTGTGCTAACCACTGAGCCTCCATATACAGTACTAACCACTGAGCCTCCATACTGTGCTAACCACTGAGCCACCGTATACTATGCTAACCACTGAGCCACCATATACAGTGCTAACCACTGAGCCACCATATACAGTGCTAACCACTGAGCCACCATATACAGTGCTAACCACTGAGCCACCGTATACAGTGCTAACCACTGAGCCACCATATACAGTGCTAACCACTGAGCCACCATATACAGTGCTAACCACTGAGCTACCATACAGTGCTAACCACTGAGCCTCCATACTGTGCTAACCACTGAGCCTCCATATACAGTACTAACCACTGAGCCACCGTACTGTGCTAACCACTGAGCCACCGTACTGTGCTAACCACTGAGCTACCATACAGTGCTAACCACTGAGCCTCCATACTGTGCTAACCACTGAGCCTCCATATACTGTGCTAACCAGTGAGCCTCCATACTGTGCTAACCACTGAGCCACCGTACTGTGCTAACCACTGAGCCACCATACAGTGCTAACCACTGAACCACCATATAATGCTAACCACTGAGCCTCCATACTGTGCTAACCACTGAGCCTCCATATACAGTACTAACCACTGAGCCACCGTACTGTGCTAACCACTGAGCCACCGTACTGTGCTAACCACTGAGCCACCATACAGTGCTAACCACTGAGCCTCCATACTGTGCTAACCACTGAGCCTCCATATACTGTGCTAACCACTGAGCCACCGTACTGTGCTAACCACTGAGCCACCATACAGTGCTAACCACTGAACCACCATATAATGCTAACCACTGAGCCTCCATACTGTGCTAACCACTGAGCCTCCATATACAGTACTAACCACTGAGCCACCGTACTGTGCTAACCGCTGAGCCACCGTACTGTGCTAACCACTGAGCCACCATACAGTGCTAACCACTGAGCCTCCATACTGTGCTAACCACTGAGCCTCCATATACTGTGCTAACCAGTGAGCCTCCATGCCGCCCAGGATGATCATCTTTTAATCACCCTCACCAGGTCCAATGCTGACTCATGGGATTGTTCTTATCTTTGTTGATTGGCAGTAGCAGTGAGTGACTGCAGCCAATCATTGAGCTCAGTTGATTGTGCTGAACTCATTGACAAGTCCGCCGGGTTTAGTGATTGGTTGCATCAGTGACATCACATCGACAGTGCGGCAGCCAATCAGCAGCCTGGGCTGTAATGAAAGACCGGACTGGACCCGGGTTGGGTGAGTATGAGATCATTTAGTTTTTTACATTACTCAGTCTATCGGCCAAAAATCCTGGAGGAGGTAACCCCTTTAAGTGTCACCTTATATACACACAGCCATCTTCTACCTAACATACTGAGGCTGCCCCCACATTTCTTACACATTGAAGTTGTGGTATTGATGTATAGGCGCTTCTCCCCAATAAAATTTATACCCTTTTTTTGTAGAGATCCAATATGGCAATCCAATATGAACTACATACAGTGGCCTTAGTGGAGGCATTCTTAGTGCACTGACTCGCCCCCAGTGCACTTCGTCTGATTTGCCTATTGTCCAATCTGAGATTAGCATAATGTAAAGACAGAGACCCTGATTCCATCAATGTGTCACTTATTGGGCTGCTTGCTGTCGTTGTGATAAAATCACTCTTTTTCTCTCTTGCAGATTTGGTAGTCATTTGAATGTGGATCTCTATAATCCCGCCCACACTACTGATTGGCTGCCCATATACAGTGTACACAGAAGCTGCGGGATTAAACAGAGTTTATATACAGTGTACATAGAAAGCTGCCAATCAGTGGTATGGGAGGGATTATACAGAGCAGCCCAGTAAGTGATGAATGGCTGGAATAAGGGTCTCTGTCTCTACATCATGCTGCACCCAGATAAGGTGGCAAAAACCTGGTGACAGATTCCTTTTAAGGGGCAAAAATATGTAAAATAAATAAACAAATACTACCCCAGATTACAAAGATCCTTTCAAACTCTAGGTGGACCAGGCATATCTCTGACAACCACCACCAGGGGGAGCATGTGTATGCAGTGAGCGCCACCTGATGGTGGCTTTAGGCGTATGGCACTTAACAGAACTGAGTAAAGGGGAACAGGGAATTTAGATTAATGATAACGACAAAAAAGAAATAAACTATTTTATTGATCACCGAAACAATTTGCTGTAAATGTTTCTCAGTGTATTCCTCTCTATTGTGAAGGTTAACCCTGCACGTTCTCTCTTCTCCTCCTAGAGATGTAAGATTTCCGTCTGTCTGATGTGGGGCTGATTAATGGAAGGCAGAAGTCCATATAGAATATACGATCCAGGTGGCAGTGCCCCCACAGTCGTTAATGACCAGCTGGAACACATGGCAGGAATCCCAAGTCTTGGTAAGTGTCACATGTATTAACCATTTACTCTTCATTTCATCCAACCCTTCAACCTTGGAAGCCTCCGTCACTTAATACAGTTGGAGAAATAAGTATTGAACCCGTCACCAGTTTTCTAAGTAAATCTAATATATAAAGCTGAATGTGTGTATGTGTGTATGTGTATGTGTGTATATCCGGGATTGGCATCTACACCATCGCAACTACAGCCACAAAATTTTGCACAGTCACACACGTCTCGACCCCGGGAGCGTCATAGGCTATGTTGTGAGGCGACATTTTAACCCCGCGCATTCCAATTCACCAAACAATTTTGCCCCTATCTACATAATGGGGGAAAAAGGGAAAGGAAACGTGTGGGAGGAAAATCGACAGCTGCCAGCTACAGCTACAAAATTTTGCACAGTCACACGTCTGGACCCCGGGAGCGTCATAGGCTATGTTGTGAGGCGAAATTTTAACCCTGCGCGTTCCAGTTCACCAAACAATTTTGCCCCTATCTACATAATGGGGAAAAAGTGACAGTTACCAGTTGACAGTTGTGAATGAGAGGGGCTTAATGATAGCGCCAAAGACTAACAGCACATACCAGCGTATAGTCACTAAGGTGGGGCCCCAACATGAGATATTCACCACACACGGGGACATGTATACACACCACACACACACAAAGAGTAACAGCAAGTGTATAGTCGCTAAGGTGCAGCCCCAATATTGGATACTCAGCACGCACCCGAACAAACACACACACCACAAAAAGACACACACACACCCTACAGCGACACATGCACTCACCCCACAGGGACACACACACCACAAAGAGACACACACAACACAGAGACACACACCCCACACAGGGACACACACACCCTATAGGGACACATACACTCACCCCACAGGGGACACACACACACCACAAAGAGACACACAACAGAGACACACCACACAGATTCCCCCACAGGGACACACATACACACCCTATAGGGATACATGCACTCACTCCACAGGGACACACACATACACACACCCCAGGGACACACACACCACACAGACAGACACAGATGTGCACAAATCACCTCACACAACTCGCCTCATACGTGCGCTATCTTTAATTTCCAAACATAAACATCTGATTTCAAACAGCCAATGTGCAACACATGTGCCATATAGGGAATTAAGGCAGATGTCAGTCACATGAGCCGTCTATTATGTGTATGTGTGAGGTAACATATACTGCCCGGCCAGGGGGAGGGTTTACTGTTGGCTGGAGATTTATTACGCTGCCTATAGCTATCAATCACTGCTCAGCTTCTATTTTCCTACAGGTCATTAATATGACATATTCAAATTCAATTTTTTTATAGCTAACATCAGTTATTTATTAACCCGGGCGTAGCTGGGTACTACAGCTAGTATATGTCTAAAGTTGCTATTGACATGAAATTCTCACCAGATGTTGGTAACAACCCAACCAGTCCACACAGGCAAAGAAATCACACCATAGATGTACATGAATTTAGTGATGTGTGATAATGAGAAATGACACAGGGAAAAAAGTATTGAACACATGAAGAAAGAGAGGCGCAAAAAGCCATGAAAAGTAATGACGCCAGTTGAATCTAACAGTAATTAGAAAGCAATCCTGACACTTGGTGAAGAATATCAGCTGGTTCATCTGATATCAAAAGGTGTCTCATTACCAAGGTGTCACACAAGAAACATATCATGATTGGTAAAACCAGTGAGCTGTCTCAAGAGCTTTCTAATCTACTGAAGGCTCCAGAGAGCTCTGCTGGGGCTATAATCCAGAAAGATGGTAACAATATAATTTTATCATAAACCGGCCACGGACAGGTGCCCCCCTCCTGCAAGACTTCAGACAGAAGAGTGGAAAAAATGATCAAAAGAGTTGTCCAAGAGCTAAGAATCTCCTCTGAAGAGCTACAGAGAGACCTGGAATCTGCAGGTACAATTGTTATCAAGGAAAACAATAAGTAATGCACTCACCCTCCATGGCGTGTATGCACGCTCCTGTATGCACGCTCACCATGCAAGACTCATCCCAAATACACCATGCCAACAGTGAAGTGTGGAGGTGAGAACATCATGGTGTGGGGCTGTTATCAGCATACAGCACTGGCAAACGTCATATAATTGAAGGGAGGATGAATGGACAAATGTACAGAGACATTCTTGATAAACATCTACTGTCGTCTACCAGGATAGTGATGATGATGAAACCAGGGCGGACAAGACAATGATCCCAAACACACAGACAACGACACTTACAATTGGTTTGAGTGAAAGAAAATAAATCTGCTAGAATGTCCGAGCCGATCACCGGTGCTGAATCCAATAGAAAATGTCTGGAAGGAACTAAAGCTCCGAGAACATAGAAGGAGCCACAGGATCTGCAGGATGTGCAGAGTTTGTGTGAAAGAATGGGCCAAAATCCCCCTGAGCAATTCAGGAACTAATGTCTCCATACAGGAGGTGCCTGGAGCTTCATCACCAACAAAGACTTTTGTAGGAAGTATTAAATACATTTCGGTATGTGTTCAATTTGTTTTCTCATTATTACACATAACTTACGGATATCTATGGTTTAATTTCTATACCTTTGTGAATTGGATGGGTTGTTACCGACCTCTGGTGAGAAATTCATGTCAATAGCAGTTTTAGAAATATATTTACTTAGAAAATTGGTGACGTGTTCAATACTTATTGAACCTGCAAACATACAATGTGGTGTTGTCTATAGTCAAGGTGACGGTCTCCTATGAAGATCAGCCATAGGCCGGCTTCATAACGGTCCAGATATAACAGGTGCTGCCATTACAGCAGTATCGCCACTTTGCAATCCCACCATAGGGAATAAAGGGGTGCGATTGGCGATGGAATTATACCCCTATTTCCAACTCCTTAAATGATGAATGGTGGTGTCCGAGCTGTTTAGGAGCAGCAGTGTAGTGCGCGGACTCCTGACCTGCTCCATACATGTATGCTGGATGTTGCCAGGGATAGTTTATGATCTCTTTGGATATGATCTATAAAGCTCATTTATAAGCTGCTTTGGTAAAAACAAAACCCCTGTGAGGTCATAAACCTGCCGGCCCTTATCTGTGCCACACATTGGTTTCTTTTCTCCTCCTGCAGTTTCTCTTTCCTTTCTTCATATCTCCCTCCTCTCTCCTCCCTCTATTTTAGCTCTCCCCATTCTGACGCTCTTGTCCTCTTAGGTGAGCTGCTGCAGGAGTCCCAGAACGTGCCCACAATCTGCGCCAGAAAGCCGAGGCCCTAATACAAGACACCCGGGATCTACAGGATTCTTCATCAGCAGATCCTCATGATCCATTCACTGGAAACATGACCCAAGGTGAGAACTTCTGACTTTACCCAGCAAATACAGCTGCAGCTGTCCAGTGAAATCCCTGGTTATAGAGTAATGATCCCCTGCACCCCCTTCATGTTCAGGATTAGGGATCCTAGAGGTCGGAGTGCCTCTTGCCCACAGCGATGACATATGGTAGACATTACTTTTATAAGGTGGGGAAAACACTTTTAATTTTTAATTAATTTTTATTTTTAATTTGACAATCCAGGGGCTCTCTTTTCTTTCTTTCTTTCTTCTTTCTTTTCTTTCTTTCTTTCTTTCTTTTCTTTCTTTCTTCTTCTTTCTTTCTTTCTTTCTTTCTTTCTTTCTTTCTTTCTTTCTTTCTTTCTTTCTTCTTTCTCTTTCTCTTTCTTTCTTTCCTCTTCTCTCTTCTTCTCTCCTCTTCTCTTCTCTCTTTCTCCCCTCTCTCTCTCTTTCTCCCCTTTCTCTCTCTTTCTCCTCCTCTCTCTCTCTTTCTCCTCCCTCTCTTCCCCTCTCTCTCTTCTCTCTCCCTTCTCTCTCTCTTTCTCCTCTCCCTCTCTTTCCCCCTCTCTCTCTTTCTCCCCTCTCTCTCTCTCTTTCTTCTCCCCCTCTCTCTCTCTCTTTCTCCCCTCTCTCTCTCTCTTTCTCTCCCTCTCTCTCTCTCTTTCTCCCCTCTCTCTCTCTCTTCTCTCCCTCTCTCTCTCTCTTTCCTCTCCTCTCTCTCTCCTCTCTCTCTTTCCCTCCCTCTCTCTCTCTTTCTCCCTCTCTCTCTCTTCTTCTCTCCCCTCTCTCTCTCTCTTCCCCTCTCTCTTCTCCTTCCCCTCTCTCTCTCTTTCCCCTCTCTCTCTCTTTTCCCCCTCTCTCTCTCTCTTTCCCCTCTCTCTCTCTCTTTCCCCCTCTCTCTCTCTCTCTTTCCCCTCTCTCTCTCTCTTTCCCCTCTCTCTCTCTCTTTCCCCCTCTCTCTCTCTCTTTCCCCCCTCTCTCTCTCTTTCCCCCTCTCTCTCTCTCTTTCCCCCTCTCTCTCTCTTTCCCCTCTCTCTCTCTCTTTCCCCCTCTCTCTCTCTCCTCCTTTCCCCTCTCTCTCTCTCTCTTTCCCCTCTCTCTCTCTCTTTCCCCTCTCTCTCTCTCTCTTTCCCCCTCTCTCTCTCTCTCTTTCCCCTCTCTCTCTCTCTCTTTCCCCTCTCTCTCTCTCTCTTTCCCCTCTCTCTCTCTCTCCCCTCTTTTTTTTTTTCTGTAGCTTTCTCTATCTGTCTTTCTCTATCTCTCCTTCTCTCTCTATCTCTCTCTTTCTCTCCCCCATTTTTCTCTTTCTCTCCCTCCATCTCTCTCTCTCTTCCCCTATCTATCTTCCCCCATCTCTCTTTCTCTCCCCCCATCTCTCTTTCTCTTCTCCAGCTCTCTTTCTCTCCCCCCATCTCTTTCTCTCTTTACAAATTCAAATTCAAATGAGCTTTATTGGCAGGACTAAGTAAATATCAGCATTGCCAAAGCAAATAGTAAAAATAGTGGGACGGGAGTGGGGAGTGGGTAGGCATATTGAAGTCCATGATATATCGGGATCCTTTTAGGGGGTGGGGACATGTCCAGGGTGGGGTATATAAGTCCATAGCATATCAGGCTCTTAGTTGGGGAAAGGGAAGTGTTCAGGGTTGGGGTACAGAAGTCCATGACATATCAGTCTCCTCTTAGTCTGTGGCAGGCACTGACATATTGCGCGGCTATGGCCGCTGCACTTTCCTCTTCCTCCAGTACTGTACTCTTTACTCTTGAGAAGATATAGGCGACCTTGCCACTTCTTTATCATTAATGTATGTCTGGTGTACTCACTTATGGATTTCTTTTACATTCCAGCCCAGGAAAAAGACGATTTTTGGCACGTTGAACTGTCGGACGTAAAGGACACAACCTCTGATGTTCAGATCACAGTCATCCCCAAACACCCAGCAAGTGTAAGTGTTCTTGTAAGGTTTTACTTGGCCTAGAGGAGTTCTAGTGCTTCTTCCTGCATTCCATTCCTGCATTCCTCCATTCATGTACATTAAAGGGGTTGTTGGCATCAATAATGGTTAAAAGTGACATTTAATGGTAAAAACAAGCAACTTTAATGAATAGAGGGATTTCTTGTAGCATTTAGTAGGGGACACTGCATCCATGGTTTTCTGTGTCCCTCAAAGAAGCGCCTGAGAAACAGATTTTACTGTGAGTACCAAAAATCCTCCTCTTCTTTTTTGGGTTACCTGCCACCTCTGCAGTCTAGTAGTGTGTCCGAGCATTCAAAGTGCTCACAGGTTCTTTTTATGGCACTTGTAAGCACTATTCTAAGGCTGGAAAGCACAATGAGCCCATCTAAGGCTGTGTTCACACTGGGCGTTTTTGGGCTGTTTTTGCTCATCAGTTTTTGTAGCCAAAACCAGGAGTAGAGCAATCAGAGGAAAAGTCTAATAGAAACACGTCACCACTTCTGGATTTAATCACCCACTGCTGGTTTTGGCTACAAAAACTGTTGAGCAAAAACAGCCCAAAAACGCCCAGTGTGAACACAGCCTTAGGGTCCCTGGGCTCCTCCTATGGTGCTCTCAGCCTTGGAGAATGCACAGTTTGGACCAAGCTGTCAATATTTGGGAACCCACCACCACCGGCAAACAGGACATCTGTTGGCAGAGAAGCAATGCACTCTCAAAACTGTCAACATTAAAATTGCCTCTTTATGGAGGAAGATGACTTCAATGCTAGCGACACCTATTGGAAGTAGCAATCCTAAAAGTCAAAAGCTTCGAGGACCTCTTTAATCTATCCGTCTCTGGGCTTACAGGCAGAGGATCATATGTGCCTACAAGCCGAGCCAGATGAGTGACTGTGATTGACAGCAACAGCCATGGACTCTAATCCAACTAATAAACTCCTTCACCACTACAGTTGGGAGCAGTTGTGTTGGTGCCAAAATGGGTTTCTTTTGAGCACCGATTACTGCCTTAGGGCAGAGACACACTTATGCGAGCTGCATGCGAGTGTCTCACATGCATCTTGCATGAGTCACCTGGCCCCTGTCTCTCTGAATGGGAGTGTGGAGCTGATTGTGCTTCTATGGAGATCCAAGCTCCCATTGAGAGAGGCAGGGGTCGGGTGACTCATGCGAGATGCATGCGAGGTCCTTTGCCACTTTCCACCTCCCTTGCTACTTTAAAATGTTGGAAGGGGTAAGGTCGACAGTGTCTCAGCAGTTCCACCAAAAACTGGCTGAATTATAGCAAATATTCAGTTCTGCCCATGGAGTGCCAAAGTGAGTAAAACACATAAATGTGACCCTGTTATTATAGCACTTTTGGATTAAGTTGGATTTTGACCTGCCGGTTTTAAAGGGTTTTTCCAAATAACACAAATTATCCTTTGTACATACAATGGGAGATAATTACTAATCACCGATACCTCCTCCAGGGATCGGAGCCCCTTCTTGAGATCTGCGTCCCTACCTCTGCTCCATTCATTGTCTATTGGACTGTTGAGGAAGGTCTTGGCTTTCTTTAGTGGTCTCTCTTTATCTGGCATCTCTGACAGGCGCATACCATATGAGTCATTCTGCTTGCCTAGGACCCCGCTCCCACCATAGCTGGGCCATTATGGTTACATGTGCTCTTGCTAGATGTAGGTGGATGCCTTTGTGTTAATGCAGAGTGCATACAATTCCTCAACGCTACTAGACTGGTCACTCAACGGACCATGACCCTCAAAATAATTGACCCCAGGATGTAGTCCTAATAATAAAGTCTTCTCTTGTAGGGATCTTCAGCAGAATTTGACATCTTGGATCCCAGCGAGAAAAGAAGAACTCCTGAGTCCCGGTATTCGGTGAGTGTATTGGATTTTCTGAAACGCGTTGTTCTCATGTTACTCTGTGCTAGATAGGCAGTTCCTATCACACAGTATTTACAGGCTGTTTCCTTCTTTTCAGATCTATTTTTTTCTAAAATGGATTAACTTTATCAAAAATCATTAAAGGAAATCTCTCAGCAGGTTTTTGCTATCTAATCTGAGAGCAACATGATGTATGGGCAGAGACCCCGATTTCTGCAATGTTTCACTTACTGGGTTGCTTCCTGTAGTTTTAATAAAATCACTGCTTTATCAGCAAGCGATTATTACTAGAAGACTGGTAGTCCAGCCAAACCCCCACCCTGATTGGCAGCTTTTGTGTACACTGTGCATAGACAGAAAGCTGCCAATCAGTGGTGTGATCAGGGTTGTGCAGATGTCTGCATTCAGAGTGCTAGTAGATCTGCAGCAGATAAAACTGAGTTTCTTACAATTACAGCAAGCAGCCCAGTCAGTGATGCATCGCTGGAATTGGGGTCACATGTATATACCATCAGGGCTTTACTTGTGGTACTGGCGTATAGTTTACCATAAAGACTGCCTTGGGGATGTTTCTTAGAGAAGCTTCTTTAATATTATATTTAATATTCTATATTAATTCAATATTTAATATTGCTGCCTCCGTGTTATTACAATGATAACTCTATCTAAATAGCCCTATAACTGTATGGTGTGCTGTTCCTCCGTTATCCCTCCTGAGAATTTAGGAAAAATTTGGTGTTGCCAACTAGACTGTGTAGAGACGCGCCCCCATCACTGTCCAGTCATTGCTGATCATTCCCGATTGTGCAGGGACACGCCCCATCACTGTCCAGTCATTGCTGATCATTCCCGATTGTGCAGGGCCACGCCCCCATCACTGTCCAATCATTGCTAATCATTCCCGATTTGTGCAGGGACGCGCCCCCATCCCTGTCCAATCATTGCTGATCATTCCCGATATGTGCAGGGACGCGCCCCCATCCCTGTCCAATCATTGCTGATCATTCTTGATTGTGCAGGGACACGCCTCCATCACTGTCCAATCATTGCTGATCATTCCTGATTGTGCAGGGACGCGCCCCCATCACTGTCCAATCATTGCTGATCATTCCTGATTGTGCAGGGACAACGCCCCCATCACTGTCCAATCATTGCTGATCATTCCTGATTGTGCAGGGACACGCCCCCATCACTGTCCAATCATTGCTGATCATTCCTGATTGTGCAGGGACACGCCCCCATCCCTGTCCAATCATTGCTGATCATTCCCGATTGTGCAGGGACACGCCCCCATCACTGTCCAATCATTGCTGATCATTCCTGATTGTGCAGGGACACGCCCCCATCACTGTCCAATCATTGCTGATCATTCCTGACTGTGCAGGGACACGCCCCCATCTCTGTCCAATCATTGCTGATCATTCCTGATTGTGCAGGGACACGCCCCCATCTCTGTCCAATCATTGCTGATCATTCCTGATTGTGCAGGGACATGCCCCCATCTCTGTCCAATCATTGCTGATCATTCCTGATTGTGCAGGGACACGCCCCCATCACTGTCCAATCATTGCTGATCATTCCTGATTGTGCAGGGACACGCCCCCATCACTGTCCAATCATTGCTGATCATTCCTGATTGTGCAGGGACACGCCCCCATCCCTGTCCAATCATTGCTGATCATTCTTGATTGTGCAGGGACATCGCCCCTATCACTGTCCAATCATTGCTGATCATTCCTGATTGTGCAGGGACACGCCTCCATCACTGTCCAATCATTGCTGATCATTCCTGATTGTGCAGGGACACGCCCCCATCACTGTCCAATCATTGCTGATCATTCCTGATTGTGCAGGGACACGCCCCATCCTGTCCAATCATTGCTGATCATTCCTGATTGTGCAGGGACACGCCCCATCACTGTCCAATCATTGCTGATCATTCCTGATTGTGCAGGGACACCGCCTCATATCACTGTCCAATCATTGCTGATCATTCCTGATTGTGCAGGGACACGCCCCCATCACTGTTCAATCATTGCTGATCATTCCTGATTGTGCAGGGACACGCCCCCATCATCTGTCCAATCATTGCTGATCATTCCTGATTGTGCAGGGACACGCCCCCATCCTGTCCAATCATTGCTGATCATTCCTGATTGTGCAGGGACACGCCCCCATCACTGTCCAATCATTGCTGATCATTCCTGATTGTGCAGGGACAACGCCCCCATCACTGTTCCAATCATTGCTGATCATTCCTGATGTGCAGGGACACGCCCCCTTCATGTCCAATCATTGCTGATCATTCCTGATTGTGCAGGGACACGCCCCCATCTCTGTCCAATCATTGCTGATCATTCCTGATTGTGCAGGGACACGCCCCCATCACTTGTCCAATCATTGCTGATGCATTCCTGATTGTGCAGGGAAACGCCCCCATCACTGTCCAATCATTGCTGATCATTCCTGATTGTGCAGGGACAACGTCCCCATTCACTGTCAATCATTGCTGATGATTCCTGATTGTGCAGGGACACGCCCCCATCACTGTCCAATCATTGCTGATGATTCCTGATTGTGCAGGGACACGCCCCCATCCCTATCCAATCATTGCTGATGATTCCTGATTGTGCAGGGACACGCCCCCATCACTGTCCAATCATTGCTGATCATTCCTGATTGTGCAGGGACACGCCCCCATCCCTGTCCAATCATTGCTGATGATTCCTGATTGTGCAGGGACACGCCCTCATCACTGTCCAATCATTGCTGAGTCATTCCTGATTGTGCAGGGACACGCCCCCATCCCTGTCCAATCATTGCTGATTGTTCCTGATTGTGCAGGGACACGCCCCCATCACTGTCCAATCATTGCTGATCATTCCTGATTGTGCAGGGACACGCCCATCCTGCCAATCAGCGTATCGTTTGCAGGACACCCATCACTGTCCAATCATTGCTGATCATTCCTGATTGTGCAGGGACACGCCCCCATCACTGTCCAATCATTGCTGATCATTCCTGATTGTGCAGGACACGCCCCCATCACTGTTCAATCATTGCTGATCATTCCACGTTTGTGCAGGGACACGCCCCCATCTCTGTCCAATCATTGCTGATCATTCCTGATTGTGCAGGGACACGCCCCCATCCTGTCCAATCATTGCTGATCATTCCTGATTGTGCAGGGACACGCCCCCATCTCTGTTCAATCATTGCTGATCATTCCTGATGTGCAGGGAAACGCCCCCATCTACTGTCCAATCATTGCTGATCATTCCTGATTGTGCAGGGACACGCCCCCATCACTGTTCCAATCATTGCTGATATTCCTGATTGTGCAGGGACACGCCCCCATCTCTGTCCAATCATTGCTGATCATTCCTGATTGTGCAGGGACAACGCCCCCATCACTATCCAATCATTGCTGATGATTCCTGATTGTGCAGGGACCGCCCCCTCACTGTCAATCATTGCTGATCATTCCTGATTGTGCAGGGACACGCCCCATCTACTGTCCAATCATTGCTGATATTCCTGATTGTGCAGGGACACGCCCCCATCACTATCCAATCATTGCTGATGATTCCTGATTGTGCAGGGACACGCCCCCATCCCTGTCCAATCATTGCTGATCATTCCTGATTGTGCAGGGACACGCTCCCCATCACTGTCCAATCATTGCTGATGATTCCTGATTGTGCAGGGACACGCCCCCATCACCTGTCCAATCATTGCTGATGATTCCTGATTGTGCAGGGACGCCCCATCCTTCCAATCATGCTGAGATTCCTGATTGTGCAGGACACGCCCATCACTCAATCATGCTGATCATCCTGATGCAAAGCATCCTGTCCAATCATTGCTGATGATTCCTGATTGTGCAGGGACACGCCTCTATCACTGTCCATCATGCTGGATCCTGATTGTGCGACACCTTACACGTCCATCATTGCTGATCATTCCTGATTGTGCAGGGACACGCCCCCATCACTGTCCAATCATTGCTGATCATTCCTGATTGTGCAGGGACACGCCCCTTGGAACATGTTCATATTTGTTACATTTGTAGGAGTAAAAGAGGAACAGCACAATGTGGAAATATGAGACACAAAGCTCCAGAATAACAAATGTAAATAGAAGTGTGGTTTAAAAAAAGAAAGAGATAAAAGAGATGATCTAAATGTGTGTGCTGACCCATAAAACCTTCCTTTGTGCTTTAATGTGTTGACCGCTATGCGGCACCTGTGATGATTGCAGGAACATTGTGTTCCGGTTCTTGTTTCCTTTTACCGGCCGGCATTGCATTGTGTAAGTCTCCCGTCCAGGACACATTTCCTCGTTGTGCAATCTTGTAGTTTTCTTGCTCTTACATTTCCTCTGATCTGTGACTCATAGCGATGGGTTTAGAAGCTGTGGTGTAATGAGTCAGTGCCATCTGGGGCTTTCTAATATTAGGCAGCGGTGTGCGCTGTAATGCTGCCATCCTGCTACAATTACCCGGTCATCGAGGAATAAGCCAGGCGCTCCTCCACATGAGCCAAGTGTAGTAGGGCTCAGAGAAACTATTCTATGGCTACAGTACATGATTACTTAAGTGTCTAGGAATTAAAAGGAATCTGTCTCCTGGCTTTTGCTATTTAGTTTTTCTTTTCCACAGACGCTCGAGACCATTAGATGCACCCCAAGACCATGAGACACCCCCCCCCCCCGAGACCATGAGACGCCCCACCCCCGAGACCATGAGACGCCCCCCCTCCCCCGGAGACCATGAGACACACCCCAAGACCATGAGTCGCCCCCCCCCCCCCCCCCCCGATACCATGAGACGCCCCCCCGAGACCATGAGATGCCCCCCCCCCGAGACCATGAAAGGCCCCCTCCCCCGAGACCATGAGACGCCCCCCCCAGACCATGTGACGCCTCCCCGAGACCATGAGACAAACCCCCCGAGAGCATTGGACGCCTCCCCAAGACCATAAGATGCCCCACGAGACCATAAGGCGCACCTAGGTGTCAAAGGGGGCAAAGTTTTGAAGCAAAAAATGTGGTCATGGTGTATTGTTATGAGGGATCTTCTGCTGACACTGGGACCATCGTGGTGTTTATGTCCCCCATCCTTGTATATTCAGTCCTGCTCATTGTTATTGGCTCCCCCCCGTTACTTTCCAAAGTGAAAGCACCACTGAATGCAGCATGTATGTTGCTGCCAGCCTGGTCCTCCCCGCCTCCTGCTTGTGTGTGTGTCTGTGTGTGAAGCCGAAGAGGAGGGCAGGTCCACACAAGAGGAGGCTCCACACAGGCAGGAGGCGGGGAGGATCGGGCTGGGAGCAGCCCGGCATAATCAGATAAGACCCT
This sequence comes from Allobates femoralis, assembly GCA_033576535.1. Classification (NCBI taxonomy): domain Eukaryota; kingdom Metazoa; phylum Chordata; class Amphibia; order Anura; family Aromobatidae; genus Allobates; species Allobates femoralis. The sequence goes on from JARQOC010000004.1 coordinate 598,649,091, forward strand.
TGGACCTTTCAACTCTAAACCTTCCAAAGTGTTTTTTTTTTTCGGGTTATGGGGGGGTTAGAGACATGGTACACACCTTCCCTGAATGCAACATACACACTGCATTCAGGTTCTCTTTAAGTACAATAATGTGGCATATCTCCTGAAAAAAATGAGTGAAGTTAAACAGGTTTTTTGTATGGAGACTCGTGTTAGACAGGGCTGCGGAGTCGGAGTCGGTGTCCATTTTGGTGGAGTTGATTGCCGAGTTGGAGGTTTGGTTTACTGACTCCACAGCCCTGGTGTTATATGCAAATGATAAATAACAATTTAAAACAAATAAACAATTGGAGGGAAAAGCAAGAAAAACCTAAATCTTGCTGTGACACTGGTTTTTGCACCTTACACATGAAATTAGTATGGAAACACATTTTGACTCTCCTGTGGTAAATCATAAATGAGAATCACCTGTGATACATTGTTGGTGCCCTTGTGACATCAATTAGCCAATGAATGATGACTTCATTGTTTTTAAAAACCACATGTTAGGCCCTGTTTCTTTGTCACAATGGTGAGGACAAAGGAGCTGTCTGAGGACATCAGAACTGCTAATATTAGCAAACAAGACTTTCAAAGGGTATAAGGTCATCTCCAAAGACCATGGTATCCCAGTTTCACCAGTGTGCAATGTTATTGAAAAATTTGCCAAGCATAGAACCGTCAGGAACCTCTCTGGATGTGCTGGAAAAAGGAAAATTGACAAGAGATGTCTTCGAAAGTTGGTGCGAATGGTGGGAAAAACAGCACGTCAAACATCTAAAGACCTGAAGGTCAATCTGGAACAGTGTGAGGTCATGGTTTCAACAAATACCATACGCCGCACACTAAACCAAGCAGAGCTTTATGGGTGAAAGGCAAGGAAGAAACTATTGCTGAAGAAAAGACATAAAAAAGAAAGGCTGATCTTTGCCAAAGACAAATCACAATCCTTCTTGATGTAATTTGGGACAGGTGACGTTATCATGGCTGGAGTCAGATGATCCTCTCTGTGTACAGCAGCCCCCATAGTTCTGTTCCTGTAGCCACACCTACTTCACTGCATATTTCCACAAAGCCACACCTCCTACATGGTCCCACCCACTCCAAATAGCCTCACCCACTTCACAGCCACATCTCCACAAAGCCACGCCCACTCAATTTCTCCACTCCTTCACATAGCCCCACCCCCTTTTACAGCGCTGTCTCCTTTATTGCTCCGCCCCATTATTGTGATGTCACTATAGAATGTACAACGTTAGCTTATAAAATTCTAAGTGGGGTGTCTGCAAATTGAGATTGTAATCTGATTTTAATCCCAAATTATATTAGTGTCATGTCACTGCCTGATCATTCTTGTGTGTCCTACAGACGCTAATAACCCATAAGAAAAGGAATGGGACTGAACGATTATTGTCACATGCTAAGAGAAAAGCTGTATCATGCCTCAATGAGCAAGACTTACAGAACAGAGTACACAAATGGAAGTAAGGGAGGCAAGAGCTGCTTCCTCAAGGGCCACTGACATACACTCAGCTTATAACTAAGAACAGTTAGTAGCCTCGCTCCTTTCTTAATGCATATGGCTCTTACAGTCAGCCTCACTCCTTCATAATGTGACTGATGCATATGGCTCTGCCCTTTCCGGTTAGCCCTCCCCTTTCATAATGCTCTGGAAGCATATGGCTCTGCCCCTCTGGTTAGCCCAACCCCCATCATAATACTCTGGATGGCTATGGCTCCACACCTTCAGTTAGCCCTGCCCCTGGATGCATATGGCTCCATCCCCTCCAGTTATTCTCAGGTTTGCCCTGCCCCCTTTATTACAGCTCCTTTATATTGTAACCCTGCCAACAACCTTCATTATCCTGCCTCTGATGCATGTAACTCTGCCCTCTGATTATCCCTGGATGCATATGACTCTTCCCCTCCAGTAGCCCCACCCATTACACCACTTTATTATTGTAACTGGGGAAACCCAGTTCTACAGCTAGTCTCCTCATAATGCACAACTCCCCGCTTTGAAGGTATATTAGGCCCACTTGGTTGTCCTTGTTGACGATCGATGGATGATGATAGACATGACGATCATGATCCAATGAACCGATGATGGAACGATTTATTGATGATGGACGATGATCGAAGAGGATGATCGACGATGCGACGATGATCGAGATGGACGATGAGTCCGAGAGACGATCGATCGAAGATGTACGATGACGATGATTACGATGATGATCGATGGACGATGATCATGATGGACGGATGATACGATGGACCGATGATCGACGATGGAGCGATGATCGATGATGGACGAGATCGACGATGGACGATGATCGAGATATGAAGAGACCTACGATGGCGTGATCGAGATGGACATGATCGAATGATGGATCGATGATCGAGACGATGGACGCATGATCGAGATGACGATGATCGATGATGACCGATTTGATCGATGATGGACGATGATCGAGAGATGGCATGATCGATGATGGACGATGATGACGATGAGATGGACGATGATCGAAGATGCGACGATGATCGAAGATGGACGATGATCGAAGAGATGGACGATGATCGAGATGATGGACGATGATCGAGATGACGATGATCGCGATGACGATGACGGATGATCGAGATGGACATGATCGACGATGATGACGACGACGATGACGACGATGAGATGACGATGATGAGACGATGACGACGATGACATGACGATGATGACTGACGATATGATCATGACGAATGGACACGATGATCGAGATGGACGATGATCGATGAGAGATGAGACTGATGGAACAGATCGATGACGATGATCGACGATGGACGAGAATGGACGAGACGATGATCGACGATGAGACGACGATGACGTGATCGACGATGGACGATGATCGCGATGGACGATGATCGACGATGGACGATGGAGAGGACGATGATCGACGATGATGAGAACGATGATCGAGATGGAGACGATGATCGACGATGGACGGATACGACGATGGACGACGATGACGACGATGACGACGATGATCGACGATGGACGGACGATGAGATCGATGGACGATGATCGACGATGGACGACGATGATCGACGATGGACGACGATGATCGACGATGGACGATGGACGATGATCGACGATGGAACGTGATCGACGATGGACAGACGATGATCGACGATGGACGATGATGGATGGACGATGATCGACGATGGCGAAGACTGATCGACGATGAGACGATGGACGATGATCGACGATGGACGATACGACGATGGACGACGATGACGACGATGATCGGACGATGGACGACGATGATCGACGATGGACGACGATGATCGACGATGGAGACGATGTGCGATGACGATGATCGACGATGGACGACGATGATCGACGATGACGACGATGATCGACGATGGACGACGATGATCGACGATGGACGACGATGATCGACGAGTGCGACGATGACGACGATGATCGACGATGGACGACGATGATCGACGATGGACGACGATGATCGACGATGGAACGATGACGACGTGATGCCGACGATGATCGACGATGGACGACGATGATCCGTGACGATGAGACGACGTGATGCGACGATGACGATGATCACGATGGACGTGATGCTACGATGGACGACGTGATCACGATTGACGACGATGGACTACAGAGGATGATACGATGATCACGATGGACGTGATCTACGATGGACGTGATCACGATGGACGAGTGATCGACGATGACGTGATACGATGGACGATGATCTACGATGGACGTGATCACGATGGACGATGTGACGATGGACGACGTTGGAACGATGGATCGACGATGGACGTGGACGATGGACGGATCATGACGATGGATCGACGATGATCTACGATGGACGACGATGATGACGATGGACGATGATCGACGATGGACACGATGATCTGACGATGGGACGATGATCGACGATGGAGACGATGGTAGACGATGGATCGACGATGGACGACGATGATACGACGATGGACACGATGGACGACGATGGATCGACGATGATCGACGATGGACGACGATGATCGACGATGGACGACGATGACGACGATGATCTACGATGGACGACGATGATCGACGATGGACGACGATGTCGACGATGGACGACGATGATCACGATGGATGATCACGATGGACGATGATCGACGATGGACGACGATGTACGATGACTCGATGGACGATGATCTACGATGGACGATGATCTACGATGGACAGTGATCACGATGGACGACGATGATCGACGATGGACGACGATGATCGACGATGACGGACGATGGAGACGATGATCGACGATGGAACGACGACGTGAACGACGATGATCGACGATGGACGACGATGATCGACGATCGAGCGATGGAACGATGATCTAACGATGGACGATGATCTACGATGGACGGATGATCTGACGATGGACGGATGATCGTACGATGGACGATGATCTACGATGACGTGGACGATGATCTACGATGGACGACGATGATCTACGAGGGACGACGATGATCTACGATGGACGACGATGATCTACGACGGAGGGTGAACTGATCGATGACGGACGATGATCTACGACGGACAATCTCGATGGGACGATGATCTACGATGGACGATGATCTACGATGACGACGATGATCGGATGATGATCGATGATCTACAATGGACGATGATCTACGATAACGATCACGATGATGGACGATGATGATGGACGATGATCTACGATGGACGATGAACGATGATCTACGATGAACGATGATCGGTGATGATCGATCTACGATGACGATCTACGATGGACGATGATCTACGATGGACGATGACCTTCGTGCTGTGAGGACCTAAAGATACAATGATTCAGGTTCAGAACTCTGTACTTTCTATTCCAATTGTGATGTCGCAGAACGTCGGTGATGTCACGGAATGTTGGAGATGTCACGGAATGTTGGAGATGTCACGGAATGTTGGAGATGTCACGGAATGTTGGAGATGTCACGGAAGTCGGTTCACGGATGGATGTCACGGAATGTCGGGGATGTCACGGAATGACGGGGATTCACGGAATGTCGGAGATGTCACGGAATGTCGGGATGTCCCGGAATGTCGGGGATGTCCCGGAATGTCGGGGATGTCCCGGAATGTCTGGGATGTCCGGAATGTCGTGAGATGTCACGGATGTCGATGATGTCGTGTCCTGTGATGTCATCAGAACTGTCACTGCTGTTTTATGGATCAGGGAAGTTCATTTAGTAATAAGCAAACCACTGCCTCATTAATATCATCAGACACGTTAAAGGACCTCATTTCTAGTACTAAAGCAAACTCCATATGCCATCTGACCGCAGCATACACAAGTCCAGGTAAACCGTGATTTCAATAACAGAACAAAAGAGCTGACAACAGAGAGCAATAATTTACAACTAGATTTGTTACAAAATCCTATCATTTCTCCATGCAAATCGAAAACTACTGAAATAGAGCCATATGGAGTTGACCCTATGTGTTTCTGTATACAACAATACACTCTTATTGTAGCATCGGGGATGTCTAGAGGAGAGCTCCATAGGGAGCCAAGGCTAATAGCAGTCATGTTCTGGAAGACTCAACAATCATGATTACATATAGGGGTTCTAGGTCCGAAAAAAAAATCAGGGCCAAGAGTATCATTTGCCCCTATGCAAAAAATCAAAACAACAACAAACATTAAGATAACTCAGTACAGTAGATGTAACTTGCAGTCCATGTAACACCACGATCATACAATGATATTGCTCTGAGCACAGAAAATGTACATACGTCACCTGTAGTCCTATGTAACACCACAGATAACACAATGATAACTCTCTGATCACAAGATAATGCATTAGCTGTCACCTGCAGTTCTATGTAACACCACAGATAACAGTGATAACCCAACTGTTCAGATAATGTAGCAGTGTCACCTGTGATCCTATATAACATCACAGATAACAACAATGAAACTCTGAATTCAGATAATGCATTAGCTGTCACTGCAGTCCTATGTAACACCACAGATCATACAATGAGATTTCTCTGAACATACATAATGTAGCAGATGTCACCTGTAGTCCTATGTAACACACAGATAACACAATGATAACTCTCTGAATTCAGATAATGCATTAGCTGTCACCTGCAGTCCTATGTAACACCACAGATCATACAATGATTTCTCTGACATACATAATGTAGCAGATGTCGCCTGTAGTCCTATGTAACGCACAGATAACACAATGATAAACTTTTGAATACAGATAATGTAGTTCAGCTGTCACCTGCAGTCCTATGTAACACCACAGATAACACAATGATTACTCTTTGAATCATAGATAATGCTTAGCGTGTCACCTGCAGTCCTATGTAACACACAGATAACAATGAATCTCTCTGAACAGATAATGTAGCAGTGTCACCTGCAGTCCTATGTAACACTCACAGATAATCACAATGAATTTCTCTGAACAGATTAATAAGTAGCGATGTCCCTGCTAGTCCTATGTAACCCACAGATATATAATGATAAAGCTTGGAGCACAGATAATGTAGCAATGTCATCTGTATCCTATGTAACACAAGATAAACAATGATAACTCTTTGAATATAGGAATTCTAGCTGTCGCCTGCAGTCCATGTAACACCATTGATAACATGATATCTCTCTGAGTACAGATATGTAGCAGTGTCATCTGCAGTCTATGAACACTACAGATAATGCAGTGACAACTGAGCACAGATGTGTAAAGATGTTACCTGCAGTCCTATTACACTGGTGCAAACTATTGAAGTGGAGTAAGTTAGAGTTTTAATGTTCACAATATTTGGTCTGTTTGTTTTTTATATAGTAAATAAAATGTATATTTCATACATAATAAATGTATATATATGTAATCAGATTTTATATGCACTGCCCTAAATATCTGGGGCTTTGCATTTGTAATTCAGGGCACTGACCCCATCTCAAAGTGCCTAGCGACACCCCTGACTATATAGTCACCCTCCTTGGGGGCTGTAATACCGCATGTGTCCTTTAGGGGCACAATAACAGCTGATTGTGGAAGGTATTTGGTGCCATAACACCCCTAACAGTAGAGAGGTCCCTACCTGAACTCGTCTTCTTCCGGCTGTCTGGTCCAAGTGGCACAAGATGAGTTCTGTGCAGAGCTTCGTGCATTCTATACCAATTGTGATGCCATTTATGATGTCATCACAACTGCCTGATCCTCTTAAAGAGACAATTTGTATATTTACTAGTAAGACTTGAACTCTGCCGCCACCTATTGGAAGTGGTAATCCTAAAAGTCAAAATTGACCCTTTAACGAATCAGATGACTTCGGACCAAAGCCTTAGCCTCTCACCTAGCCAAATCAGATCTCATACTTTGCACTAACGAGGGACAACACCGTGTCTTCAAAGTAAGGTTCTGATTTGGCTTTTTAATCCTTAATGATATGGCAAGGATTGTTAAAGGGTTGATTTCGAATTTTAGGGTTGCTACTTCCAATAGGTGGCACTAGAGCTCAAGTCCTCTACGCTGAAGAGGCAATTAACATATTTAATTTCCCAGAGGAGCATTGCGGCTCTTAAGTCTCCTCACACTGTCAATCTCCAGAATGATTCTAATAAAAGATTTACCTGTTGTAGAAGAGTACTAGATCCAAGATGGCGAACGTGTCCTATAAAATAGGTTCATAAGGGGATTGCCACCATTGATTATTATGTGATATTCTATTAAAAGGGTTGTGCGGTGAACTGATCCAAAAGAGGTCTGACCACTGGGACTAAGCGGCAGAACACAATTTTTTAAGCTAGCTAGTTCTGGTCCAGGTGTGGCTACTATGTGATCCCTCACATCCCCTTTATATGGTCACATGATTCCAGCATCCTTTGCTGATGATTGAACCTATTCCTGGCCTGGCTTCCTGAGGAGGAGGAGGTTATCTGGAGAACTGACTACTGCCAAGCCGCCTGCTGCCTAGGAGTGTGGCAGCAGGCGTGAAGTTGTTTGTTATTCCCTTGTCTGTCTCCCCTTCCCTCTTATAGTTATTATTGCTGTGGTTGGGACTAGCGCTCCCGCCAACCATTTCCTTTTGAGGGCTAACTTCAGGGCCAGTGAGGGACTGGGTATCCTGCTCGGCGACAGGTTGAAAGAACCCGTATAGGGATGGTAGGGAGATCAGGGCACAGCCGCAGGTGAGTGCAGGGGTCACCTCTTCCCCGTTCCCTATGAGCAGGGCTCTCTGCTGTATTTGTCCCCCCCTCCCGGTGTCTTCCCGTCTGTTGTTTTGTGTAGTGCGCCGGACATCGTTGGCCCATGCGCCACTGTCACGCACGGTAGCGGACACCCCTATGTCCAGCGTGGCCTCTAATTTAGATTATGGTGTCATGCTTTCTGACTGTGCACTTCTCCTCCATGAGCTCTAGGTGATATTAACTCTCTATTAGCAGGTCCCTGTCCGCCTGTATATAAGAGCTTCTTTTCTGGAGAGGCATTTACTTAGGTAGGGACCCAGTGAAGAGATACGCCTCGACGTTTGGCTACTGGGCTCACATAAAACTGGCCTTTTTATATGAGAAGTATCTCAATTTTTCATGTTTTTCCTTAGCAGTAATGCATGTTCATATTCCTCTAGTTATTGTTTGTATGCCTAACACTAAATGGATTATGGCATGTTACACATATGTGAGACCCAGGCGTTCTCCTGACATGTCTGCTTACATTAAACTTTAAGTTCTCCATGGAATCCAAAGACGTATTTTTATAGAATTCTGCATTTTTTTAGATTAAATGTAAACCTATAACCTGACTCTGACGGCACTGAATGGGCGGTATCAGTGTGAAGACACGCCCTAATGACGGGAGGGATGGCCACACCCACTTGTCAGATTTGGAGATATAATGCAGTTACAAAAAATGTGTTCTAGAATTAAGTTAATGGAGTTTAATTTATTACTAAGAGACATGAGGGAAGTTGTCCGGTCTCTTAAAGGGATCTGTCCAAAATGTCCCATTCACTTGTCTAGTTATATTTCACTTGTCTAAGTTATTTCCACGTTCTCCAGATATCAGCCTGTCTTTATTTGCACAAGGTTCAGTGTTACCGCACCTTCTCTGTTGGGGGGGAACTAGGGTTTTCCACTATTTCGCAATGCAAAAGTGTTCTGTATTTTCAACCTAAATTCTCACGACTTAATGCTAGTTTCATATATTATCATTATATAGATTTTGTTCCTTTTTTTTATTCATTATAACATTGATTTTACATTCTGAATAACTTGTTAAAGGGAATCTGTCAGCAGGCTTTTGCTATGTAAGCTGAGGACTGTATGCTGTAAGAGATTAAAAACCAAAGGCAAATGTGCCTCTCTTATCGGTTTGTGTGCTATTGTTTACATAAACTAAAGGCTTTATTACCAGTACAGGGCAGTCCGACACCCCCCCAGCTGTGATTGACACCCATTCTTTATACAGAGCCTGGTGTGGGCGGGGGCAGCTCTCCCAGCTCTGCTGTGTTTCTGAATCTAAATTCTTTGATTGTGCAGCCAGTAATCTGTATGATACATCGTTGGGTTCAGGATCTGTTTGCCTACATTATGTTGCTGTCAGAGGAGGAAGCAAAAACCTGCTGACAGATTCCCTTTAGTCGTGTAGATTCCTAACATGTGTATTTTTTATTTTTTTTATTTTCTGGTCATCATAATGGGAGACCCAGACAATGGGGTTTAGGGCACTGCCCTCCGGAGGTCACACTAGGTACTACAAGTTTGTAGACACCGCCCCCTCCGCTTATAAACCCCTACCGCAGGGAACATCCTCAGTTTTAAACTTAGTGTGCTCGGAGGATCACGCTTTGCTTGCACTTCACTGCATTCTCACAACTTACGTGATGGCGTCTGAAGACAAGGTAAAATGGTTCCGGTCGGGACCTGCGACAGCCTCCCCGCTCACCCTTGTGGAACACGCAGGTGGAGGTACCGGAGGGCCTAGAGCCTGGACACTGTGTGTTCTCCCGGTACGCTGTTGCGCTCCTTTCCATCCCTCTCTGGGGGGCTCTGGAGAGTGGGAGACAGGAGCCTTGCACAGCTCCGCTCCGTCCGAGGCCTCCCTAAATGGTGCTTACAGACCGGACTGGAGCCAGCCCAGTCCGAGGCCTCCCATTATGGTGCTTACAGACCGGACTGGTGCTGCACCCCCGTCCGAGGCCTCCCTAAAGGTGCTTACAGACCGGACTGGCACTGAGGCACTGTGTGTCTCCGGTGTGCCTGGGGGTAGTATCTGACACTGTGTGTGTTATGATACTCAGACCGCGCGCTACCCTCGGGTCCGCGGTTCTGGCGGTGTACCCTGTGCTGGGGTCACCCTGGCTGACCGCCCTGTGTGTCACAGGGGCTGCGGCTATGGACTGCAAGTGTTTGCTTACATGCAGTCTATGTGTTGTATGGTCACAATACTTCCCGCGCTGCGGGCTCCGGCGCCTCCATTATGGAGGCTGCCTGTGAGGATGGGAAGCAGCCCTTGCGGCGATGTCATAATGGGCGTGCGTGTGTGCTTCCCGCGTGTTTTCTGCGCCGCCCACAGATTGTCTGTCGGCGGCCATCTTTACCCTCACGTCCCGGCTGGGATTTGCTTGTAGTGCACGTCTGCGCTTCTGAGGAGACCGGAAACCCTCGCGGAGGCCGCACACACACACCGCTTCCTCCCACCGCTTTACTGCGGTCGGTAAGCCACCGGGAATCCGGTTTTTTATCTGTACGGATTGGCTTATTTTCCCCTGCTGTGGGCATGTACTCAGCTGGAAAACGTGCTGCTAAGGCGGCACATGCCACCATTGCCTGTGCTACATGCAACGGGACACTGGTTGAAGGGGCTTGCAATAACTGCGGACGCCCAGAGGCCCGGGCTGATACTGCTGAGACAGCAGCTCTGGTGCTGTACCCTGAGGTTCAGGTGATCCCAGGGACACACAGAACAAGATTAATGAATCTATGTTGTCCCAGCTGTCCTCCATGTCGCAATCCCTGGAGGCACTTAATAGGAGACTGGAAAGCCCAGCTACTCCTTCCAGTTACCCCCGGGTGTCTCCTTCTTCGGCTGTGAGACCCCTTAAGCGGACTCGTCGTGAGGATTCACCCGAGCTCCAGGCTCTCTCTGAGGAGGAGCGTTCCTCTGATGGTGATGAGGATGATGGGGGTTCAATACTCGGGTCTGTGTCAGAACCACCAGAAGGGGTGGAGGATCTGGTGTCCTCCATCAATGAGACTTTACGTCTCGTGACACCCCATGAGGAGGTGACTGTGCACCCGAAGGAGGTCTATCAATGGCTGCGGCCGGAGGCTAGACCGAGTGGATCCTTTATGGACCATACTAATTTTGGAAGGGTGGTTAGAGCACCCAGGTTACATCCTGGGCGGCGTTATGTCCGCAAACCCAAGGACAATCGCTTCCCCTTTCCCCAGGAGGTGCTTCAGGAATGGTCGCAGTCCCCGAAGGTGGACGCTTCCATGACCAGGATTGCTGCACGCTCCCTATTCTCTGCCTCTGATAGCTCCTCGTTGAAGGATGCGACTGATAGACAGGTCGAACAACTCGCCAAGTCTTCCTATGAGGCTGTGGGGTCTTCATTTGCCCCTAATTTTGCCACGGTCTGGACCCTGCAGGCGATTACATCCTGCTTGGATGGTATCACTGACCTGGCGGGGTCCAGTTCTGAGGTCCTGGCGCTCGCTGATAGGGCAAGGGCCTATGCGGACTATGCCAGGACGGCAACATTGGAGACTGCCGCTCGCTCTGCTGTGGCTTCGGCCAATGCGATTGCTATACGCAGGTTGTTGTGGCTGCATCTTTGGGACTCAGATGCCATGTCTAAGAAGATTCTGCAGAATCTTCCATTCTCTGGCGACAGACTTTTTGGCACTGAGCTGGATAAGCTGATAAAGGATTCTGCGGAGTCTAAGATCCCACAGAATAAGCCTAAGCCACGGTATACCGTCAAAAGGAACCCGAAACAGTGGTCCTTTCGGTCCGGCTCGCAGGCGCCAGCTTCGTCTGCTCACACGGACAGAGGGGGCAAACCCGCTACTCAGTGGCGCCCCAAAGGTCGTCAGAAGAAGCCAACGGGGGCGGCGGCTGCCACCCCCAAACCCGCTTCCGCATGACTCGCTCTCCAGTACTGCCGTCCCACAGGTGGGGGGCCGCCTGTCCCGTTTTCAGGACAGGTGGTTGATCCACGTTCAAGATCAGTGGGTCCGAGACGTAGTCTCCCGCGGCTACAGGATAGAGCTGACATCGCGGCCGACACACCGATTCCATCGGTCTGTTCCATCTTCAGAAAAGGCTCAGGCTTTTTATCTGGTGTTGGAGGGACTCCGCAGAGACGGAGTTGTGGTCCCAGTGCCTTTCGGGGAGAGGTTTCGGGGTTTTTACTCCAACCTCTTCATTGTCCCAAAAAAGGACGGTTCCTTCCGCCCGGTTCTGGACCTAAAACTGTTCAACCGTCACGTGTTGGTTCGGAAGTTCCGTATGGAATCTCTACGCTCCGTGATAGCGGCTGTGTCACAGGGAGACTTCCTAGCGTCAATCGATATCCGAGACGCTTACCTTCACGTGCCCATTGCACCGGCTCATCAGCGCTGGTTGAGATTCGCAGTGGGGAAGAACACTTCCAATTTGTGGCGCTGCCTTTCGGGCTGGCCTCGGCACCGCGGGTGTTCACAAAAGTGATGGCATCTATGATGGCTCTCCTGCACGTACAGGGGCATGCTGTAATACCCTATCTGGACGATCTACTGGTCAGGGCGCCATCGGAACACCTTTGTCGGCAAAGCCTGGAGGTGACCATGAAGTCTCTGGAACAATTCGGGTGGCTTCTCAATATCCAGAAGTCGACACTGGTTCCGACCCAGTCATTGACTTATCTGGGCATGGACTTCCACACGGACTCGGCCCTGGTGTCTCTGCCACGAACCAAGCAGCTGGCTATCCGATCAGGAGTGCAGAATGTCCTCCTGTCACCACAATCATCCCTACGGGTATTGATGAAGCTGGTGGGGCGCATGGTAGCTGCGATAGAGGCGGTGCCTTTCGCACAGTTTCGCCTCCGTCCTCTCCAGCTGGAGATTCTCCGCAGATGGGACAAGAGGACGATCTCTCTGAATCGACTGGTGACACTTTCCCAACCGACCAGGGATTCCTTGCAGTGGTGGCTCCAGCCCCGTCACTTGTCGCGGGGACGGTCCTTCCTCAAACCGTCATGGTTAGTGGTGACCACCGACGCCAGCCTCATGGGCTGGGGTGCGGTGTTCTTACACCACAGGGCTCAAGGCCTCTGGACTCCGTCGGAGTTGGCGTTGCAGATCAACGTGCTGGAGATCAAGGCGGTCTATCTGGCGCTCCTAGCGTTTCAGAAGTTCCTGTCAGGGCAGCCCATTCGGGTTCAGTCCGACAATGCGACGGCCGTCGCCTATATAAATCATCAGGGAGGGACCAGAAGTGCTCAGGCCCTCGCCGAAGTCCACCGCATTCTATCTTGGGTGGAGGACAACGACTGCCTGATCTCCGCAGTTCACATCCCAGGGGTCGAGAACTGGGAGGCCGACTACCTGAGCCGGCAGGGGATGGACGCCGGAGAGTGGTCTCTTCATCCAGACGTCTTCCAGGACATCTGCAGCAGATGGGGCACTCCGGACGTGGATCTGATGGCCTCGCGGCTGAATCATCAGGTGCCGCACTACATGGCGAGATCATGGGACCCCCAGTCTCTGGGAGCGGACGCCCTGATCCTGAGTTGGTCCAGATTCCATCTACCGTATGTGTTCCCGCCTCTGGCTCTGATTCCCAGGGTTCTGTGGAAGATCAGGTCGGAATGCAGGGTAGCCATTCTAGTGGCTCCGGATTGGCCCAGGAGGTCCTGGTATCCGGACCTGTGGCGACTGTCAGGCGGACACCGGTGGGCTCTTCCGGAACGCGCAGATCTACTCGCGCAAGGCCCATTCTTCCATCTCAATTCCAGGGCCCTCAGAGTGACTGCATGGCTCTTGAGGCCTGGCTGTTGACATCCAGAGGCTTCTCTCCTACGGTAGTCGACACTATGACTCGAGCTAGGAAGCCCGTATCCAGGAAGATATACCACAGAACGTGGAAGATTTTCTTTACCTGGTGTGCCTCGAGTGGCCGGTCCCCGTGGCCCTTATCCATACCGACATTGTTGGCTTTCCTACAGTCGGGGTTGGAATTGGGTTTATCTGTCGGCTCCCTGAAGGGTCAAGTATCAGCTCTTTCAGTGCTGTTTGACAGGCGCTTGGCGCTCCTTCCCAGGGTCCGTCAATTTCTGCAGGGGGTGTCTCGGGTGGTTCCGCCCTACAGGCGGCCACTGGACCCTTGGGATCTTAACATGGTCCTGGCGACACTGCAGAAACCGCCGTTTGAGCCACTGAGAGACATTTCCCTATCTCGTCTGTCCCAGAAAGTGGTCTTTCTGGTGGCGATTACGTCTCTGAGAAGGGTCTCAGAATTGGCTGCACTATCGTGCAAGTCGCCCTTCCTGGTGGTTCACCAAGACAAGGTGGTGTTACGCCCGCGGCCAGAATTCTTGCCAAAGGTGGTTTCCACTTTTCACCTGAACCAGGAGATTGTTCTCCCGTCATTTTGCCCAGCTCCCGTTCATCAGGTTGAGCGCGATCTCCATACTCTGGATCTCGTGAAAGCGGTACGCATTTATGTGTCCAGGACTGCCTCCTTCCGGAGTTCGGATTCATTATTTGTCCTTACGACAGGTCGCTGTAAGGGGTCCGCGGCATCGAAGTCAACCTTGGCCAGATGGATCAAGGCTCCCATTCAAGAGGCTTACAGGTCTTCTGGTTTGCCTCTCCCGGTGGGATTGAAGGCTCACTCTACCAGAGCTGTCGGTGCCTCCTGGGCTTTGCGACATCGAGCGTCTGCTCTACAGGTGTGTCAGGCGGCCACTTGGTCCAGCCTGCACACTTTCTCTAAGCACTATATGGTGCATGCCCATGCCTCCGCGGATGCAAGTTTGGGCAGGCGGGTCCTCCAGGCGGCGGTTGCCCACCTTTGAGGGGGACCATGTGTTATCCGTCTGAGGAACTCTTCCCGCCCTGGGGTATTGCTTTAGGACATCCCCATTGTCTGGGTCTCCCATTATGATGACCAGAAAAAAGAGAATTTTGTTTACGTACCGTAAATTCTTTTTTCTTTAATCATCAATGGGAGACCCAGCACCCACCCAGTTGTTCCGTTGCATGTTTTGCATTTGTTCTGTTCCCTGTTGGGACAGTGTTATCCGGGTTGTTGAACCGTTTGTACACGGTTTCTTCCCGACGTTTCGGGTGTGGTTTATTTGTCTCCTCGCAGCTTATGGACCAAACTGAGGATGTTCCCTGCGGTAGGGGTTTATAAGCGGAGGGGGCGGTGTCTACAAACTTGTAGTACCTAGTGTGACCTCCGGAGGGCAGTGCCCTAAACCCCATTGTCTGGGTCTCCCATTGATGATTAAAGAAAAAAGAATTTACGGTACGTAAACAAAATTCTCTTTTTTACGTAACGTTTGGGCAACAAAATGTACAAAGTAATTTTTTAAGTAATTCAAAACACAACTTGGTGTCAGCTTACCTTTCACCTCCTGAGTCTCAGTCCCCGACGATCAATCCAGAAAGCGGTACGTGCAAGGAAGTCCCCAACCGAGACATACATGCGTGGCACGGTGTCCGTGAATAAAGCCGTGACAGCTGAAACGCAATGGTTTTTGCACCCGAGGGTTTCCATCATGGATGACCTCTGACCTTGTACCGTAAACTTTCTTTCTTTTTTTTAAAGATTTTTGTTATAAATATGAAGTTTTACTTAATATAGCAGCGTCTCGGTTGCTGACTTTGTTGAGCGCATCCCTGGACATAGCTGCGTTTTTCTGAAGTAATTTTCAGACACATCCATTACACAGTACATAGCAGGGACACATATATAAGATTATCTCAGCACAAGAGATGTGGTATGATCAGACCATGTCCCAGTATGGTCAGACACATCATTACACAGTACATAGCAGGAACACATATATAAGATTATCTCAGCACAGGAGATGTGGTATGATCAGACCATGTCCCAGTATGGTCAGACACATCATTACACAGTACATAGCAGGAACACATATATAAGATTATCTCAGCACAGGAGATGTGGTATGATCAGACCATGTCCCTGTACAGTCAGACACATCCATTACACAGTACATAGCAGGGACACATATATAAGATTATCTCAGCACAAGATATGTGGTATGATCAGACCATGTCCCTGTACGGTCAGACACATCCATTACACAGTACATAGCAGGGACACATTTATAAGTTTATCTCCGCACAGGAGATGTGGTATGATCAGACCATGTTCCTGTATGGTCAGACACATCCATTACACAGTACATAGCAGGAACACATATATAAGATTATCTCAGCACAAGATATGTGGTATGATCAGACCCTGTCCCTGTACGGTCAGACACATCCATTACACAGTACATAGCAGGGGCACATATATAAGATTATCTCAGCACAGGGACACTCTTTTAAACATCCAATTGTGGAAATTATTATTATTATTCCAAGATCTATTGATTAAAATGATTCCCATGAACAAAGTTAATTAACGAACAGCCACGGCGTCCTTTCTAGGTCTTTGGGTAGACGGTCCATTATCCAGTTGTGTCACCATGGACCATGTTGACCCTATCGAGGTGGTGTTGGCCTTTATCAGGTCATGGTTACTTTTGAACACGAGCCTCAAAAGATTAATTGGCCAAGACATTGCTATGAAATATATCTTTAAACAAAAAAAATGGTTAAATAAACTAAATCTGGCCTCTACTAATTTAATAGGGGGTGTTCAGGATTCCACAGTGCGCCACCATGGGATGTGTCTTACAATGATAGACCTGAACTGCAATACCAGCAACAACCTGCGGACAGGAGTGGCGCTGTTCTTTGGAAGAACACAGGTTGTGTTCCTAATCGTGTACAATCCATTTAACCTATTATTTTAATTTTTTTTAGACACCTGGTTTTGTCGCACAGAATGACGATGACAATGTCCATCATCACCTGCAACGTATGGAGAACTCCCTCACTATGTTCGCTGAGGAATCTGACCAGAGCAGACTTCTAAATCACATGAGCCGCCTGGTCCTGGAGTTCAACCGGCTGGCAAGTAAAGTGCACAAGAACGAGCAGCGCACATCGGTGTTACAGGTACAGGAGAGTGGGAGTCGTAGTCCGTTTCCATCTGCAGGACACAGTGATGTATGAATATGAACAAGGTGATGATTGAAATAATTCAGCTTTCAGGGAAAATGACAGTGGGCAGCGATTAGAGAAAACACAGCTTAAAGTGATTTACCAGCACTATAGGTGCCGGAACGTCCCCCCCCCACCAACATTCATTGCTTTTGACTTTTTCCAATAGTCTACCTGCCCTGAACCAAATGCCTGCCTCTCTCTCATGTCTGCCTGTGTTCATGCTCTCCTGTCTGTCAAATACTTAGCGTGGCCACAGATTACTAGTGGAAATGGTGGTCCCTAAATAATTTCTAAGGGTACATGTTGCGTCAAGTGAGTTTAAAGAATAGGCACATGAGGAATAACACCATATCTACCGATTATAAGTTAATATCCTATGTTTTTCATTAGTTTTCCCCATCAGCAGGCTCTCGCTCTAATTTTCAGTTGTCTCTGAGCTAGTGGGTGCAATCTGCTATGATTATTCCCATGCACAGCACACACGGATATGATGGAGTACTGATTTTTATTGTTATAGGATATGAGATAGAAGGAGTAACAATTGCAGGTAAGCTATTATACAGAAGTATTGAGCTGTGTGGCTTCGACTCCAGCTCTGGAGTGAGCTCCATCTGCTCCTGGCTCCTCCTCCACCTCCATAGAGTAGAATAGGAAGTGTAACCTGACCCCTCACTGAGCTGGCAAGACAGATTTGAGGGTTTTTTTTCAGAATGGATGGTGAGTTTAGGATTCAAGGCAGAGAAGTGGCTCATAAGTGGAGAAAGAAGATCATATATATTACAAAGTGTGTTCTATTTGCCTGTTCTAATGATTTTAGGCAGAGTTTGTTGAAATGACTGAAGATTTAGTGATGGATGGGTAAACCTGAGTTTAGTCTGGCTTTATCTGTAACTTTATGTATGTACAGACTTTGTGCGAGCAACTAAGGAAGGAGAACGAGGACCTGCGCTCCAAACTGGAGGTCGACTGGAACCAGAGACATCAGACAGAACAAGACCTGAGGTGAGCGACGTTGCACATAGGGCAGCGGGGGGCATATATATCTCTCAATCAACCAATAAGGTAGCAGCACATCCAACATAATAATTATAAGAATTTAGCACTAAAAAAGTTTTGAAAGTGCAATAAACTGTGTTATGTCTCCCTCTAGTGGTCATTCTAGGGTTTTACACAAGTTGCAATTTCTAATAGATTATCATTTTTTTATTAAAAGGATGGTCGAAGATTAATACAGATTAATTTATGTTAATCTTCGACCATCCTTTAATAAAAAACGATAATGTGATAGAAATTGCTACTTTGCGGAAAACTTTATAATGACCACTAGAGGGAGACATAACACAGCTTATTGCACTTTCAAACTTTTCTAGTGTGAAGTTTTTATTATTATGATGTGTGATTGTTGCTTCTTTATTGGTTGATTGTGGGTAAATCTGTGTATCCAAAAGGGAGCTGATTTGTCTTTTTTTTTCCTCTATGGCTGAAGGCATGAAAATCTAGAGTTGAAGAAATTGTTTTTGCACAGAGGAAAAGTATCTG
This sequence comes from Allobates femoralis, assembly GCA_033576535.1. Lineage (NCBI taxonomy): Eukaryota > Metazoa > Chordata > Amphibia > Anura > Aromobatidae > Allobates > Allobates femoralis. The sequence goes on from JARQOC010000004.1 coordinate 598,667,990, forward strand.
CGACCACAAATGTCAGTACTGCAGCAACAGGGGAGAGCGCACATGTCGAGAATGCGACACATGAGCAGGTGAGTAAACGTCTGACCACACATTGTCATTCTGAATCTGTATCGGAGACCTCTTTATATGGGATCGGTCATTACATATAGCATTAGGGCCCCCCCTGTGTAGGCATCTGGATAGCATTAGGGTCCCTCCTGTGTAGGCATCTCAATCGCATTAGGGCCCCCCTGTGTAGGCATCTGGATAGCAATAGGGTCCCTCCTGTGTAGGCATCTCAATCGCATTAGGGCCCCCCTGTGTAGGCATCTGGATAGCATTAGGGTCCCTCCTGTGTAGGCATCTCAATCGCATTAGGGCCCCCCCTGTGTAGGCATCTGGATAGCATTAGGGCCCCCCTGTGTAGGCATCTGGATAGCATTAGGGTCCCTCCTGTATAGGCATCTTAATAGCATTAGGGCCCCTCCTGTGTAGGCATCTCAATAGCATTAGGGTCCCTCCTGTGTAGGCATCTCGATAGCATTAGGGCCCCTCCTGTGTAGGCATCTCAATAGCATTAGGGCCCCTCCTGTGTAGTAATCTCAATAGCATTAGGGCCCCTCCTGTGTAGGCATCTCAATAGCATTAGGGTCCCTCCTGTGTAGGCATCTCGATAGCATTAGGGCCCCTCCTGTGTAGGCATCTCAATAGCATTAGGGCCCCTCCTGTGTAGTAATCTCAATAGCATTAGGGCCCCTCCTGTGTAGGCATCTCAATCGCATTGGGGCCCCTCCTGTGTAGGCATCTTAATAGCATTAGGGCCCCTCCTGTGTAGGCATCTCAATAGCATTAGGGCCCCTCCTGTGTAGGCATCTCAATAGCATTAGGGCCCCTCCTATGTAGGCATCTCGATAGCATTAGGGCCCCCCCTGTGTAGGCATCTCAATAGCATTAGGGCCCCCCCTGTGTAGGCATCTCAATAGCATTAGGGCCCCTCCTGTGTAGGCATCTCAATAGCATTAGGGCCCCTCCTGTGTAGGCATCTCAATCGCATTAGGGCCCCTCCTGTGTAGGCATTTTTATAGCATTAAGGTCCCTCCTGTGTAGTAATCTCAATAGCATTAGGGCCCCTCCTGTGTAGGCATCTCAATCGCATTAGGGCCCCTCCTGTGTAGGCATTTGGATAGCATTAAGGTCCCTCCTGTGTAGTAATCTCAATAGCATTAGGGCCCCTCCTGTGTAGTAATCTCAATAGCATTAGGGCCCCTCCTGTGTAGGCATCTTAATAGCATTAGGGCCCCTCCTGTGTAGGCATCTCAATAGCATTAGTGCCCCTCCTATGTAGTCATCTCGATTGCATTACCTATAGCATACCTATCTGCCTTTCTGATCAGCTCTAAGGTAAGCACATGTGTTTACCAACCCTAGTGTGCCGTCTTTTCCCCTATAGCTTTACAACCCATAAATGGCATTTTAAAAGGGTATTTGTCACCCGCTTTTGGTTATGTAATCTGAGTGCAGCATGAATAGGGGCTGAGAGCCTAATTCCTGCACTGTTTCACTTACTGAGCTGCTTGCTGTAGTTTTGATAAAATTACTGTTTTCTCCACTGCAGATCTAGCAGAGCCATGTATAACCCTCCCACACCACAGTTTTTTTTAAGACTAATTTCCTGTTGTTTCAGGAACTAAAACACGTACATTAGACGCAATGATTGTCTTTTGTATTGAAGCATCTAATGAGCGTGTGCAAATGGCATTGTAAAAGTAGGGGAGCGGGATCTTGTGTTATTATTTAATAAAATCACAGTTTTCTCTACTCATATCTAGCCGTTCTTATTATGTTGATCTCTGTATAAACCCCCACCCCCACCAGTTTTTTTTTAGACTTCAACTTCTTGTTGTTTCAGGAAACAACACATGTACATAGCCACAATGTTAAGACTCTGACCCTATCTTTTAAAGCATCTAATGAGCGGGTGCAAATATCATTGTGAAGGGAGGGGAGCGGGATCTTGGGTAACTAATGCATTGATGCTATATGGACGGCTCTAGACAATGGCTACTCTGCTTCACGGACAATTTCTTAGTAGAATTTTCTTGTATTATTCCAGTCGACCAAACTGCTGGAAAAAACTTCCAATAAAGACCAAATTGCGGCCTTGTTAAAGAAAGTGAAAATTCTGGAACATCAGAGAACAGAGGTGAGTAAAGCCGCAAGCTACATTTACCTGATGGAGAACTGCTTACATAGCAATTCCATACTATGTGCATGTGTTTGGAGCCAGGGCAATAATAAAGTACAGTACTCTGCCTGACATAAGTTATGTCGCTTATCCATGTTATGTAAATAGAAGCTTATAACCCGACGTTAAATTCATCCATTGGTTGTATAAATTACTCTTTTGAAAGCTGAAACCCTCCGAAATGTGATTTAGGTTAATAAAATAAATCGGCATCAATGCTGAAATATTGATCATTTAATGAACACAGAACGGTCAGATTTTGGCAAGACAAAAGTTTTGTCGCTCACAGAAAGTAATGTGATATTCAAACAAATAATTACCTTAAATACAAATATTATTGAATGAAGTTGTGGTGCTATTAGTCATATTTCATATTTTGTGTGACTTCCATGAGCTTGAATGACTGCATTCATGCGGTTCAACAATGATTCATGCAATTTATCAATGAAGTCATCAGGAATAGCAAAGAATGCAGTCTTACATGCCTCCCAGAGTTCATTTAGATTCTTTAGTTTTGTCTTCCAAGCTTCCTCTTTCATCCTACCCCAAACAGGCTCAATGATATTCATGTCTGGTGAATGGGCGGCCAGTCCTTGAGCACCTTGATCTTTTATGATATGTATGAGATGGAGCACCATCCTGCTGCAGAATTTAACCCCTTTTATGATTTGGAATATAAGAGGTAGCTAATACTTCTTGATATTTTAGGCTATTGATATTGCCTTCCACCTTGCAAATGTTTTGCACACCCCCATACTGAATGTAACCCCAGACCATGATCTTTCCACCACCAAATTTAACTGTTTTCTGGGTGTATTTTGGATCCTTACAAGCTCCAGTAGGTCTCCTGCAGTATTTGCGGCGGCTGTGGTGTAATTCTACTGAAGATTCGTCAGAGAAATCCACCTTCTGCCACTTTTCCAGCGTCCATCTGTTTAGCAGCCTGTGGGACTTTGCAAATGCCACATGATTTTTTATTTGCCTTTTGTTTCGTGCTGGCTTCTGGGTTCTGATTCGACCATGGAGGTGAATTTGAGACAGAATCCTACAAACTGTTCTTGTTGATACAGGGACTTGAGGTAACCAGACCTGTTGGAACTTTGCTGTAGTGGAAGAGGGGCTTGCTTTGGATTTTCTAACCAAGAAACGTTCCTCCTGAGCAGTTGTCTTGCGGAGTCTGCTGGACCTGGGCTTGTCAAACACATCTCCAGTCTCTTCAAATCTTTTTTTAATTCTTTGTACTTGACGCTGAGACACATTAAAGGTGCCAGCCACCTCTGCAGTGGATCTGGTCTTCAGCCTCTTGATTATCAAGGCTTTGGTCGCAGGGTGTATTTTTGGCGTGTTGTCAGAGCTCAAGTTGCAGTTCAAGTGAAGGTCTGGGGTGCTGGGTTTCTTTTTATACACACCCACTAATTAACCGATCATTTACTGAGCACAGGTGAGAATGTAAATATGACCAGGCGACAAAACATTTGTCTTGCTAAAATCTGACCATTCTGTGTTCATTAAATGATCAATATTTCAGCATTGATGACAATTTATTTTCTTAACCTAAACCACATTTCGGAGGGTTTCAGCTTTCAAAAGAGTAATTTATACAACCAATGGATGAATTTAATGTCAGGTTATAAGCTTTAATTTACATAACATGGATAAGCGACATAACCTATGTTAGAGACTGTAGGGATTGCATATATAACAATCATCCATTATGGAAGGGCAGCATAACCAATAATGGACCTCTCTTTAATGAGGACCAGCCAGCAGCCTTTAGGGCTATAAAGTGAAGTCTGTTTTTTACAAGCTCTGGAATACTGAGTGCAATCATACCTTTACTGCAATGATTACATGTATGATTGCTGAGATAAATCTTATCAAACACTAGAAAATCTGTGCAGCAAAGGGATGGAGTGTGCAGTACATTAGCATAAGAGGGACTGGGTTCTATGTATTATACCCCTGTTTGCTCTAAGCCACTTCCCCCCCCTTCCTCTCTCCCTCCCTATCTTTCTCCCCTCTCCCTCCCTCCCTCCCTGTCAGTATATACCAGGGACAGGACACCTGATATCCTGCATGGAGATAGATAGCACAATGTCAGGGATCCTATGTGCTCATCACTCCCTACACTGCATCTCCGGCTTCTCACTGCTTCTCCTGTCTGTGATTGGTCACCAGACGGAGTGCAGGAGACAGCCCAGACCCTTTCAGTCTTTGTGAGTCTAATGTGCTAATGTGCTGCACACTCCATCCCTCTGCTGCACAGTTTTCCCGATGTTTGATAACACTTTTCTCAGCAATCATACATGTAATCATTGAAGAAAAGGTATGATTACACTCAGTATCCCAGAGCCTGTAAGGCTCTAACTTCATTTTAAAACCTGCTGGTTGGTTCCCTTTAAACCTGTAGAAAATCATGGTTGTGCTCCCCCCAAAACAAGTTAGCGCTGCTTTTGGTGCACTTACCAGTAAAACATGCCCAGATACTGCCTCGGCTCTCATGTGTAAATCACCATCCAAGTCGGCATTTCTTCTTCATTAGCATTCTGTCAGCACTATAGGAGCTAGATCTCATCCAGCTGTACAACAGATTGCCTGCCCCAAATTAAAAGCCATCCTCTCTGGTTTGCCTGTGTGCTTGAGCAGAGAGACGAGGACCTACCCCACTTCTGTAAGGCTATTTGGAGTGACTTTTGTGTGTGTGTGTGGGGGGGGGGGTTTGAGCGGGTCAGGTACCTCTATATATAAATAGTTTCATAGTTTTTATGGTCCTCTAATAACCTGTCTTGGTATTGCAGACCCCCCAGTCCTCTAATAACCTGTCTTGGTATTGCAGACCCCTCAGTCCTCTAATAACCTGTCTTGGTATTGCAGACCCCTCAGTCCTCTAATAACCTGTCTTAGTATCGCAGACCCCTCAGTCCTCTAATAACCTGTCTTGGTATTGCAGACCCCTCAGTCCTCTAATAACCTGTCTTGGTATTGCAGACCCCCCCAAGTCCTCTAATAACCTGCCTTGGTATTGCAGACCCCCAGTCCTCTAATAACCTGTCTTGGTATTGCAGACCCCCCAGTCCTCTAATAAGCTGTCTTGGTATTGCAGACACCTCAGTCCTCTAATAACCTGTCTTGGTATTGCAGACCTCTCAGTCCTCTAATAAGCTGTCTTGGTATTGCAGACCCCCCAGTACTCTAATAACCTGTCTTGGTATTGCAGACCCCTCAGTCCTCTAATAACCTGTCTTGGTATTGCAGACCCCTCAGTCCTCTAATAACCTGTCTTGGTATTGCAGACACCCCCAAGTCCTCTAATAACCTGCCTTGGTATTGCAGACCCCCCAGTCCTCTAATAACCTGTCTTGGTATTGCAGACCCCCCAGTCCTCTAATAAGCTGTCTTGGTATTGCAGACCCCTCAGTCCTCTAATAACCTGTCTTGGTATTGCAGACACCTCAGTCCTCTAATAACCTGTCTTGGTATTGCAGACCTCTCAGTCCTCTAATAAGCTGTCTTGGTATTGCAGACCCCCTAGTACTCTAATAACCTGTCTTGGTATTGCCGACCCCCCAGTCCTCTAATAAGCTGTCTTGGTATTGCAGACCCCTCAGTCCTCTAATAACCTGTCTTGGTATTGCAGACCCCCTCAGTCCTCTAATAACCTGTCTTGGTATTGCAGACCCCTCAGTCCTCTAATAACCTGTCTTGGTATTGCAGACCCCCAGTCCTCTAATAACCTGTCTTGGTATTGCAGACCCCTCAGTCCTCTAATAACCTGTCTTGGTATTGCAGACCCTCCCAAGTCCTCTAATAACCTGTCTTGGTATTGCAGACTCCCAGTCCTCTAATAACCTGTCTTGGTATTGCAGACTCCCCAGTCCTCTAATAACCTGTCTTGGTATTGCAGACCCCCCAGTACTCTAATAACCTGTCTTGGTATTGCAGACCCCTCAGTCCTCTAATAACCTTGGCCGCTCTTCTCTGGACCCGCTCTAGTTCAGCTATGTCTTTCTTATACACTGGAGACCAGAATTGTACACAGTGTTCTAAGTGTGGTCGCACTACTGACTTGTATAGAGGTAAAATTATGTTGTCCTCTAATAATCCATTGTGGCATGGTCGCCCTTGTATTAGGCTGACTGCAGGTTTTCAGACCTGTCAGCTCGAGTTTTAGCCATGGGGTGGAGCAGAATCACAGGAGCATCTTCATTTTAGGAAGGGATGGTCCAGTTGGGACGACCCTTTTCACTGCAGAATGGCGTTCAATGTTAAATGACACCTAGGCTTTGTGTTACCGTGTGACCTTTTAGGGGTCATTTAGCTGACTGCGGGTGTACACGACACTCACACACACTCAGAATGATTGGTAATGTGATCATTGTTTGCAGGTTGTCGGTCACCAAACAAAACTCTTGTTCGTCGGGTGAAATGATTTTTAAACTTGCTTAAAAATGACTTTTCTCGGCAGCACATCATGCTGCTAAAATAGGGCCTGTGCTGCCGAGAAAAAGTGTTTTTAAGCAAGTTTAAAAATCATTTCACCCGACGAAGAAGCGTTTTGTTCATTTGTCTGGTGACTGACAGCCTGTTTACACCGGCCAGTTATCAGGGAGTGAGCCAACACGGGATCAGTCGTTGCCAATAATCAGCCAGTGTAAGTGCACCCTCAGGCTACATGCACATGTAAAGTCTATGCTGCGGTCTGTGCACCTATTCTTCCGGGGAAACCACTGTGTCACCTACACGACTGCTTGGTTGATCACAATGGTTGGGTGGTTTTACATGTAAAACATCTGACATTGTGCAGGAAAAGGATTAAAAGGATGAACGGATGCTGCGCTCACGGCCGCAGTGTGAACGCCGCCTTAGGGAAGGTTTCCTGCTGCTGATATAAAGCGCCATGGAACCTAATGGCGCTATATAAATAAATAATAATAATAAATATCAGTGATTCTTCTCTTTTTCTGCAGCTCCTGGATGTGAATAAGCAGTGGGATCAGCAGTTCCGCTCTATGAAACATCAGTATGAAGAGAAGGTATTCTAATGCTGTTTATGTTTATTCATATATACACTAGCTGTAAAGCCCGGCGTTGCCCGTTCGTAATGCCCATATATAGTCGTAATGTTCATATATGGTAGTATAACCCATATATGGTAATATTGCCCATATATGGTATTGTATGTGTGTATGTATGATAGCCCGCCCCCTCCCAGTAGCCCAGCCCCATTGCCGCTCTGCCCCTACACATAGCTTCACCCCTCCCAGTAGCCACACCCCTTTCATAGCACCACCCCCATGTATAGCCCCCTCCCCTTCATACATACATCCCTCCACAAAGTCCTGGGGGTGGGGCTATGTGGAGATGCAGGATGTGAAGTGGGGTGTGACTGTGGAGTGGGTAGGGCTTTGTAAAGTGGGCATGCCCATGCGGAGTGGACGTGGCTATCTGGGTGGGTGTGGTTAGTCAGAGTAGAGTGGGTGGAGCTACACTGAGTAGGTGAGGCTATCTGGAGCGGGTGGGTCTTGCAGCACATACACATACACGTACGTACATACACTCAGCTTTATGTATCAGATACACATACACTCTCTCTATATGCATATATATTAATATATAATGTATAAATAATATGTACAAAGACCAGGATGCCAAAGGGGGGATACATATATAAAAATGGCCAGTAACACCCGAGCAGCACTCAAAAAAGTAAGACAAAAAAATGGGCAAGTAAAATCTCAATACATGAATGACATTGAAATAAACAGTTTTTATGGAGCCAAATATCTGAATCAATGCACATACCATCTGAAGGCATTCAATCTAAAATGTAACCACTAAGTGGTGCTAGAGTTCTGTACATACCATCTGAAGGCATTCAATATAGAATGTAACCACTAGGTGGTGCTAGAGTACTGTAGATACCATCTAAAGACATTCAATATAGAATGTAACCACTAGGTGGTGATAGAGTACCATAAGAGCAGGCTAATTGTCTCTAAAGAAGACTTGAACTCTAGCGCCACCTATTGGAAGTAGCAATCCTAAAATTCAATATTGAGCCTAAGGGCCCCGTTACATATAGCGACACACCAGCGATCCCGACAACGATCCAACCTGGCCGGGATCGCTGGAGCGTCGCTACTTGGTCGCTGGTGAAATATTAAACATTCAGATCTAACCAGCGACGCACCAACGATACGGCAGCCGTTGGGGCCAAGGATATAAGTCAAATCATATTCTCAATTTGTAGACACAGTGTTTCGAAGTGTGTGCCTTGTCAGTGAAGAGTATGAGATATGAGAGGCTAAGGCTGGGGATCTAACAGATAACGTTTCTCCTTATGGAGATATGACGCTAGAGTTCAGGTTATCATTGAAGAGACAATTTGCATATTTAAATTTCCCAGAAGAGCATGCAAGGCGTATAAGTCTTCTTGTATACTGACATGTCCTCTCTCCATAAGGAGAAACGTTGTAGCTCAGAACATAAGAAGAGGATCACCGGTAGTATAAGGAATGTGGCCAAGACAGATAAAAAGTACAAGGCATGTATGAGAGAGAAGAAGCTCATGATAGCAGCAAGTCTGGAGTAAATGGCTTACTTATTGTAAAGAGCAGAGTGCCTGGATGTATGGATGCACCCCGACGCGCGTTTCGCTATGGCTTCCTCTGGGAATATATAAAGATTATGTATATTAAAGTTAGACTGTGCCTTGTATTAAAAAATGTCTTCAAACGTATCCACATAGATCACGTCTCTACGTCAGAAGATTTCACTGGCCACCAAATCTGAGAGCGAGCAGGAGGCGGACAGAGACCGAAAGCAGAGAGACTTCGACCGAAAACTCCTCCTGGCCAGAGACAAAATAGAGGAAAGAGAGGTAAAGCTTTTGGGATGGAAATAGGACTCAGTAATGCAGTAAATAACCAGCAGTATTTATCCATTAAATATATTTATTTTTTTGGCTAAGTTAATTTTTTATTTGGGTTTATTTAACAACTTTGATACATAGCGGCTGTCGAAACTAAACACTTCACAGCACATAGCAAGCTGCAGAATGAGCTAACGTGGAATATGTCAGTGAGCCGCTCTGACGACAGGGTCTGGATCCTTTGTCTATGCTTTGCTGATTGATCTTCTAGATTGATTTATGACAAGGTCACAGATTGATGTGATCATGAATTGAAATTTTGTCAAGAGAAGTTAGACGTGAGAAGTTAGAACAAGATGACTGATCTGTTTCCTCATTTGGCAATCATGCTATGTACATAGAGGCGGTAAAATCTAATTGGTCCAAAGTTTTTAATGATACCCTATAAATAACTTCTAGATAAAAATACATATCTTTGAAGAGGAACTGTCACTTGGTCAAAAAATTAATCCAAATGTGTTGTAGAAATCCCTGAACTCCCCTGATTCTACCACTTTTTCCCGTTTTGTGATACGTCACTCCATTGCAGAGATATTCATGTTTGTTTATTCTGCAGCGCAGTATGTGAAATCTCTGCTTGTAGTGCAACTGGGCGTTTGTTCAGAGTATTCTCTGGAGAGTATTCACTCTTGTCTCGCCGATGTCGTTAATGACAGTTCGTCATCTTCTGAGACTGTCAGATGGACAGAGCAGCTGCTGAGCTCTGATTGGCAACATCTAAGGAGGGTGTAATCACAAGCCCCAGAGAATACTCTGAAGAAACATCCAGTTGGACTGCAAGCAGAGATTTCACAGTTCGTCATCCTCTAAGACTGACAGACGGCCAGATCAGCTGCTGAGCTCTGATTGGCAACGTCTACGAAGGGTGAAAGTGCAAGCTGCAGAGAATACACTGGAGAAACATCCAGTTGGACTGGAAGCAGAGATTTCACATACTGCACTCCAGGAGAAGTAAGAGGTCTCGGCCAACAGTCTGATGTATAGGGGCCTCCTAATTCTCTGTCGACATCATGACGTGGTGCGCAGGGCTGTGGAGTCGGTAAGCCAAACCGCCAACTCCTCAATTTCACTGAATCCAGCTCCACCAAATTGGACACAGACTCCGACTCTACAACTTCGACTCCACAGCCCGGTGTGCCCACGCCATGATTATTTATTTTATTCCTTCACAGTCACAAATTCAGAAGCTGGAGTCCGAGATCAGAGATCTGAAGCAAAAGAACCGATTCCTTCATGACCAGATGAGCTCCACCAGCAAACAGCGGGAATACCAGGAGCGCGAGATCGGCCGACTGAATAAAGTAATTTATAGTATTTGTGGTACATTTCATCCTCTCTGGATGGCACTGTTACACGTGGACTAGACCCACCTTTAGAGAGAAGAACTTCTTCACCTGTCTCCTCTAGGGACCTATTGTAATGTCATTGTCCTCACAGGCTCTAGAAGAAGCTCTGAAGCTGCAGGGATCAGGTCCACGGTCTCCATCTTCCTCTGGCTCCACAGAAGACACCGGGCTCCTTCAGCGCCAAGAACTCATAACTCAGGTTGACCTCCTCAAGCAGCAGGTAAGGACCACTTTCTACTCAACTGATGCCCTCAAGAAATTTTGCCTCTCCAAGCAAACATCTGCTGTGAGATTGTCTTAAGATAGATTTTGGGGTTGGACTAGATTTTGGGTCCAATGTAAAAGTGATCGTTTGTTGGCAACCTTGGGAGTCACATTAGCCTTTGGGTTCATTTATCTGATTAATTTTCCACCTTTCAGTCCTAGCATCCTAGCTCCACCATATGTTTTTGGCACATGCGCAGTGAAGAGAGGTCTACTGCTCACGGGTTCATCTGCGCATGTGCCATGGGGGTGTCTTGTACTGATATCTCCACCCTGTATCATTAGCAGCCACCGCCATGGCACCTGCGCAGTAAAGAGAGGTCTACTGCCCCCCAGGTCACCTGTGCATGTGCCCAGTGCCATGGAGGTGGCTCCTAATGATACAGGTTAAGGACATCATTCAAGGCACCTCCATGGCACATGCGCAGACGAACTGGTGAGCAGTAGACCTCTCTTCGATGTTCAAGTGCCATGGAGGTGGCTTCTAATAATACCGGGTGGGAACATCATCACAAGCCACCTCCATTGCACATGCGCAGTAAAGAGAGGTCCACTGCTCTCCAGGTCCCCTGTGCATGTGCCTGGTGTCATGGATGTGGCTTCTAATGATACAGGTTGAGGACATCATTGCAAGGCACCTCCATGGCACATGCGCAGATGAACTGGTGAGCAGTAGACCTCTCTTCGATGTTTAAGTGCCATGGATGTGGCTCCTAATGATACCGGGTGTGAACATCATCACAAGCCACCTCCATGGCACATGCGCAGTTGAACTGGAGGGCATTAGACCTCTCCTCGCTGCGCAGTTGCAATGGAGGTGGTCCGGGATGATGTACCCAATCTAGAAGGGGACAGACCACTCTTGTGTTTGCAAATACAGCCTTCCAAGCCCTGTTTTTCAACATGATGCCATGTCTTCAAGACCTCATCGGTAACTTATTATATTCCTAGATAACGTTTTGGTGGCCTAAGTTCTGTTATCTGTTGTCAGGAACATTACAGGGGTTGTCGAGGATTAGAAAGACATAGATTATTTTTTTTATAAGCAGCGCCGCCCCCCTGACTATGGGTTTTGTCTGGTATTGCCACTCAGCCCCAATGAAGTGAATGGAGCTGTGCTACAATACTACACACAACCCTTGATCGGGGAGGCGCTGTATCTACATGGAAGCAGACATATTTTTCTAATCACAATCCCTTTAATTGTCCGTTGAGTTTCAGATTATTTTAGCAGTTCCATTTCTATCTTGTCCTTCCTCTGGATCAGATTATGTTACATGGAGAGGTTAGTGCAGGTCCTTGAGCTTCTGTGACGGAGGGGAATTATGATGATTAATTCATCTGCTTCACTGACTATTAATACAGTTAATAATCCCCCGTCTGACCGCGGAGTTCATCGTGTACGTCCTTAGTACGGAATGATTTGATTAGATTTGGAAGAAGTCATTGGATTGCTACAAAAGAGGTATCATTGAAATTGGGGGTCAAACATCTGTACAGCCATAGCAAAACTTCTTTAAAAAAGTTTGTCAGGACTAAATCAGACATTTATAGCAAGCCCCATGTTAACTGGATGGTGTCTTGATCCTTAATACACTTGTTGATCAGCAAAATGGGTCTTTGTTGCAGTACCAGATACAGCCACACGGCGAGCTATACTGCCTTGGATACACATGGAAGGGGCTTCATTCTAGCAATGATGCGTTCACACATCCGCCATCACATATCTCAAACTGCAACTTGTCCCAGTCATGTGTCAGGGTGTGTTGCAGAGTGTAGAAAGAGCACTTAAAGGGAATCTGTCAGCTGATGCATGCTGCCCAAACCATGCACAACATGTATCATCCACTGGCCACTGTCAGGAGCAGCTTCCTGAGCAAACATAATGGCTCTGGTCACTGCCATGGAGTAGAGTATTAGCAGGAGGAAAAGAAACCTCAACTGACTTGTTGTCCTAAAAGAGCCACCTTCAGCAGCACTTATGCTGCAGTCTGTGAAGGTGGCTCTTATCTCTATACCCCCCAGGGACACCGAAATAAATACTTTTTAAAATTTCCCGCCATGTATGCTAACTCCTGGAAAAGGTCCGGGAGGTATGCTTCTCTCGCCGCAGGACCTGAACGCCTCACTGCTGTCAGTCATCCTCTGTTCTCCAGGGGTCGCCTCCTCTCCTCCTCCTAACGTCATTGGCACCTGCCCAGATTAGTTACTTCTCGGGCATGCTCCTTTCGCTATGCCTGACAATGTAGGTCACATGATGTCCCCAGATTGCGCCTGCGTATAGCGCAGGTACCAGATCCCGGCCCTGTAGTGTGTTATGCTGTATGTGCACTGCGGGGCTGGGAATCTGGCGCCTGCGCAGACAGCATCACTGAAAGAGGCGGAGGGAAGAGGCGCTTACTGCGCAGGCGCCAGATTCCCAGATTATGAGAATTAATTTATGGATTTGCGTTGTGTACACGTTGTAACAACTCCATGTATCCTTACTGTCTCATTACCTGTAGGTATCCTTGAGTATGTAATCCGTATCCATACCTTGCTTATAGGTGGCCATCTTTGAAGAAGACTTTAAGAGGGAACGCAGCGATCGGGAACGTATGAACGAGGAAAAGGAAGACCTGAAAAGAGAGATGGAGAAGCTTCAAACACAGCTGGCCCAGGCCAACACTAAGGTGAGCAGTCTCTTCCCGATTCTGGGTTTATCACTTCTCTCATTTATTTTTATTATAATCACTTTGTTATTTTGGGGCTTAGTAGTCCAGTGGGTGGTCCTGCTCAGTGATTGACACCTGTGTGTGGTGTCCTGGATGCCCTTCATCCAAGATGGCCGCTACTGTCAAAAATGGAGCAGAGGTCTGTTCTACAGCACAGGAAAGGATGCAGGAGGACTGGAATGTGAGCTTTGCTGGAGGAGGCAAACAGGACCAGGGTGGGGTGACTATACATGGAAAATGTAGATCCACTTATTGGTGTTGGGGTGGAGGGTCGCTTCTAGTTAAGTCAATCTTGAACTATAAAAATAGGAGGTTGTCATTGTTACTGTCTTTACTGAAGAGTCAGTTTATGATTATTGTAACAATGAAACAAGTCCTACCTGTTTGTGTCTATAATTCCTATGTGTCTCCATGGTAACAGACTACAAACAAGTCCTGTGTAGTCAGGCCCTGTACTTGCACTCTCTTGTATGGTGTTTACTGTACTATATCCATTTCCGTTTCAGCTACACTCCTGTAAGGAGGATTTACGAAGAGAGAAAGAACATGGACGTCCGCTGTCCAGGCCACAGGAGGTAAGGCGCTACTATTATTGGGTTGTTTTAAAGAGTAAGCATTGTTTTTCAGTTTTTTTTTTTTCATAAATCAAAAGTACACATGACAATAAGAAACTTTGTAATATATCTTATCAGAAAAATCTGCTTCTTTCACTTCCTGGACTCCTCTTTCTCTTTGTAAACTTTTTATTCAGGGATTAGATTTCCCCATCACTGAAATAGGAGATGACAGTTGGTGTTTTTAAAACTCTATGGAAAAGGGAGGAGGAGCTGTAGACATTCTGCTGCAAGTTCTCCTGAAACGACAGTGACAGTTCTCCGTAGAACTTTGAGTAAAAAGTAGTCAGGGTACCTGGACCCGTAGAAGCAACACCGGTTGCGAAACGGCGTCGTAGTCCGCTGGCCCCCCGTGGCCCCCTCCCTGTACCTTGTCCATTCCTGAAGCCATGGAATAAAAGACCATCTTGCATAATTCGGTGAGTGCCGCCTTTTCTTCAATTTTGTCTCCATAGAACTTTATGAGCACCGTAGTTTCGGGTGAACTTGCAGCAGAATGTCTACAGCTCCTCCCACTTCCGACTCCCCTCTCCATATAACTTTACTGTTATCT